>CALSBZ010000379.1:610282-621942 GCA_943591055.1 Gobionotothen gibberifrons | reverse complement strand
TGTTGCCTCTGTTGTAGTAAGAGAACAATATATGTATGAAGTGCCAGCAGGGGATCAACATACACACACACACACACACACACACACACACACACACACACACACACACACACACACACACACACACAGACACACACACACACACACACACACACACACACACACACACACACACACACACACACACACACACACTTCCAGGTAGTTCCTTACACTTTCATCTAGAGCTTGTTTCCTTAGGTAATCTCATGTAAATTACATAATTAGACTAAATTGCTGGGCGCTGTGACCCTGATTGTGTCCCAGATATTTGTTTTATCTGTGAAATTTCCCTTTAATTGAAGATCAAATTAGGTGCAAAACTGTAATCTTTTTTTCTGGCCAGATAAAAGCCTCTGAATGTCAAGATGACATTTCACAGACAGCTCATAGCTGGGAAATTATGGGATTTGGTTCTTAAAAGACACACAAGTGTTATCAAACAAACAGTTTGGTTGTTTGCTGTCTGTCTGCACCCTTCTATTGATCCATCCATATCTATTTGTATTTATAGGTCACTAAGTGAGGCTATAGCTGCAACCAACAATTATTCCATCAACGATTTTCTAGATTATTTATTATTATTATGTATATACATCACACACGTGTACATACACAAAAATTGCAGTTCACTGCCTGTATTATGCTCTCTATTGGCACTGCGATGATACAATGTACCAATAAATATCCTGCTTAGCTAAGCAGCCATGAACAACGGCAATGAGTATTGCCATCATAATCGCAGGTTTAACAGCAATATATTAGCTAAATACTGTCACAAAGTTAAACACTTCACCGTTGTAGTGTGTTAACATGTCTTCTACTTTGTGGTGCATGTTTGTTGACTATTATATTTGTCACTGGTATTTTCTCTATGCTGTCTGTTTGAAATGTACTCAGTGTGTTTCAATCATGTTTTGCCAGTCTGCTTTATGTAATATTTTGATTTCTTTAAGAACCAATGTATCTGTGCCAAATGACTTGATGTGATGCCTTGATACAGTTAGCATACTGACATGAGACCATCATGAGGACGACTGGCTACTCAGCGGCAATGCAACTTGTTAAATATGAAAAAAAACTATTATTAGAACTTTATGGAACTTGACCTGCATTGATCAGTTTTATTTTATTGCCAAAATTCCTCTGTGAAGTGAAAAAGTGGCTGAAAAATTAAAGTTATCACCCTATACAGTTGTATACTTTTAGCTCCTGATAAACTGATGATTTTTGTTTCACAACTGTACACTTTTTGTACTGTATGGTTCAGTCTCACAGATCTTTTCAACCACATTCATGCAGCTTCTAGCTGTTTTCAGCTAAAAAAGCTTAAATAAACCAATGAATGCCACTATCCCAGCAGCAAAAGGTGCACAGATAAAGCTGGCTACCATTAGCATTAGCATCAGTAGACACCTCAGTTTTGTAATCTGTAAGTGTAAGATTACACTGTAAACCAGTGTAATCGGTGGTTGCTGTACATCAGCTAATCTATTTTGGCTTATCTTTGCCCACTAGGAGAATAACTGATGAATGCAGCTTTAAGAAGTTGTATATATATATATATAAATAAATGGCAATCCAAATTCCTTGCAAACAAGGAGGGAAGTAATGTAGGCTACATTTTGTGTTGCCAGTAGATATTCCCAATGTTCTCACAGATGTTCTCTATTTATGATGATTATAGCAATGACTCAATTGACATTGTACAGGTCTGTCACAATTTGCTATTGCTGTTTGCGAAGTAAATGGAAAAAAAACAACACAAGTCTCATTGTGCTTTATTGCTAAATCCTAGCTCAACTCCTATCTTAACCTACATCGTTTTTATGGTTGATGTTGTTTTTGCATAAAACGAATACACAACTAATTCAATTATAAAATGCTTAATTGTCAACAAAAATAAATACATCACAAACTGAATGAGTGATTATTATAAAGCACAAGTATATATATACACACACAGTATCTAATAAGATACATTGTAAAAGCTGCTTTCCCTCATATTGAATTAAGTAAGGTGCCATACTCTTCTTTTTTAGGGCTGTTGTTTCTGTTTATGGCACAGGGATAGTGGTAAGTTCTGCAAAGCAAGTTGCATAAATGTATTCAAAAAACACTGCATTAAAAACAAGCAATATGTAAATCACTGATTCTGTCAGTATTGTTATATAATGTTCCAATTGCATCAAACATATATGTAGAAGGAAAATGGAAACTGCTTTGGCCGCTGACAGGGGATGCTGTCCAAAAGTCCTTTGTCTTTTCCTAACATCTATTCCTTCACTATCTGACGTGATTATTATGGGCCAGCGGATGTGCATTTGCCGCGAGAAACCACAGTTTTCGCATCAAGTAAGTGTCGTAACGTTCATAGGGCGACTCTTGGTTTACAGTAGCAACTGTTGAAAGTTCATAACAAAGCACTTTGGTAAGTTGTGGCATAAGTTGTATAATGCAGTAGCGGGCCATGCTTTTCACACCTAGGCCTTCAGCAGTGTCCCACCTGAATTATCCACCTCTTAATACCATCATTATGACGTCACAGCTATAGAAACCATTCATATTATACAGAAACGCAGTAGAACAGGGCGTTGCATCAGAGACAGAATGTAGCGAGAATGAATGCCATTACTTGAGCAGGAAAACCAAATAACACAATTCAACAAGTGCCACAACTGCGCCACACACATCCTCTCTAGCAGAAGCATTCATATTTACTTAATAAAATATCCAAGTCATTATAGTATACTGACCATGTATATGTTTGATTATTTGTACAAAAAATCCATCCTCCTTTCTTTCCTCAAGAAGAGTTCAATTACTCTGTTGTACAGATTATCTGAGTTTTCAGTTCCAATAATAAGTCCTGTTCTAACGCCATGGAGGCTCATGCTGAAAGTCGAGTCTGTCCAGTTGTATTTCTGGCAAAAACCATTGTGAAGCTCCTTTTCCCACTTTTTAGTTAAGCTGAAGATCGACTCGGGTTTCCCAAACATGTTTCAAAAGAACAGTTGATTGTAAGTTTACGCTTTGGCGTCTTGTTGCTGTTTTGGTTAGACAACTCAAGTTTGCAAACTTAAATGGCTCCAAGCACCAAGTGGATCAGCAATACAGTTGCAGTGCTCCTATCAATATCGCAATCTCATCATAGGACGTGCAAATCAGATGTAATAGTTCGCCTGCTAGATGGCCCCGGGGTCGCCTATTTGAAATCTGATTGGTCATTGCAACCGTTTCATTGTCATTTATTTTAAACTACAAGCGCATGCATTATTGATTCTGAAGGCCTCAAGGCAGATTTATTTGACCTAGCAAAACATTCTGACTAAATATGATTGGATAAAAGCTCCAACATAAACAACCATTACTGGACGCAGAGCAACCGAGTGCCACACAGAGGAAAGCTATCAACTGACGAAAATAGAAATAATTCTATGCATTTTAATGAAAAAACGTTCAAATATTAAAATATAAAAACTTTAGTCAGTGATTCTGATAGTGTTTAGGTCAGCAGAGAAGGTCTGATGGCTCACCACTGGGGAAATGATGAATAAGCACCATAACGGGGGATTACGTATTGTAACCCTAGTTACGTATATAAGCACAGGCGGAGCCCTCTACCGGACTCTATGGGTACTACTCTCTATCATGCTATGCGGGCATTCACCTACTGAGTTGCATAAACGTAGTTTGGCCCATGGGGGACTGACACAGAAAGGGCCGATTTTCCACTGAGGTCCTTGAACGCACCGCGGCACACTCTTGTGGGAGCGCGCGCTCCGCCATAATGCAGTTTCCACCCAGAGGGAAAAAAGCATTAATCTGAGTTTTTATGCGTTTTTTATGCGGTGTGTCTCCTAACAACGGAAGAGCCCTTCCGTGGATACGGGGGCTCCAAGGAGATCATCACGGTCCTTCTTGGAGAGCACCGTGAGTCCCAACCACACGTGGCGTAATCCCACTGTGGCCAGGGACATCACACACCATGGACCAGAATATTCATCTGTCCGATGCAGCGGTCCGAATAATCACTCCGGTCTTCTTGAGACGGGGGGCTTCTTGCTGAGGAGTGATCAGCGAGACCCCTAACACGCCCAGATCATTGGCCGCCGCCGTCCAGCTGTCCCCCAAGCCGGAATATTTTGATATTCCGGCGTTTCACGGTCACGAGGCAGCGGGGGCAGGGGTCTTTTCCACCCGCCCAACCTGCTGCCTGTGGGAGCAGATGGGCCGCCAGGCTCTCATCGAGGGGGGCCACACCGGGACACGCTGTGTCCGTGTGGCCCTGCACCCTGAGCAATACCGCCATGCCACCCACCGGAGCCCTCATTTTCAGAGGGTGCCGCCACGTCGCCTCCACACACTGCCAGATATCCGGCAACGGGGGCGACACAAAGGCCGGCTGCGTTGGCTGAACCGGACCATAAAACCCATGACAGAGGCGGCTCACCGGTTTGGGTGGTAGCGGAGGGGGGAGCGGTAGACCCACACGCTCCGCCGCCATGGCCATCACCAGCAGGAAATCCTGATGGGCAGACCTGCACGGTGGACCCTCGTGGACGCCGGACCCAGAAGCACCCGACATCGAGAAGTCCTCGTCTTCCCCACTGGAATGGCGAACACAAATGGCACCTCCTCGGCCACCTCCTGGTCCTCCATTTCCACCACCTCGAGCTCCTCCTGGTCCTGCGCCTCGTCCGGCGAGGCATAACGCGCCTGGAAATGTTCCAGGCAATGTTGGCATCTGAGCCGCGGGAGCGCACAACATGCACTGCAGGACGGAGAATGTTTGATGCCCTCCACAGCGTGGTCCGGCCCCAAACACTCGAAGCACAAGCGGTGGGGATCAGCGCCCGCAATTAAGCCAGAGCATGTAGGGCAAGGCTAAGGTTCAAGGAGTGGTGAGTCCATATTCTTTTCCTATCTCTTTATCTTCTTTTACGTTTAGCTTCAGTTGTTGCTGCTCGCTGAAGAGAAAAAGGATGACAGTCGGGAGGCGTGCATTCAGGTAGGCTCACCCCGATTGGCCGGCTACGTTTATGCAACTCAGTAGGTGATAGAGAGTAGTACCCATAGAGTCCAGTAGAGGGCGGAGCCTGTGTGATATATAACTTAACATGATCAGCGTTTCTTGGTCTTGATAAAAAATGTCACAGTATTTGTTGCAGCCGCAAGGTATTGTGGGATAGCATTTTCTCCTTTCCTTTCGTAAAGGATGGTCCAGTGTAGCCTAATCTAAAGGAGATTATAAAGGACGCATTGAAGCTACTTTCCTATCATCTAGAGTAGACTAGAGAATCTGAACAGCTCTTATCATGGCTTACACTTAGGTTTATTCCGGGTCATATCACTCAATCAAAATATTTATAAATACATTCAGATCAGATACAGTAGCAGCTTTTTACAGGAACAGTTCTGATCTTCTGAGGTATATTAATGCGTCGACATGAGCACAGGCAAGCAGCTTTGTGGTATCAAAGATCCAGGTGAGCCAGGGGCTTCATCTTAAAACATCTCACAGCCAGATAACAAAACGATGTGAATGCTCCTTACACCCTTACCGTCACATCATGGCTTTCAATATATGTATACACTGGTTTGGAAATAAAACAATTTCTATGAAATTCAAGAGAAGACTCCAGCAAAATAAATCAACAAAAGATGTTTTGTGGCCTGGAATATTTGGTTGCATTTCTGAACGATATGGCCCTCAAAAATCTCCAATTGCAGCAATCAATCAATCAATCAATGTTTATTTATATAGCCCAATATCACAAATGTTACATTTGTCTCAGTGGTCTTCACAGTTTGTACAGAATATCAGTATGACAATACGACACCCTCTGTCCTTAGACCCTCACATCGTACAAGGAAAAACTTCCAGAGAAAACCCACAGTTTAAAGGGAAAAAATGGGAGAAACCTCAGGGAGAGCAACAGAGGAGGGATCCCTCTCCCAGGACGGACAGACGTGCAATACATGCCGTGTGTAAATTAAAAAGATAATACATTTGCAACATAGGTAGTCCAAATGTTTGGAAATGCATGTGTGTGTAATAGGAAGATGAATCCACGAGGATATCCATCCAGGACTCATGATCCAGGGCCACAGCAACAGGCACAGCCACGACTCAAGATCCAGGGCTTGTGATCCAGGACTCAGGACCACAGCAACAGGATCATCCATGACTCCGGATCCCGGCGTATATAGACACCAAAAAGAAAGAAATTTGGGGAAGCTGGGTTAATCGGAACATGAGAGTACACAGGTACAGACAGAGAGAAGGAAGAAGTAAGATGTCCCCCGACAAACTAAGCCTATATCAGCAAAACTAGGGGCTGAATCTAATCAGCCCTAACTATAAGCTTTATCAAAAAGGAAGGTCTTAAGCGCACTCTTAAAAACGGATAGGCTGTCTGCCGCCCGAACACAAACTGGAAGCTGATTCCACAAATGTGGAGCTTGATAAGAAAAGGCTCTGGATGGATGTTTTTGTATGTTTCAGCACTGCCTAGTCAGCAAATATATCTTCACTCCCAGTCATCACCAATCAATCCAAGCTATCTCAAGACTCGCCAAACATACACCAACATCGGCTCCTACAAAATCTATTTTTTCCCCGATTATGGTTGCAGACACGTGCTTAACGATGCAAAATGAAACAAACTATTTTTGAACAAAAACGCAACAAAACTTGATTATGGTCAAGCGGCAACTTCTTGGTCTGATAAGGGAAGCCAATGCAAATGTGCTTTATACCTGCATTCTAATGGCCAGAGAAACCAACCCTATTTTTAACTTGGTGTTTATCAATAAGGAAGTGACTCAAACTGCAGTTCATCTAGTGGCCAGTAGGAGCAGTCTGCAGAAGGGAGCAATTTCCATCGACCCCCATGTTAAAATGACGAACTGTCATATCTGAAGAACGAACCCAAACTAGGGCTGCTCGATTATGGCAAAAATCATAATCACGATTATTTTGGTCAATCATTTATATCACGATTATTAAATACGATTATTCATTGACTTTGAAAACATCCATTTATTGAACTTTAAAACAAATACAAATAATAATTTGAACTGTATCTTTTTAACTGTTGATTACCCTGAACGTATAATTCAACTGAAAAACCAATACAAAAATAAATAAAATAAATGATACATTTATATCTACATTTAAATAAATAATATCAAAAAGAATAAATACCAATAAACAAGATCAACAAATATTTTGGAGCGCACTTCCACAAGCTACTAAACATATATAAATATGAAAAAAAATTAATTGACTAAAATAAATTAGATCAAATATGTTGCAGTGCACTGTCACAACCTAGCAAAGCAAAATAATCGTTTTTTTCGATTATGTTGTTTTCCTAATTGTGGCAGGCCAAAATCGTAATTGCGATTAAAATACGATTAATTGCACAGCCCTAACCCAAACCTTGTTGTTTTTATTAATTGTATTACCAAATTGGTATCAAATAAATAGTAAGCATTGGTAATACCAATGCTTACTATTTATTTGATTTTCATTACACTTGTGAAACCGACTAATTGTGGCTGTAGAATGTGAACATGTAACTTAATGCCTGCATTTAAGGACGATGAATAGCCTAGTCAATGCTTTAGGGATAATTTGTTAAAAATATTAGATCAGACATTATGTGTGCTTCGGTTAAAATTAAGCTTATTCGTTGCATTGCATTTGTTCTTCCAAAGTTACAGTAAAATAAAAAGGACCCTGACTCGGACAATACACAATCCAACATGTTCAACAGAAGAGAATAAGTGATATTGTTTGTACACATGGTTCTTTACATATATATCTGTTTGTTTAAAGTGTCCAGGTGATGCAGACAGGCTGGACCAGAGAGTGAGAGACAGAACTGGACTCCTCACAGCAGTGAACTTCAGCACAGGTACAAAGACTCTTTCTTTCATACTGTACAAAGAATCAAGAAAGATGTTGGTTTAAATAAATGAGGTATTGACTTTAATACACTGATATACATTCCATTAAACAATACTAAATTCTAGATCACCTACACATCAGTGAAGTTGAGGGTTTTTTCCATGCAAAAGGTTACATTCAGATGTTAACAAGCCATATGACTTTGTCAGCTTTCTAATTTAATGTATTGAAGGCAAAGATATTTAACACATAGTGAGAACTGCTACTATTTATCTCTCAATATTGTCTGTAAAAAATGTGGTAAAAGTTATTCTTTCAGTGAGACAACAGAGCAAGCTTCTACAGTTGCATTACGTTTTGATAACAGTTAAATATTATTTTGATAATAAAATACATTTCAATGTTGATGAACTAAATACTGTTCATTCATAATCTGATTGTCTTTGTAGCTCACTGTTGAAATAAAAAGAAACATTACAATTTAAAAAGTATTATATCTACAGCCCCTAAACACACAAACACCTCTTTCATAAATAACACACTTGTTATGCAATAATATGTTTTATGTTTCCTGTCATTTCTGTTAGGAAAGGACATGCCTGAAAGACACGACTCAACATGTTCTCCTTCTCTGAGGGTCATGAAGAACATCCAAGAGGAACATTAAAAGCTGATGTTATGAGATTTTAAGACCAGTACAGGACATTCACTAATAAACTACACTTTTATTGTGAAAACAAAGATCTGCACACCGAATATTGTTGTAGTCAACTCTATCAAGAGTCGACCATCATTTGTTTGTGACGCTGCACCTCAGAGAAGGTGTGGTTATAGGCTTATAAATTGTGGCGAAAAACACATTCGGCTGATCGAATGCACCTATTTCCACATCTACACTTTGCCTCACTTCATGAGCTTCACAACACCTGTGCCTTGTACCGCAGAGTTTGCAACGTCACAAATAAATGGTGCCAATCTTCAGTCAGATGTGAATGTGTAATCTAACATTTTCAGTAAGAATAATGGACAAAAGGAGTGCAAATACAAATTCAATTTATTGAAATGTGAACCAAAAGTTCATCAAAAATGTTTTAAATAACAAGCACATAATAGACAGAAGGTGTAAACCTATTAAATGTATAAGGCCACTGTCGAGATGGTAGTGGCCGAATCCGGCTACTTTAGGCTTCTCAGCAACTCTGCAGAATTCTATGGGTGACGTCGCGGACACTACGTCCATTTATATATACAGTCTATGGTCCTTACCTGCCCTCTCCAGCTGTGCCTTGTCTCTATATTGTTGCGTTCCATTTGTAATGGGAAGTGGGAGTATCCCAGTTCCCAGTCGGATATTTCAACTGGAACGCCCCGAGGTCGGGCTCCCTACTTGGAAACTCGGAGATAACTCGCCATACCTGGGATCATCATTCAAAATGGAATATCCTCATATGAACATTAAGAAAACACTTTGATAATATAACATTTTAAGCTCTTCTGTATTATTTGTACAGCCTTAAGTCAACTGTACATAGCCTACTGCTCATCTTCTATCTGTGGATACGTCACTACAATGTTTGTATTCACAAAACACAAAATAAAGCGTAGGTATCAACCGGTATTGCTAACAATGGCTAACCCAAGTTGACTGCTTAAACTGTAAACAAGCAAACACTTGTGAGAGCAGGTGTGAAATCACTCCCAGTTCCGATGTCCGACTTCCAATATAAATGGAACGCGGCATTAATGCCCGTCTTTCCAAGTATTCTTTGTCAGTCCGTCGTCATTGAACCAGTCAATGTCTTGCCAAGTGTTGTTCATCTTTCTGTGTTTCCTGTTTCCAGTTTAATCCTGTGGATTTGTCGCTTCCTTTTTCCTTATGTCATCATAGTTTGTTCCCTTGTTTCCCCTTGTACCTGCTTTAATTTAATAAATATTACTTTTTATTTATTCTTTTATACCTGCCTTTCCTCTGTTATACTGCCATTGGGTCCTGCTTTCATAACCAACGTGAAAGCATAATTTTTAGGAGATTAGGCTGCCTTCACACTGACAAAAACACACAGACCCATATTTAAGTGGAGGTACAGTATTTGTGTACTGTAGGGGCTTTGGAATTCAGGGACTTCACCTTGGACATCAGACAGGATATAAATCAAACAAACCTGCCTGTGTTACATTTTGGTGCAAGCATTACAGACTGCACTGCATGCTGATAAGGGGAGACATGGGGAAAAGATCCCCTTTCTCATGTCATAACCCTGAATATCCAGCATGTCCACTTGCTTGTTTCGTTGCCTTACAAAGCCATGTCAAGACTTTTTCTTTTGTATGTTTTTTGCAAATGTCTTGATTTACTTCACAGGACATATTCAAACTGGTTAAAGAAATCACGCTATAATGTTGATTGATGATGTGAGTAGAGGTTCTGGACAGGATTCACTCCTCCTCCTGTGCTCCATTGGTAGAGTTGTAGGTGAAATTCAAATATTTGTCTTCAAAGATAATGCATTCCCACTAAATCTCTGGAGGATCAAGACCACTGTATAATTGGCATGTAGTTGTGGATTTATTGGACCTCTGAGGCCTTTATGCAAAAATCAGAGTTTTTTTTAAATAGACTTGGCAGAGAAAGCCCAAATCTGTCAGTTACAAGATAGAATCTGCTACCTCTGTGTTAGATTTTAGCATGTTTTTGCCAAATGCTCTCCTAAAAAAAACCCACTATTTGACCGATAACATTGACAACTACAGATAATTACAGTAAAGGAAAGCTCCTTGCATCCAAGAAGGTAACTGAGCTTTCAAAGGAGATCAAACTGAATCCTTTTAAGTTACCCTACACAGCGTTATTGATTAGATAAATGCATTGTTGGTCTGTTTTATACAACAATAAGAAAATGCATTAAGAGTCAAAGAACAAGATATAGGGACACCCTACCCGATAATTGTTCACACCCCCTGTACTATGCATGTTAACAGACCTGCAGCTTTGTCACTGTAGGGTCTGAGGATTGTTGATGGACAGATTTCAAGCTGTTTCAACATCGAACAATTAAAAAATGATTATTATATATATATATTACACATCCATTACCCTACAATTGAGGTGTCAGTTAATGATTTTTAGACATGTAAACTAATAAAACAATACGATTTCCAATCAAAATGCCCCTCAAAAAGCAAAGTAGCACATCTCTCTTTTGCTTTTTTGATGTAGGGTGATTTCGAGTATACTAAAACCTCGGTTAAGTGAATATAAAACACACTCCACTCAGTTCGGGTAAGATTCAGGGTTATCTGTATCAGGGCAGACTTTCGTACCATACATCTTGGGACCCATTACTAACAGAAATGGATGGAGAAAGAAAAAAAAAGGTAAGTATGTACTTCAATCTATATATCCTAGTCCAGCTTCTGCCAAAAATGATGCACTGGATAGACACTTCGATACAGCAGGTAGGTTTTGTTGTAGTAATAGGGAACTGCAAGAATGTCACCGGACCAAATTAGGTGCACATGGCCTATCATCATCATGAAGCCAACCCGGTATCACGGCAAGACGTGAACATGTGACGATTTACCATGCTGGGAGACGTGAATATGTCACGGTTTCGTCCCTTCAAACGTGACCGTTACACGGTATTGTTAACATGGTCCAACCAGTGGAGAAATACCCGGAAGTGACAAGGAAAGGCTCTACCGC
>CALSBZ010000379.1:570265-591058 GCA_943591055.1 Gobionotothen gibberifrons | reverse complement strand
CTAGACTCTAGAGTTCATGCTTTTTTGAATCGTGTTTTTGGTTGGGCAGCCTAAATGAGGTCTGTGGTTAACACAAGCTGTAGAAATGTACACAATTTGAATAAATCATGTCTTTTACCCCTCAATAGTGCCATGGTTGAACTAAACTTAAATACAGAATTGCAGATCGTCCAACACTTTAAGTATTTGGGAATTGATATATATGCCTCATTAGACACAATAGTAGCAAAAACTACAAAAGAATGTATACAACAATTAAAGATGACCTAAAAAAGTGGATTAATATAACAATTTCTTTAGCAGGACGAATTTCAATCATAAAGATGAATGTTCTACCAAGAGTCAATTTCTTAGCTAGTATGTTACCTTTATCTCCACCAGACGGTTTTTGGGACAAACTTCAGAATAGGATTTCAAAATAAATTTGGAAAAACCAATACCCAAGAATCAGATACAAAGTTCTACAATATGACAAAAACAGTGGAGGCCTTAATGTTCCCAATCTCTAGCTCTATTATTATTCCTTCACGCTTCGAGCCTTGAAAAACTGGATTGATGAAAGCACCAATGTACCTTGGATTAAAATTGAAAGAAGTATAGTCTATCCCCTTAAACTTGGTGATGTCTTATTTTCTGCCATGTCGCCATATGACTGTATGCAAACATTTGGACCAATTATTGGGCAAGCCGTGAAAGGGTGGAAACATGTGGAGAAATGGTGCAATTGGTCTGTAGATTGGCATAGTAACATACCAATTTTTCATAACCTGTTACTACGTATTGGGAAAAAAGCAATCCAATTCCCACAATGGCAAACTTGAGGAATACATTATCTTTCTGACATAACCAACGACAACGGATTGATGTCCTTCCAAGAATTGAAAGACACGTATAATGTGCCTGGCTCTTCTTTCTTTTTCTATTTGCAACTACGTACTGCCATGCGCACATATGGAGTTCCTTGGAATCAACCTCTGCCAACACATCAATTAGTTAAGGTCATATTAAGTCCAAACAGCATGACTCCTGACATTTCGCTGTGGGTAATTTTTAATAGCCAAAAAAATAATAGTAATACGATGGAAACCCCCATATACTTTGTTCATTAAGCAATGGATATCATCCTTCCATGACCTACTAATCTCAGAGCTGTCAATCACTTCTGCTAACAAGGCTAAGGGGGAAACATTAGAGGCTATTCAAAGAGCTGCTGATTGGGTAATATCATTCATGTAAATGATGATTGTACATATACGCACACCTTGGTGCAATTGTGGATTATTAGGAGTTAATCGCAATTCAGTTTAAACAGATTAAATGTTATGTGGAAAAAAAGAAAAAAAAAGGTATGAATGTATTTTATGTGGATAAATTCTTATGCTATAATATAAATAATATATAGATGAACTCAGACGATTGCTAAAAAACATCAGGTAGGATTTTCTGTGAAATGGCAAGATGGGTGGGAAGAGAGAGACGCGTGAAAAAAATCTGTACCTTTAGGAGCAATGTCTAACATGTGTAATTAACTTGTGAGTGTGTGAGGCCATTATGCCTAAATAAAGGTACTCTTTACTCTATTTTCAAGTTTTTCTTCAAAAAGATGAGTTTGTCTACGTTGTCAGTAGTGAGGGCAGATCTGTTGGCGGTAACTATGTCACCTGCCGTCGAGAAAACCCTCTCGCTGGGGACTGAGACTGACTCGGAGGTGATTGAGCATGTTTGACGTGTTATCATTAGCATACCGCACCACTGTCTAACAACGCCGACACACCGCCCTCGTCCGATCCACAACTCGCTCCCCATCATTGTTGTAGTCCACAGGGAACCCGAAATGTTCCCACACAGCTGATTTAAAAGAAGCAGGTGGGTCTTCTAGCTCCTGTGTGTTGTGTGAACTCGCCATAGCTGCTAACCTTTCTTCTTCATGTATTGTGTTCGTTTTGTTGTGTTTTCTTCTTGCTCTTCATTTGTTATTTACGGGCGGCTGGCTTTTAGGCGCAATACCGCCCTCTGGATTATATATAGTGTAATACTGCCCTGAAGGACAGACTTTTTTCCCACTCGTAAAAAAAGGGCGTATTCGCCGTGTGACTGCATGTGCCGAACCGTGACGTCCGAACCGTGACGTCCGAACCGTGACGGTACGGGACGAATACGGATACCGTTACACCCCTACTGTGAACCGTTACACCCCTAATATACACTGCTCTCTTTCTGCACGGACCTCACAGCTGTTCTCACTGTAAACATCGCGTTGCCGTTCAAGCAGTTACTAAAATAATATCCAGGGGATGCATGCAGAGCTGTCATTGGTTGAGATAAGTCCGGCCGTGCGTCACGACTCTTTGAAACATCACTGTTGCCGGAAATACATCCGTGGAGGACCCGTCAGTGTATCCTCGGTTATAGCTCCTCCAGAGAGCCTCCTCGGCGCTCGAAGCTCGATCCTCTGTCCTCGATGTGCATTTAGAGAAATGAGATGTCCTTTAACATGGCGCGCTGAAATCCATTTCCGGGTCACTATCGGAGGAACGAGGATTTGAGGAGTCGAGGAGGGGAAATTAGAGAAATGAGAAGGAGGAAAACATTTCAAGATACAAAGGAGGAAAATGAAAACAACATAAATCCAAAACCATGACACCCTGTTGTTACTTCCACAAGTGCGATAGTGAAAGGAAAAGAGAGAGAAAAGGGCTGTCAGAGCACTAGAAGAGGCACATCTATGTTTCCTGTCTCCTATTTATAGGAAGAAGAAACAAGGAGCAAAGAGACCCTAAATCATCTGTGAACTGCTATAAGGAGCAAGGCGTGCGGCTCAGGGCAATAAAGAAATGCCCATATAGATCTTTGGCTCCTGTCGAGAGTATAATAACATCTACAAAATCCCTAATTGCAGCTATCAGTCCATTGTTAAAGAGAAAGCTGTAGCTAGTGAGAGATGTCCCTTCTCCTTAGGGTGTCACTATCAATGTGACATTTGTCATCTGCCTAAAATCGCCGTCCCGCTTTGACAAAGAGATTTGATTGATTAGTTTCCAGGTTTGGCGGCATTATGTTCGAACCACGGCTGTCTAAGCATGCTCTATTTCTTCTTGACTTCTCCATCATGTCCAATTTTGAACTTTGTGGTGATCAATAACAAAATAGAGTATAGTGTCTTGTTCACAGTGGGAGTCCCCTTTATAAACTGTGAGGTATTTGATTTTGTATCTTGAAAGCTCCAAGGTTGCATCTCAGGCAGCAGTGATGAAAAATGGGATGGCCACATGTGTGGCAGAAATGAGTGGCAACCTGTGTGTCAAACCTTTTGAGCCATCTGGAACAGTAACGCAGCGTTCACACGGCAGCGTGCGTTGAAGCTTGCCGGCGGGCGTGTCTGAAGCTCGACCAACAACCAATCACATGAATCTCCCGCCCCGGACACACAAGCACGCAGTTTGATTGGCTAGAGCTTGTACTGGCATATAATTTGATTGGCTGACGCTTTCGTCGAAGCTTGAAAAGTTGAACTTTTCTTGACTATCGAGTTCTTGACTTGAAGCACAATCATATTTTATTTTAAGTTGTGTTAACTGGAAAAACAATGAAATAGAATGGACTAGTGATGATGTATTTTTGTAGACCGTCATGGTTAAAGCCAATGGTTATGAAACCAAATAGAAACTCTTATAGCCATGTTGTGTTGGCCTAGAAAGCTGAAGTTTCTCTAATCCAGTATGATATCTCAGCATTTTAGACAGTTAAGTTCAGAGTACTGTCCATAGCTCTCACCACCATTCGACCCTCTGCGTATCTCTGTACATACAAACATACTGTTGAACTTTTCCTGTCGGCTCCCAGATCGTGGTCGAGGAAACAGGGGGGAATGATTCTCTATCGTCTCCCAGGGCAGAAGCAACACGCTTCGGATTCAATAACCCACTTGTTTAAATCACTGGAGAGAGAGGCAAGCTCGGCTTGGGAGGTTGTTGTGTTTATTGAATTATTCCGTTTCATAAGCTACATCCAGACCTATGCTTTCTCCTGCTGCCACGTTTCATTTCCAGAAAACAATCTAACCCGCTCGCTCACTCTCGCTCTACCATACGCACACACACATGCACGCCCACGCCCCTCTCTTAAAGGGACAGCGATCTCGATCTGCATGACCCCAATGTCATAACAATACGTTGATGATGGATGACACCTGTCAGTGTTTTGACTAGATGAGTGTGAGCCTTTATATTGATGTATGACAGGGTTTATAGCTCCCTATAGGTGGCTCTTCAAGTAAGTGGTAGAAGGTCTCTCTTATATTTGAGTATCATCATGAAACAAAAACATAAATACACAAGATAAAGATATTGTGTTACTAATCCATGTTCATGTTGAAAAAATCTGAATATGATGTCTTGATTGACTTTACAAATCATCACCATAGAGCTGGGAGTAAATGTGGGGATTACAAATCATGCTATAAATATATTTAAATATTATATCCAATGTAAAGTATGAATATTAGGAGTAGGAATTTGTGTGTGTAAACTGTCAATGCGGGGGGCGGTAATAATTTTTACAAATGTTGTCAATGGAGCTTCAGAATACCAACTGCTTATTGCTGCAAATGATTTTGAAGGAAAATTAGTTTATAGTTAACAGATGACTACTGTATAGAGTGATGCAGAAACAAGTCCTAAAACCAGGAAATTAATTAGCAATTCACCACTGCTGGTACCCTCGTCTTAAAGTCACTAGTGGCGGTTCTAGTGTTAAAAGACACTAATTTGTTCTACAACATAAAATACATCCCGCACTTGTGAATGTTTGAAGCTTTTATGTGTAACAAAAATGGCGGTTGCTTACAAGTGACTAAATGCAACCCAGTCTCACGGCATTTCGTGTAATAGTTACGAAATGTTACCTATTGATTCGTGTTCACCAACACGATTTTCCCCTTTTTTTCGTGTCGCACAGAACGATTTAAAAAGCAATGTATTCATATTGGTAGTATGTTTCGGTCGGGTCTTGGAAGACCGGAAGCTGTGTGGTTCATAAAAACATTTTCTTCACTCAATATCAAGCCAAGATTATTGTTTTTATTTTAAATTGTATAGTGTCGGACTTTTTTTGCTGTCCGTGAGGAAAATAAATGGGGCTCAGAATACTGAAAAATGTATTTTTAAAATATTTTTTTCCTTCTAATTTGTTATTCTTTTCTAAATAACACACTGTTATTTACTCGACAATAACACACAATTATCCTTGTTTTTATTTATTTGTTTGATTCTATAATCTCGGGCTTTTTTGCCGTCGGTCAGGAACTGAATTTCAAAATAAAGTCATTAATAATATTATGTATGAAATTATTTTGCCTATTAACTAGGGCTTTTCTATGTTGCTGTGGGGTTTTTCCATCGGTTTGGGGTTTAAAATATAAAAACAGTAATAAGTAATAAGCCAATAAGTAATAAGCCTGATCAGCCATAACTATGATTACTCCTCAAGCTCTGTGATTGGATATTGGAGTGGCAGTGTGGCAAGGTTACGCCAAGCGTCAAACAACACGTTGAAATGGAATGAAACCACGGCAGACTATCCAAAACTGGATTTGAACGAGTCCAACCCGTTACAGCAGCATGTAAAACATGCAATTTATTGTTACTTTGTAATTCTACTCCACTACAATTCAGAGGTTAACCTGGTATTTTTACTCCACTACATTTATTTTCGTTACTTTGCAGATTCTGATTAATGATGTGAAATATAAACAACCCTTAAATCAGACTTTAGTTACACCTGAGTACAATTCAGGGAACGAGATTGTCAAGTGCCAACAATCAGGAGAGATATTTGATTGGTGGTGCTTGAGAAGACTAAACATTTATCTGCAGATCTCGATAAAGTATATTCATTAATCGTTATTCTCTAATAATAGTTCATTAAAGACTGTATATAATGGCTATTTTGCACATCCCTTTCAAGATTTTCTAAGGTTTATTGACATATCATATACATTCATATACATTCATTGCACTGCAATGAATGAAAAACTTGGGTCGCAGGTTCCTCAACAGTGCATTCCAAGACATCTATCAATATGTGTGTATACCTCCACCATCAAACTGTCATATTCTGCACATTTCTTATACTATCTACATACATCTTATAAGAGTATAATTTATATGTATAATATCAGTTAAAATAAGTGCTTCAACATAGTTAACATTGCAGGAAAGCAATATATTAAGACGTTAAGTACTTTGTCAGGCTTAATATTTATCTGTAGATACCCCCAAAGCTTTTTTCTTACTTAAAAGAAGACCTTAACCTAAAGTATTATTTAATGTTTAAATAAAGGTTAATTTGTTTGTCTGTTTTTGCACATCCTCCTATTAATATCTTTGTACATCCGGCACTAAACTGTTTATTGTAGAGGTCACTTATAGTATCTTCTTGATTTTTTCTATTCTATCATTGTACTACTTTCCCCCTATTTTTGTATGTGCTCTTACATTTTGTATGTACTCTTAAAGTGTTAACACAATAAATTATACTTTCCAGTATAAGTTTCCAGTTTAGTTTATGACAGATGTATTTTGTTATCCACACATATATTTTGTTGATATTTATAACACCAAACCAACAGAAAAGATGGTCTTAACATGACCCACTGGTCTAGTTAATAAAACATAATATCAAACACAGTGGCGAGCCGTGACTTGTATACCTAGGCCCTCTGACCCTCTGTGACCCTAGATAACGATACGACACGATATTACTTTATTTGTCAGATCAAGCCTGAAATTTGACTTGCGCCACAGCAGCACCATGTCCAACATCAACAGACAAAAATACATGAAACACAAACAACAAACATTTAACATAACAGCACAATCAGTGAGAGAAAAGCTGCTCAAAGACCCTTCAGCGTGCATTTGATCTGGGATCAGCTCTGTATTTACTGTGAGGATTGACTGATGCACAAAGGAGTGCTTCAGTCTGACTTTATTGAATCGTGGGACCCTGTATCTCCGATTAGATGGTAGCAGTTCATATTCACTGTTCAGAACATGGTTTGGGTCAGAGATTATGTTGTTGGACAGCCTCATAGGTTGTTATGATAGGCTGAGTCATAGAGTCTCTGACAGGGTTAATCAACAATCTTTGAGCAGATTTTTAACAGGTGGAGCAGTTTTGATTTTAAAGCTGCTGACAAACATTTGTACCAGGTAGTATTGCAGTACTGTAGAATGGACATGATCACAGATGTAAAGAGCAACAGAAGAATTTCTCTGCTCGCCCCAAAAGACCTAAGACGGCGGAGAAAATAAATTCTTTGTTTTGTCCTTTTGCACAGATATTCAATGTGATCCTTCCATGACAGCAGATGGTCAATCATTACACCCAAGTATTTGTATGAAACTCCCTGCTTGATTTCATCTGTATGGATGACAATGGGGACTTTATGGGTCAGATGGTGAGCCAAAAACTGATTTCCTCAAGAGCATTGCTATCAGTCCACTCGACCACCTGATTTACAGCCTGTTGGTACAGCTCAGTGTCGCCTGTGTTACTGAGCAGAGATATTATTGCAGTATCATCAGAGTACTTAATGATGACTTGATTTGGTGTGTTGGTACGACAATCATCAGTGTAGAGCAGGGGTCTGCACCAGGCGGACCGCGGTCCGGACCCGGACCCAGACGCCGACCTATACGGACCCGGACCTATAATCAATACATTAATAGGGGATTTCAATTTTGACAGGGCGATTCTATTTTAACCGCCGCCGACAGGGGGCGAAAGAGACGAGAGACCGATACAGGGAGAGAAACACAGAAGAAGAGACGAGAGAGCGGCAGAGAGAAGCGGAGAGGAAAGTGAGAGAAGAAAATAATTAGCGATATAGGGAGAGAAGACGGAGAGGAGAGTGAACATGCGTGTTAGCGGCAGACAGGGAGAGACAAATAATTACACATGGCGCTCTCCAAGAAGAGGAAAGTGGACAGTGAGAACAGAGCTTTTAACCCTGAGTGGACTGACTCATTCATTCAAAACGCCACTATGAGACAAAACACAAAGTGTTTGACTATGGATGTAATGGTTCACAGAGTTCACGGTTTGGTACGTACCTCGGTTTGGGGGTCACGGTTCGGTACGGGTTCGGTACAACAAGAAAAAGCAAAAAAAACATCAGACGGCGCTGCGCTCAACACACACACAGACTCAAAACCATGGACACACTGGCACATAAGTTACATAAACAATTTATAGGCCTAAGTTGCATAAATGCTTGAGCTACAGTATTGCAATTAAGCAGACAGTGCTGCTTTTCTCTCTCTCTCTCTCTCTCTCTCTATCTCCACTTTCAAAACTCATAACAAAATTCCCAAAGTTGTCCTGAAATTAACTTATTAAATAAACGAAACGAAAAATATAGCCTACTTATGCAAACAATATTGAATCTGGACTTGAAATTATTCTGATTAGGCCTACATTGCAAATAAGCAGTCAGCGATGCTTTTCACACACACATTTCCTCCGCCACATCTCCTCCGTCCATACCTCTGGGAACAACACACTCTCACTCCATAAACGTCCGGGAGCGACGCTTGGTCAGGGTCCCGAGGCGTGCAGTTGGGACGCTCCTAGGCTCCTTCAGCTTCATAAAGGGACGCAAATAGCTTTCAACTGATTGCAATGTATTCCCATCTGCGGCGGGATTTGACGCTCATGGAAGCACGGCATTCATTTGTGTCGGCTGCCCTTAAAGGCAATGTGAGCGTCCATTCCCATTGGATAACAGAGAATTGTACACCAGGAAGTAAGTATTCTCCTTACTGTCAATTGATTTGACAGTGATATCTCCACTACTCATCAACTCAAAAACACCAGATTATCCTTGTTGATTAAACGACATTGATAGGTTTTGTGAACATTTTCTTGTTGCCCCCAGCTGGTCGAAACAAAGGCTCCATTAATGTATTAAATCTATGTTAATCCAGGTGGATGTGGAATTAACGGACGTGACGTTGTGTGATTGCGTTGCCAGGCAACAGCTTCGGTTCATGTTCATTTACAAACTACAACCGTAGTTATACTTAAAAATATGTTAGAAGGCCTCACGAAATACTTTAATGTAAATTAAAATTTAAATGTGAAGGAATGTGTGTACAACAAATGTAGCTCAGCGCAGGTTCAATCAGGAAGACATCATTATCGGGTGCCACACGTTATCTCAATAAGTGATCAGGGGCGTCCCGCCCCGGCTAGCAATCATCGCACCTGCTAACCCCTTTAAATCCGCTCTCCCTGTCAGTTGTCATTCCAGGTGTCAACGCACAAACAGCAGCAGGGCTTCGTCCCAGCTCCAGGCATACATTCATCAGCTCCGCAGCCGTGCGGATTAAGCCCCGCAAACCCGGACGCGGGAGGAAATACAAGGCATCGGGCTCCACGGAAGTTCCTCCGGCTTAATGGAAATGGCCTACTTCACGCAAACAATTGACGCACGCCTTCAGTCTCTGAGAGGGGCATCACTGGAGAGGGCATCACTGGCACTGGCAGCAGGGCAAGGCAGCGCTTCCGGCTCCACGCGGAACGGGTCCTCATCGCACGCGAAGCTTCACCCACCTCTGGCTTCAACCACAACCCCTCCTGCAGGCAGGCAGGGCTAAGCTACATCCCATCGAAGCTACTTCTCCTCCCGGCTCAGTAGGTACTACTGGACATGCGCGTCATAGGCGGCCAGCAGGTCCGTCGCACAGGCAGGCTCTCGCCTCTTTCCTGCGCCTCACCTCTAACAGTAGTGATGGCGAGATGAAGCATTATGAAGCTTTGAAGCTTTCCAGCCAATTGGTTCGCTAAAGGGTTCATCTCATGAGGCTTCATCGTGGGCTTCATTTGAACACAAACCCCCCTGTTGGTCAAAGTGTGTAAAACAGGCAGATTTGACATCTCAACAGTGTGCTATCTCATACCGAGTTCCCAATGAGTAAAGCCTAGAATAACTCTAACAACGAACATAAAATCATATTTCACGTTAACAATATAGTATTTATTCCAGTTTAATGATTGTGATTGAAAAGCCTAAAGAGGCTGGTAAACATTGCAAAGAGGGATTTATATTCCTTAATAATATTCGTAAACTTAACCATGTGGTAGCCTGAGTGTGTCGGCTGCTTTCCAGCTGAGCCACAGGACACACACACTGAATCTACATGAAAACACTGAACTTATTTATTCCTGTATTTATTCATTTATTTATTTATTCATGTTCCTATTCCTACATTTATTTATGCTTTTATTTATTTATACTTATGACATGTTCAGACCTCTATATGAGTGAGGGTCTGAGCTCTCTTAATTCCATCGCATCACCGGTTACAGGAGGGGTAATATGGTTCATTATACATCCATGGGTATTATGAGCGTTGTGGTCAACGGTTCAACTGATCTGAATCGCTTCCGAAGCAGTCACGCGGTATTGAGGGGCAGCGAGGCTTCGTTTGTCATCGATGACGTCACCGGCCCAAAACGATACAAGGCTCGATACATGCTTCAAAAAGCTTCGGGGATTACTCGACACATGCTCCGAAGCCTCGGCGCAATACGTAACATCACTACTAAACAGGCGTCAGGGTAGCGCTGGCAAGAGGCAGCTGCAATAAATTCACGAGATGTTCGTATATTGAAGGAAAGAAAGAAGAAGAAAAGAAGAGAAGAAAAGGAGAGAAGAAAAAGAAAATGAGAGAGAGACAGAAGAAAACAGAAGAAAAAGAAGAGAAAGAGAGAGAGAGAAGAACAAAGAAGAGAAGAAAGAAGAAAGAACGCTACCCCTTTAAGAGAGGGTGGCATGGGAAAGGGATTCCATATATTTTTTCTTTGTCTTTTCTTTTTCTTTTTGTATTGTCTATATTGTCTATATAATTTGTATCTGTATAAGTCCCTTTTGTGAGGGCAAACAAAAAAACAACAATAAAAAGTTGGTCACAAAAGAAATGTACACATTGCATTCTAGGAAATTAAACGCATCAATCACCCCATTGGTAAACATCTGAAGCTTTTATATGTCTTAAAATCAACACACTCTCACTCCCTAAATGTCCAGGAGGATGCTTGGTCAGGGTCCCGTGGGGTGCAGTTGGGACGCGCCGAGGCTCCTTCAGCTTCATAAACGGACGCAAAGAGCTTTCAACTGATTGCAATGTATTCTCATCGGCGGCGGTATTTGACGCTCATGGAAGCACCGCACCCGTTTATGTCGGCAGCTCTAGGCAATGTGAGTGTCCTTTCCCATTGGATAACGGAGAATTGTACACCCGGAAGTAAGTATTCTCCTTACTGTCGATTGATTTGACAGTGATATCTCCACTACTCATCATTTTCGAAGGTTTATTGACATATCATATACACAACTACGGTGTAGTTATGCAATGAATGAAAATCTTGGGTCACAGGTTCCTCAACAGTGCATTACAAGACATCTATCAATATGTGTGTATACCTCCACCATTAAACTGTCATATTCTGCACATTTATTATACTATCTACATACATAAGAGTATAATTCATATGTATAATATCAGTTAAAATAAGTGCTTCAACATAGTTAACATTGCAGGAAAGCAATATATTTGTTAAGGCTGGGTCAAAAGTTCAGGACCTACAATGGCAGAGACCAGATGGATTCAGTCTTTTAACACAGGAGAGAGAGAGAGAAGACAGAGGGGAGGAGGAGAAAGCAAAACACCTAAACCATAACAGTACTCCCCCCCCTAACGGACACCTCCTGGTGGCCTTCCTGGCGGCCTTCCTGGCGGCCTTCCTGGCTTGTCAGGGAATTCCCTATAGAAATCTTCCAGGAGGGTGTGGTCCATGATAAGGGCCTTTGAGATCCAGGACCGTTCTTCAGGGCCATATCCCTCCCAGTCCACAAGGTATTGGAAACCCCGACCACGCCGGCGAATGTCCAGCAGCCGGCGTACTGTAAATGCAGGGTGATCATCAATGATCCGGGGAGGTGGGGGGGACTCAGCTGGAGGAGAGAGTGGACTAGAGACAAAGGGCTTGAGCAGAGACACGTGGAATGAGGGATGTACCTTGAGAGCAGGCGGAAGGCTAAGGCGGACGACACTGGGATTTATGACACGTTCGATTGTATATGGACCAATATACCTTGGGGCCAACTTGCGCGACTCAGTCTGGAGCGGCAGGTCACGAGCAGATAACCAGACCCTTTGGCCGACCTGGTAGTCTGGAGCGTGGGTTCGATGGCAATTTGCCAGCCTCTGGTTACGGGCAGCAGTCCGGGTGAGGGCTGCTCGGGCTTCCCGCCAGACTCGGCGGGCACGACGGAGATGGGCCTGGACTGAGGGAACGGTCACTTCCGTCTCCTGGCTGGGGAACAATGGGGGCTGGAAGCCGTTAGAGACCATAAAAGGGGACATACCGGTGGCGGAACTGACCAGGGAGTTATGGGCGTATTCCACCCATGCCAAGTGCGAAGACCAGGAGGCGGGGAGACGGGCAGCGACACAACGTAGGGTTGCCTCCAGGTTCTGGTTGGCCCGCTCTGCCTGGCCGTTAGTCTGTGGATGGTAGCCCGAGGAGAGACTTGCCGTGGCCCCCAGTGCCTGACAGAATGCCTTCCAAACCCGGGAAGCAAACTGGGGACCCCGATCTGAGACAATGTCCTGGGGAATGCCGTGAAGCCTAAAAACATGGGACACTAGGAGGTCTGCCGTCTCCAGAGCAGAGGGCAGCTTGGGCAGGGGGACATAATGGACAGACTTAGAGAAACGATCAACAATGGTGAGGATGGTTGTATTGCCTTCTGACGGAGGGAGTCCTGTAACGAAATCCACAGCAATGTGCGACCAAGGGCGGTTAGGTATGGGTAAAGGGCGTAGGAGGCCAGCTGGAGCACGATGAGAGGATTTACTGCGGGCACAGACCGAGCAGGCAGAGACAAAAGCCCTGGTGTCAGCAGACATGGTCGGCCACCAAAACTTCTGCTGGATTAGGGTCAAAGTTCTGTGAAAACCTGGGTGACAGGCAACTTTAGAAGAGTGCCCCCACTGGAGCACTGGAGATCTCACGGAGGAAGATACGAACAGCCGATCGGGAGGACAGGCCGCTGGGGCAGGATATTCCTGGAGGGCCTCCTGAACGGTCTGCTCGATCTCCCACCTGGCCGCTCCAACCACACAGGAGGTAGGGATGATGGTCTCAACGGAGCTCTCTTCAACAGGGGGTGAAAACTGGCGGGAGAGAGCATCTGGCTTGGTGTTCTTTAATCCAGGGCGGTAAGTCAGAGTGAAATTGAACCTTCCAAGGAACAATTTCCACCGAGCCTGACGGGAGTTCAATCTGTGAGCAGAACGTAAATAGGACAGGTTCTTGTGATCGGTCCAAATGATAAACGGACATACAGAACCCTCCAACCAGTGTCGCCACTCCTGCAGGGCTAGCACAACGGCTAGAAGTTCCCGATTCCCCACATCATAGTTCCTCTCTGCAGGTGTGAGGCATCGAGAGAAGTAGGCGCAGGGGTGGAGTCTATGATCCTGGGACGAGCGCTGGGAATCAGAATCAGAATACCTTTATTAGTCCCACAGAGGGGAAATTTGCAGCGTTACAGCAGGAAAGAGCCACAGACAGCTTAGTGTTGCATATCTTAAATGCATTAAAAAAAAGTACTACATTATAATATAATAAACAATATGCTTAAAAAAAATGTACTAAGTTATAATATAATAAACAATATGCTAAAGAAGATAAAAAATAAAATAATAAAAAGTTACATAATTTTCAAAAATACAGATCAAAAACAAATCAAATCTACAAATCAAATCCTGTAGCAGTTCGGATTTAGCAGCCCGGTGTGTGTTACAGTTATTAAAGATGGCATATGTATATAAAGTATATATTGCACATAAAGCACATATTGCACATAGTTTTACGGTATTTAACAGCAGCAAGTTACACAATTTACAAAATAACAACAAGGGTTTAGCAGCCAGGTATAAATGACACGGTTATTAATGGCATATATATATATTGCACATATAGCACATATTGCACAAAGTTGGTTTATATTTGTATTTAGCAGCAAGGGGTGTTATAGTCTGTGTTGTGGTGTGTGTAGGAGGGTCTACTAGGGGCTGTGCTGGTTGTAAAGTCTGACCGCTGCAGGAAGGAAGGACGTGCGGTATCTCTCCGTGCGACAGACGGGGTGCAGCAGCCTGTCGCTGAAGGAGCTGTACAGTGAGGACAGGGTGTCCTGGAGGGGGTGAGACATATTGTCCAGCAGGGAGGACATCTTGCCCCGACACCTAGATCCGAGGCATCAACCTCCACCACAAATTGGAGTTCTGGGTCTGGGTGAATGAGGACAGGAGCGCTGGAAAACAAATCTTTTAGTTTACCAAAAGAGGACTCGGCCGCAGGGGACCAGGCAAAAGGCAGTTTGATAGAGGTTAACTGGGTTAGAGGAGCAGCAATATGACTGTAGTTCTTAATGAAACGTCTAGAGAAATTTGCAAACCCGAGGAACCTCTGCAGCTGCTTCCTGGTTGATGGAACCGGCCAGTCCCGAACTGCTTTCACTTTAGCTGGGTCAGGTTTTAACTGCCCCTTTTCAACGATGAAACCCAGGAATTGAACAGATGACACATGAAATTCACATTTCTCAGCCTTAACAAACAGTCTGTTCTCGAGGAGTCTCTGGAGCACACATTTGACATGAGAAACATGATCATCTAACGACTTTGAAAAAATCAGGATATCGTCTAGATAAACAAAGACAAAGTGGTTTAGCATGTCCCTCAAAACATCATTTATAAGGGCCTGGAAGACAGCTGGAGCATTTGTTAACCCAAAAGGCATGACTAAATACTCAAAATGGCCCAGGTGAGTATTAAATGCTGTTTTCCACTCGTCACCCTCTCTGATGCAAACTAAGTAGTATGCATTTCTAAGGTCAAGTTTAGTAAAGACAACAGCGTCATGCAATGGGCCGAAAGCAGAGTCAATGAGTGGGAGAGGATACTTGTTTTTGACGGTAATGTCATTTAGACCTTTGAAGTCAATACAAGGGCGCAAGGACTTGTCTTTTTTGTCCACAAAGAAAAAACCCGCTCCCACAGGTGAGGAAGAAGGACGAATGATGCCAGTAGACAAGGATTCCCCAATATACTTCTCCATGGCCTCTTTCTCCGGCCTGGAGAGGTTGTACAGTTTTTTTGTGGGTAAGGGGGCACCAGGGAGCAGCTTAATAGCGCAGTCATTGGGCCTATGTGGTGGCAGAGAGAGGGCACGATCCTTGCTAAACACAAGTTTAAGGTCATGGTACTCGCTAGGAACAGATGAGATATCGACTTCCTCAGCTGGACTTTGGGATGGGGAAGAAAATGTAGTTTTAGCTGATCCTAGGCAATGTGAGTGGCAGTGATTACTCCAACCAGTAATGGAAACAGTTGCCCAATCTATCTGGGGATTATGAACTTTTAGCCAGGGTAATCCGAGAACAACAGGTGACAGCGGAGAGGAGATAACAAAAAGTTCTACAGTCTCTTGATGATTACCGGATATGGTCAGGGTAATGGGAGCTGTGCGGTGCGTGACCTCAGCTAATAGTCTGCCATCTAATGCTAACACTTCTTTGGAATTAGCCAGTTCAACGGTGGGGATGGACAATTTAGAGATGATGCCAGAGTCAATGAAATTGTCATCAGCACCAGAATCAACGAGGACTTGGAGGGGATATGTGTCCTGCAACATACCTGGGATTTGAATACGACGACTTGGGGACCCCAAGTGAAGGAGTTCAAGTATCTCGGGGTCTTGTTCTCGAGTGGGGGAACAATGGAGCGTGAGATGGGCCGGAGAATCGGAGCAGCGGGAGCGGTACTGCAGTCGCTTTACCGCACCGTTGTGACGAAAAGAGAGCTGAGCCAGAAGGCAAAGCTCTCTGTCTACCGGGCCATTTTCGTTCCTACCCTCACCTATGGTCATGAGGGATGGGTCATGACCGAAACGAACGAGATCGCGGATACAAGCGGCCGAGATGGGTTTTCTCCGCAGGGTGGCTGGCGTCTCCCTTAGGGATAAGGTGAGAAGTTCAGTCATCCGGGAGGGACTCGGAGTTGAACCGCTCCTCCTTCGCGTCGAAAGGAGCCAGTTGAGGTGGTTCGGGCACCTAGTTAGGATGCCACCTGGGCGCCTCCCTAGGGAGGTGTTCCAGGCACGTCCAGCTGGGAAGAGACCAAGGGGTAGACCTAGGACCAGGTGGAGGGATTATATCTCTTCGCTGGCCTGGGAGCGCCTTGGGATCCCCCAGTCAGAGCTGGTTGATGTGGCCAGGGAAAGGAAAGTTTGGGGCTCTCTGCTGGAACTGCTACCTCCGCGACCCGACCACGGATAAGCGGGAGAAGATGGATGGACAAGGGGATGAGGAAATGGAAGAATGGCTCACCAGCGTTCCCCTTATGGCTGATGAGCCTGCTCTTTTGGCATCTTGGGACACCCCGCGATGTAATGGCTCCCTTGTCCGCAGTAGTTGCACAACCTCAGACGGAATCTGCGTTGGCGCTCTGCTTCAGTCAACTTCATCCGACCGATCTGCATGGGCTCCTCCTGGTGAGGCGTGGGTTGAGATGCTGGCGAGAACGGCAAACGTACACTGGCGGCCTCCAGAGGTGGACGAGGAACAGCTGGTGACACACAGGAAAGGGGGGAAGGGAAAAAGGCCTTCTCACTGACTGACCTCTCCCTACGTCTCTCCCTCAACCGGTTATCTAGACGAATAGCCAGACTAATTAACTCCTCCAAGTCGGAAGTCTCGTCCCTAGCGGCTAATTCGTCCTTGATTTCGTCCGCCAGCCCTCTTAAAAACACACTCTGTAAAGCCGCTTGGTCCCAAGTACACTCTGCAGCTAAAATACGGAAATCAAGGGCATATTGGGAAACTGAGTCTCTTCCCTGACGGAGAGAGAGAAGCTGGCTGCCTGCCTCCTTACCCCTAACAGGGTGGTCAAAAACCTTACGCAGCTCTCCGGAGAAAGCATTATAATCTGAACACAGGTAAGGCTTGTTAGAAGAAACTGCCAGCGACCAAGCGGAGGCTCTCTCAGAAAGAAGGCTCATAACAAAAGCTACTCTAGACTGATCAGAGGCATAAGTAACTGGCTGCTGACTGAACACTAACGAGCACTGATGAAGGAATTTGCTGCATGTCCCTGGGTCACCTGAATACCTAGCGGGGATGGGAATATGTGGCTCCCGGAAACCTGGACTCAGTGTTGCTGGATGAGCAGAGGGTGAAACGGGAGAAGGAGCTGGAGGGACTGGAACAGGATCTTGGGTAAGCCGAGTCGCCACGTCCTCCATGCGGCCGCTCAGCTGAATCATACCCTTCGCGAGTTGCTCAAGTTTTTCATTCAAGCTTCCCAGGGCGGACTCGTGCTGACCCATGAGCGCCCCCTGTGAGGACAGGGCCTGCCTAAAACATGCAGTCTCTGCCGGGTCCATGTTTGTTGGCCAGATAATTCTGTTAAGGCTGGGTCAAAAGTTCAGGACCTACAATGGCAGAGACCAGATGGATTCAGTCTTTTAACAAAGTTTAATAAAGGAAAAAAGGAGCAACTAAAAAACAATCCACAAAATGAAGGTGGATCTAGTTCACGCTGGTGGCGGCGGCAGGACTCAGGCTGGCTCGAGCAGACACTGGAAAAAACAGAGGAAAAAACAAGGTTACTCTTCAACTAAAACAGCAAGAGAAAAATCACACTAAGCTAGCCTACAACGTTCAGCTCTACCGAGTGAGACAGAATTATCTGGCGCTGGAGTGTGAGCATGACCAGGGTTTTATGGAGGAGTTGATTAGAGGAATACAGGTGCTCCTCATTGTGAACCAGCTGCGCCTTCTAACGATCACCACACTGCACAGGAGAGAGAGAGAAGACAGAGGGGAGGAGGAGAAAGCAAAACACCTAAACCATAACAATATTAGACGTTAAGTACTTTGTCAGGCTTAATATTTATCTGTAGATAGATACAGGGTTCCTGCAAGTTTCGCCAACTCAAATTTAAGACTTTTTAAGACCTTTTTAAGACCACTTTGAATAGAATTTAAGACCTATTTCACGGCAAGAAAGTATGAAGTAAAATTGCTATGAAAGAAGAAATACGTCCCATAATTACTTACAAAGTAAATGAATTCATGTTCAACATAAGAACAATGACTGAACGTAACAGCATAACAGTACAGAACTGTGTTAGCCAAAAAGTGTGTATGTGTGCTTGTGTGTGTGTTAGGGCTGTGCAATTAATCGTATTTTAAATCGCAATTACGATTTTGGCCTGCCACAATTACAAAAACAACATAATCGAAAAAATACTATTATTTAGCTTTGCTAGGTTGTGACAGTGCACTACAACATATTTGATCTAATTAATTTTAGTCTAATTTATATTTATTTATCATATTTATATATGTTTAGTAGCTTGTGGAAGTGCGCTCCAAAATATTTGTTGATCTTGTTTATTGGTATTTATTATTTTGATATTATTTATTTAAATATATCATTTATTTAATTAATTTTTGTATTGTTTTTGTAGTTGAATTATACGTTCAGGGTAATCAACAGTTAAAAAGATACTGTTCAAATTATTATTTGTTTTAAAGTTCAATAAATGGATGTTTTCAAAGACAATGAATAATGGTATTTAAAGGTGAGGTGTCGTGGCCATTTCCACTGATCATAATTCCATTGTTGAGGTATACTAAAATAGAAAAATACTGTGCAATTTTCCAAACTCACATTGGTTTCGCATACAGCATCTCTGTAAAGTGTGTGTATTCACTTTCTCCACTAAACGGCTCGCTGCAGCTCTCCCCCCCCTCCCTGTGAGCCCAGTGTGCTCCGATTGGTCAGCTCGGCCCCTCTGTTCTGATTAGTCAACCACCAGAGAGGCTCCGCTCCGAAAGGTGGCTTAGCTGCCAGTTAGCTGCCAGTTAGCTGCTAGCTAGCTGAAAACACCAACGGTAGCACACATCATGATATGCCAATATATACACCTTACACACCCCATAACATGTACAGATTCGAGTATAGACATTTGGGGCGTAGAACGGAAGAAGAGTACGTTATTTTTACCTGTAATAAACTACTACTTTGTTTGATGAAAAATCAAATCATGGTTTGCTATATATGAATGATATGTTATAGGAGCAAATACTTCAGGGAAGAAAGGCTACTAAGTATTTTCTATCAAACTTTATTTTAGAAATGTACAAAATGAACATAAATATACATATATACACGGTATATCATCCATTCCTCCCCGCCGTCTTGCAAGCTACACCCGGTGCTGAGGCATCAGAGTGGTCATCCCGGCTGGATCATGTATTGTCCGCCAGATACGCCAGGAGTTTCCTGATCTGGCTGGATGAAATCAAATGCAAATCACAAAATATTATATAATAGAAACGTAGTTGTTTTAGATTCGTTAGTAGTAGTTGTGGACTTGTGGTAGCAGTGTGTATCTCAACACCGTTAGCTTGCCAGCTAATATGCTAACCTAGCTTTCTGGTTTACCTTGGTAGCATATGGACGTTAGCTCGGAGAAAAGGCAACTAATGTAGTGTAATAAAACCACTATGAACAAAAGCTAGTGGTTCATATTAGGCTAGCAATAACGTGTTTACAATTGCAATCTTATACATTAGTCTGCTACGTTCGGTCATTCGTTGTAGCTGGCATGAAAACAATGTTTTCGCCTAGTATAGCTAGCCTCGTTAGCATGCACAGAGCTGCGTCGCAGCTTGGAGGAAAACCACATATAATGTACTGGCCGTAAGGGAAATCACCCGGAGTATACTGTATGAGTATTCCGTGTGTGAATGCAGACATTATCCTGCCATGACAAACATGTAAAGCCATCTGCTGACATTGTAGTTTATATATGTAAACGTTAGCAACTGAGTTAGCCCAGTTAGCTCCGTTTCAATGGCTCAGCACCCCAAAAAACGTTTACCCATTTTCACAGTTGTGGTAGATATAGCTTGCTTGTTTTAAACATCATAAATACACAAACAACAATGAATACTTACAGATTGGGTACCCGAATCTCCCGCTGGTCCAAACAAAGTAGGAACAGCATCGTCCTTCAGTGTCCTACGCTGTATATATCCGGTATGAATCGCTCCATGTTTTGTGAAGCTATTCTCCGTGAAATGCCGCACACACAGTAAAATACCGGCTCCAACATCTGAAGGAACAGTGTTAAAAAGGAATGTCAACCACTGACTTCGTCGTGGTTCTGCCCTCGGTAAGGCATGCATTGAACATTTCCCCTCACAAGACAGGAAACAGACCCTCGTTGGCATGACTGGATACAGTTTTGAACTGAACCTGAGATTCCAACAGTATATATGCTAGGCTGGCAGAGGGTACGGCCATAGCTCTGGGCGTGGCTACTGGGTACTCCTACGACACAGCACCCAGGAAGTAAAAAATGGACAATGACGTATCTCCAACAAGCCGTTTTGGGGAGGTATTTTCTGTTTTAGAGTTGTACTCACTACAGGGTGTACTTTGAGGGTTTTGACTCTGCACACCGTTTACATGCAGAAAAACCTTCATAACACACAAGGGGACGGGTAATAACGGAATAGCATGACACCTCACCTTTAATAATTGTGATATCAATTATTGACCAAAATAACGTGCATATGATTTTTGCCATAATCGAGCAGCCCTAGTGTGTGTGTGTGTGTGTGTGTGTGTGTGTGTGTGTGTGTGTGTG
>CALSBZ010000379.1:553796-570165 GCA_943591055.1 Gobionotothen gibberifrons | reverse complement strand
TGTGTGTGTGTGTGTGTGTGTGTGAGAGAGAGAGAGTAACAAGAGCTATATTCAGAGCTCTGCTGCCTTGGCTACAATCTTTCATCGTTGCTGTTGTATGATTGGTGTTTAACTACGGTATTTAGCGTCTACAGCACCTCCGCTTTTAGGGTTGACGTAGACCCAAACGTCGCCCGGAGGTCCCCCGGTGTTGTTGCGGGAGCTGCTGCACTAGCTAACGCTGCACTAGCTAATGCTACATTAGCAAAACAAACGCTAATTTATTTTGCAAAAGGTGCAGGTTCAAACACGTTCCCCTCCACTGGTTTCAACCAAGCACTAAATTCGATGTTTTCCAACCAAATAAGGTTGAGCTTACACTTTCCCATATTTATTTGTAAGTAGATTTCGAAGAGACATGAGTTTCTGACTGCCGCTAGCTGAAGCTTGGTTGCTAGGTTACTAGCTGGGTGTTCTCCGATAAGGGGCCGGGGGAAACAAAGTTAGTGATTACTGGTTTCATGTTGATTTATTTCAATACAAATTGTTGGGGGGAACTGAAAGGCTATTACCGTGCTGGTTACTTTGCAGCCCGGACATTTCCCCTAAAACACATTTAGACGCGATCGCTACACAGAAGTACCTTTCAAATCCCATCATTTTTAAGACCTTCTAAATCATATTTACCTTAGACCTTTTTTATTTCTTTGGTCATATTTAAGACCTTTTTAAGGCCTTAAATTCAGATTATCAAATGTAAGACTTTTTAAGACCCCGCGGGAACCCTGTAGATACCCCCAAAGTTTTTTTCTTATTTAAAAGAAGACCTTAATCTAAACTATTATTTAATGTTTAAATAAAGGTTCATTCGTTTTTCTGTTTTGCACCTCCTCCACCGTTATGGTGTAAATATAACCTATCTACGAATTAGATCAAATGTAAAAGTCAGCCGAATTAGTGTTGATACTGCAAGAAGACGTATTGTGTGAAGAGAAATTGAAGATGTTGTTTAATTGTTGATATATTTATGATCCGCGTCAAGTATTCAGTTTCGGCGGCATTTCTTCCAGTTTTTCCAAAGGTCTTCTCATCAGGGCTCTATAAATAAAGAACTACGGCAGATCTGTAATATGTAATGCAGCCGAACCGTGTATTACAATGCCGTTATGTGATGGCTTTCAAAGAGAAAAGCAAGAACACTCGGAATAAAGTATTATTATTTTTTTTTTTTTTTATGTTTTTCCGATTTCATATCGCATTAACATCATATCACTACGTGCATTGCGGCTAAAACATCCAATCAGCAAGCTTAAACCATAGCTGAGGATCTTGGGTAATCAGTTCAGTGGCTGGCTGTGTATGTGTGTATCGCAATGATGCTCGAAATGTCCCTTATAGGCCTACGTCTGTTTCCGGTTATTTTTATTTTGAAATTCAGTTCCTGACAAAAAAGCCAGAGAATATGGAATCATATAATAAATAAATAAAAACAAGGATAATTGTGTGTTATTGTTGAGTAAATAACAGTGTGTTATTTTGAAAAGAATAACAAATTAGGGTTACAAATATTTTAAAAATACAGATTTCAGTAGGCCATCCTGAGGCTCTGAGCCCCATTTATTTTCCTCTCAGACGGCAATAAAAGTCAGAAATTATACGATTTAAAATAAAAGCAATAATTGTGGCTTGATATTGAGTAAGAACATGTTTTTATGAACCACACAGCTTCCGGTCTTCCACGACCCGACCGGAGAAAAAGACGTGTTGCAGGTACGAAACACATTACCAGTAGAAATACATTGCTTTTAAAATCGTTCTGTGTGACACGAAAAAAAGAGAAAAATCGTGTTGGTGAACATGAATCAATAGATTAAATGTCGTGACTATAATACGAAATGCCGTGAGACTGGGTTGGGTGTGAGGAGAACCAGTGGAGAACAGGGCAGCTGTCTTGGTGAGTGACCGGCGTTAGCTACAGTTAATGTTAGCTAACGTCAGTCACATCACAACATTGTAAAGTTAGTTATCATATAACAGGCTATAACTAAAGTAGTATTGATAATATAGTAACGTTACTGGCAGGACTGTTGATACTGATCCATAACAGAAACTAATGCGCAAGTATCAGCCGTATCTCGCGTTACCTAATGCAACTCCACACTACGGTGCTGTGTACCGGAGGGGAGACGCGAGATACGGCTGATACTTGACGATCTGGCGGAGAAAGGTTGTGGAGCCTCCGTTGATATGCCGTTGTAAATGGCTTGATGGAAAGCAGGTGTGTAGTCGGGTAGGGTGCACAGCTGATTGCAGCAGGTGAGTGGAGGTTGAGCCGGGAGCCAGGAGTGACGAGATGGGTCTGGATGCAGACCGCAGGCAGGGGGCAGTTCCTATAAGGGGAGGATCCTATATCTATATGGAGCTCCACCGGAAGGGGAGGGACTTCGCCTCTCTATAGAATAATGACACTCAGCAGATATAGAGAGGCGAAGTCCCTCCCCTTCCTAGGGAGCTCATGGGACCCCGGAAGCGGAAAAATATACATTGAAGTCAATAGAGAGATAAACGTTATCTTTTGATCCCGTTTGAATTGTGCCACGAATGACACATATGATGTTTGTCAATCTTAAACAATCCTTTCCATGTAAAAAAAGTCACAGTTTGTCGTAAAACTGTTGAAATATAAGACTATGAAAAATATGCAACTAGAAAGACTACAAATCCCAGAGTCGCGTAAGTGATGTCATAACTGTTTTCCTCCACTAAGAGATAGCTAAGATCAGCGCCATATAGATATCATCTATCTATATGGCGCTGGCTAAGATAAGATAACTTTAACAAGATGCCTGTGTGCTTAGTACCAGGTTGTTATCATACCAGCAATGGGTCTTGCTCGTTCTTTCGCTTCCCGTCTGATGAAAGGACCAGGAGTGGCTGGATCAAGTTAGCTACCTAGCTAGCAGCTAGCACGTTAGTTAGCATTACAGCCTTGTCATTTTTATTAGCCTTAACAATAAGTAACATCAAGTAACCCAACATGTTAAACAGTAAGAGTAGTAGTCATATTTCGTGAACCCTTTCATGTTTAGTATTTGATGTGTATTGTAATGTTTCAAAAATAATAAATACATTTATTAATTAATTAATCTTACCACCAGACACAACATGAACAAATGAATGATACACATCAGGACAGTAACTTCAACTTCAGTATTTTAGGTGTACAGAAACCTCTACTCATGTTGTTAAATGATATACAGCAATATCTTCCATAAAACGTAGTTGATTGATTTGAATAATAATTACTACCACTGCACAAACAGTAAAAAATGATATGCCTACAATTTATGAGTTTAATGTATCCTATGTTATGATAAACTATCAAATTGACTCTGTATTCATTATGATCTGTCAATAGGTCAATTAATTTGTCTTCTCTGTGGGTTGTATACTCTTCATTCTTTATGCAAATTAATTATAATTATTATTTTTCAAAGTTCGTTTATGATTCATTCAAAGCATTAAAATAAATGAGAAACAGAGCGTCATATACCTTTAAGAAATATGTGGGGGGCAGCGCTCATAACCCTTTAGGAAACGCCTCCTATAGGATCCACCCCCTTTAGGATCCGCCTCCTTGCTGTGGTCTGCATACAGACTCTATTGGGAGTGACAGCCACCACCAAACAACACAGACAGGGGGAAACAAACAAACAAACAAACAAACACAAAGGAGATGGCTGGAGCAGTACAGCCACCACAGCGTTACCTAATGCAACTCCACACTACGTCTTACGGTGCCGTGTACCGGAGGGGAGAGAGAGAGAGCATCAAAGGGGGGAGAGAGATGTAATGGTTTCCTGATAAACGTTATACTTGATAGGCTTCAGCTGTGGAGAGTATGTGCTGCAGGGAGGTGGATCCACCCAGGAACGAAAGCTAGCTCCGGTCCTTTTCCTGTTAGGGAAACTGTGGACTCGATGTCCTGACAGGCTGGAGTTTGTGCAACCTGCACAAACACAAGCTCACCATGATTACAAATGGTGAAATGCAATGTAAAATTACCGAAAAAATACCAGCTCACTAAATCACAACCGCTCAAACCAACTACAAACTACTACCGCGGATTGGGCAGAGAAGGAGTCAGAGAAAGTTGCTCCCCCATGTGACGTAATATGACAGTATGACGTTAGAAAAAAGCAGTTTTTAGTAGCAGAGCTCAAAACGGCTCCTTTCCCTCTGAATTCCTGCCCTTATGTCTTGTAAAACATATCAAATCCTGCATTAACATTTTTAATTGTAATTTTCAGGCACGGTTAAGCATAAATGTAGTAAAAAAAAAAACCTGCAAGTTGCTCTTTAAATATTATTGGAGTGCGGTGCTTTTGTTTTGGTTTTCTGTGTGCTTCACCTGGCAGGCTATTTGGACACTAATGAGGCACCTGGGGACGCACCTGAAGTGCATCAAATAATTAGGTAAGAACGAACAAAAGGACTCCGGACAAAGAAGAAGGGAGACGTGACAGGGACATGATGTGGTGCGGGTGTGTGAAGCATCGGAGAACAAACAGTGGACAGTGAAACAGGGGGCGGCTGTGGCTAAGTGGATATACTTCGAATCAGGGGGTAGCAAGTTCGAGTCCCACTACAGTCAGCATGTCGTTGTGTCCCTGGGCTAGACAATTCACCCCAAATTGCTCCTGTGGGGATTGTCCACAGTACTGAATATATGTAAGTCGCTTTGGATAAAAGCGTCTAACAAATGACATGTAATGTAATGAAACACGGAGAGACGTGGTCGTTGTCGGATCGAACGCTGTGAACAAGATCACTAAGCGCATCAATCCAGCACTGCCTTCTCAACCAGGAAGAGCGTCCAGGTAACTGGAGGCGCACGCGGACGCTCCGCCTCTCTCTCTCTCTCCCCCCCCCTCACCTACGGCCAGCAGCTGGGTAAAAAAACCTCAATCCCATACTGTGCATTTAAAGCTACGGACTATTTTATTGTGACTCTTTTAATATTCATTATAGGAATAAATCAAAGTGTAATTTTGCTACTGCATGTTTTAAACCTTTTATAAAATATATTTAAAAAACCAAATAACTTGTCTCTGTGTGTGTATCAAAACTGGGATATTGAAAGTATGTGCGAAGTGTCTACTTTGTGACATATGTACTTCAGCCACAACAATGACATGTCCTTGATGAACATCCTTACTGTTGCAATTAATTGAAGACGCCAAGAGGGTAATTTCGAGGACTTCTTTATATATTTGGATTAGTGCCACCAGCAGCTCAGACTTGTTCTACTTCGTTAAAACAGCTGGACATTTAGATTAGACATTGTAGCACCATTTGTTCAGACATTAATTAATCACAGATAGAGCTTATTGTACCATGCTAACATGGTTTGGACTTAAACCTTAGTTATCAAGGTCAAAGTCAACTTTATTGTCAATCTTTCAGTTTGTGTGTACAAACAGAGAGATCAAAATACCGTTTCCCACAATCCCGAATTCAAAAACAAATATATATAAAAAATATGTATGTATACACAATCACAAGACACATTTATACATATGCACACATTACAACATACATAAAAGCACAACAATCAATATATATAAAATAACAGTCACTTCAATATTTTTGAGAAATGTACATTAGTGCAAGACTGTCCATAGCAGCGTAAAAAAGCGTCTTGTGCTGGATTTGGTTTGTTATCAGGGATGCAAACACAGGTGTGGTGAAAAAAGAGAGAACTATTGGAAGCAGAAAAAAAACAGCGTAATATACCATCTGCCTGTGCTATAATGCTTCAATTAACTGGCTATTCTTTATTATATCGTCGGATCAATAGAGACAGAGATGTTAAGTTATAAATCAAGGGTTTTTATTATTATTTACAGCAGGGGTGGGGAACCTTTTTCCTCTCAAGGGCCATTTCAATTTTTACAACATCCTCCGAGGGCCGTACAAATGATTGAACTCAATAATCTGCTTAAAAAAACTAAAATCACAGCCCATTAATTTCGCCTTTCTTTCATGCTGTGCAAAGATAAAGCAACCTCTTAATCCAGATATTTTACCATGACTCGCGCATGCATGTGCACGGTTGTGGAATGACCACCCAAACAGAAAGATATGGACACAAGATGTGTGCAAATGTATTTAGTATCCTATCCATGTCCTCTAGGGGGTTCCGGGGGCATGCTCCCCCGGGAAGATTTTTTTAAATGTTGAAGTTAAAAGCATCAATCTGGTGCACTTTGAGAGCAAAATGAAGAGATCTATGGATACATCTCTCAACACCCATATGAAACAGAACTGTAAGCAGATTTTTCTTTTTCTTTACTGATATTTTACAAATCACTCCCCTTTAAAACTGTATTCTTGTTATTTTTAACACATTTTTTGTTACTGTCATATAGTATTTTATACCTGTTTTTCATAACTATAACGGTACGTCCACACGGCAGCGTGCGTTGAAGCTTGCCGGTGGGCGTGTCTGGAGCGTGACCAACAACCAATCACATTCATCTCCCGCCCCGGACACACAAGCACGCGGTTTGATTGGCTAGAGCTTGTACTGGCATATGATTCGATTGGCTGACGCTTCCGTCGAAGCTTGAAAAGTTGAACTTTTCTCAACTTCTGAAGCGAGCAACGGAACCACATTGCAGTTCGGCAAAGCCTGACATCACCCCATTCAAAGTGAATGGGAAGCTGCGTTGAAGCTTCAACGCACGCTGCCGTGTGGACGGGCCGTAATGATCATATCAAGGTGTGCCTTAACCTCACTGAGCTGAGGTTATTTGAGCCTCTCAGTCTGTCAGGAGAGAGCTCTCTTTCACCTGGTCATAGAAAAGCTCTTTAAATTCGTTAGCATAGCTAGCTAACCAGATGTTAATAACAACAGATCGCCACTGGGCTTACAAATAAAGACACAGCCACTCAAAAACTGCGGCATGTGTACGGCTACTTATGGGTACTGCAATATTTGAAGAGCTGGAGCGGCGTTCCGGTGCTCTCCGTCAGCACTCTACACCTCTTTCAGACGAGACATATACCACGTGAAGACACGTTACGCTCGTGTTGTGTTCAAGGAACCTGTCCTTGGCCAGGAAAAATAGGCACTCGCTTGTTTAATTATTTTGCGGTCTAGATTTCTTCTTCTTTTTTGAAGTGAGAAGTTGTCTGTCAGTCCGTGGGTGTTTCTCAATGTCGAGGACGCTTCTTTGGTAGGACATGTCTTCCGAGTCACTTCCTTCAGAAGCGAGGCAAGAATCCTTCCTAGCCTCGGAAAACGAAGAATGGTGGAACAGGCTAACAGGTGTGCGTCATATGCGAGGCCCCGCCTTAAATGGAGCGCGATTTCCGCCAAAGATTTGGAAATTGGTCCGTGCTCAAAGCATTGTGGGGATTTTAAGACCGCGGAGGATACACATGTGCAGCCTCGAAATGTCTCGCTACGAAGGACGCCGGGCTCGGTAGAATTCCAAGGAGCCTGGACATTGGAACAGTCCTTCTGCGGGACTCGATGACGTAGCATCCTTGAAATAGTGGCTCTGGACCAGGGGTGGGCAAACTTTTTGGCTCGGGGGCCACTATGAGTTTTAAATTCGACAGACGGGCCGGGCCAGTAGCAGATCGGTAAACAAATATTTAGCTGTCCACTCCTCATTATACACTCGGCACTCAATGTTGACTTTTCTTTTCTTTGGTCCACTCATTGTTACAGATGCAGGTTCAAAGGTGAATTATTGCGTCATTGCGTCATCGTTTGCGTCATGACGTAACCGTTTACGTGCCTTCTTATGACCCACACAGCGTTTTACGTCGCTGATTTTCTCTGCAACACTGCTCACAACAACATCAATAGAACTGCGTCGGGTAGTTTTTAATTATACGGAGCCAGATTAAATTAAAGAACTACTTCTCCAACCTTATACCTTTCTCCAGAGTGCCGTGGTGCATTGTTTATTAATGTGGTTCAGCTGCATTACTGCCCGTTGCAGTGCTGCTCGTCTACCGCTGTAATGTTTTCATTGTCTGACTGTCACACAAGCAGCTGATAAATATCCCCCATCCCCATCAGTGAATGTGTTTTAGTCTGAAAGCTGTTTGGCATCACAACGCTGTTATGAAAGTTCTCTGGCATTCTACAGGTGATGTTAGCATAGCAACCGAAGCTAATCAGACTATCTTGACTACTTGTTGCTATCATATTGTGGCATAAGCCGTTTTCTACACGCATATTTTACCGACGTAGTTTTTGTTATGATTTGACTTGTGATGGCCACATGTAGCCCATGTATTGATTCCATCCGATAGTTGCAATAATACAAAACAAAAGGAAAACGTCTGCCTCTTCACAATGGTCAATAACAGTGAACCGATGGTTATTAAAGTAAGGTAAAATAAACAGAATCACACTAAGCCTGTTAGTGTTGCCTGACTTTATATAAGTGTTTTTATAAGTGTGTGGTCGCGTTCTAGTCACTTTGCTCAGCGGTACTGCTTGTTACAACTTGTATTCGCCGATCTTGCCGAGTTGTCGAGTGGGGCCAGCTGAGAGAATAGACCAGACTCCAGCAAAGGTAAATTGTGTCTAGAGTGTGCCATCTAGTGGGATCAACTGAAATGACGGGTATTGCAGGAAAAAGGCAAAATGAATGCGGTCTTTACTATAATTTGGACAATTTTGTACCAATATTCGGCGGGCCGGATTCAAAAGCCCAACGGGCCGTATATGGCCCGCGGGCCTTAGTTTGCCCATGCCTGCTCTGGACCATCCTTCCTTGACATTGAGAAACACCCCGTGAGTTGGACTGACGGACCCCCCCCCCCCAAAAACGAAAACTCTTCGGTTCTCCACGAATTACACAAGTCACCCAAATCAGCGTTAAAAAAGCGGGATGCAAAGAGCATTTGCGCTCATCCTCTCAAGATGGAATTTACACCACAACTAACATTTATTTGTATTATTGATTTGTGGTGATGTGAAGTCATGTGACCTCATGTAGGATTACTTTAGCTATTTACTCCTGGCAGTTGCATTGATGCTTCAGCTATTATAAAAGTGGTGTTAATGGGAGGAGATCATCCTGCTGAACTAAACGTGAACATATCATACACTTGTGTTTGACACAGAGGTAGTCCTTTCAAAAACAAGTCATGACTTCATCACTCTATCTATAGTGATAGAAAAATCATAATGTATGTGTGGATGAAACACAGTACATGTTTATGTCTGTTAAATGTTTTTATCAGATAATTATTAAAGGTCCCCTATTATACTGTTTTACATCAATATATTATAGGTCTCAGATATATACACAAACACTCCCATCCACAACACACACTCCCATCCACATAAATGGAACGGCGGTGGAGCGTGTGTCTAGCTTCAAGTTCCTGGGGGTCCACATATCCGATGACCTCTCATGGTCCAATAATACCACCAGCACTGTAAAGAAGGCTCACCAGCGTCTCTTCTTCCTGAGGAGACTAAAGAAAGATCACCTCTCTCCTCAGATTCTGGTGAACTTTTATCGCTGCACCATTGAGAGCATCCTGACCAGCTGTATCACAGCCTGGTATGGGAACTGCACAATGCTCAATAGGAAGGCATTGCAGAGGGTGACGAAAATCGCCCAACGCATAATCGGTGTCCCACTCCCTGCCATCGAGGACATCCAGGGGATACGGTGTTTGCAGAGGGCGCACAACATCTTCAAAGACACCTCTCATCCTGCAAACTATCTGTTTGTCCTCCTACCCTCTGGGAGGCGCCTCAGGAGCCTCCGGTCCAAGACCAGCAGGTTCAGGGTCATCTTCTTCCCCAGGGCTGTTACCCTGCTGAACTCTGCCCGCTGATAGACTCAAGCCCATACCCACCACCCACCTGTTTATATATTTGACTGTCAATGCCGTTTACACTGTAGATATTCATCTGTTTTTAGCCTATTTATAATTATTCTATTTATAATAATTCCATGTATAATTATTCTCATTATGTAGACTCCTGCACTGCTATTTTGCACTTCTGGTCAGATGCTTAAACTTACATTTCATCACTAGTACATGTACTATGTAATGACAATAAAGTTGAATCTGAATCTGAATCTGAATATACAAAACATGTCTCTGAAGTGTTTGGCTCCAAATATCAAACAGATCATTGTAGCATGCCATAAACCCCTCTGTTTCAGCCCTGTTTCAAAAGGGCTGATTCTCTGTCTGTTACTCTGTTAGGTTATTGGCTATCTTGGTTGATGATTGGCTAATGGTTACACAAGCCAAAAAATCGTTATGACATCATAAAGTAGCCAAAATCGGATCAGCTCATTTTCAGACAGGTTTTTTAAATAAATGGATCAGGACAAAAGTGAGCGAATATCTTTTCCTGAAACTTTCAGAATCTCTTTACACAGAGGGGACACATGTTTATGTATGAGATTCGAGAACAAGTGGATTTTGCATAATAGATGACCTTTAAAACATGCCGTGTTCATATATTAAATTCAAGGTTCACTTCAAGGCATAATTGTCTTTTGTGCATTGGCTACAGTGTAGATATGTCAATGAAAAACGTAGGTCACAGGCTCCTCCAACAGTGCAACATATATATAGGACATATATTGCACCTTTACTATACCTGTAAAACATGGAACAAATACACAAATAAAATCATTATTTTGCAAATATAGGGGTTCCATGACATAGCATGAGTAATGCAAATCTGGTTGGTTCAGTGTTCTACAAATATGTGTACATGTACAATGTATTATGTATTTAATTCCTCTGCTTATCTTGCAATTCGGAATTTCACCTCAACAATTCTACTGATTCATTGGCTTATCTCAATTAAGTACTATAGTTAACAGACTCATTTATAGTTATATTATCTTAAAACGTCACTGTTATTGCGCAGCTAATATGACTTTGTTTCACTGGCTTTAAATGTCTGTGTGTACACCTGAAGTTTAAATAAAACTGACAATCATGATTTGCAGATGATCCAAGTAATCTACAAAAACATTAAAACCTTGTGCACTGAGGGAAATTACATTGTCTTTGACCTGAAGCATAATATATAATAATTATCACTTGTACTGTAATGTAACTACTTTCTCTTTACTCCTTTAATCCTCATTTGTAATACAAATGGAGTCCTGAAATGGCTCTACATGTGACACAGAACACAGCATCACTGTACACAGCATCTCTCAACACATTCAATTATACAATCAATAAGCATGTGTGCTCAGAGCTACTATCCTTGCTGTTAAGATTATACCACCTAATTGCATTTTGCAGCATGGATAATATGATTATGTCTACTGAGACCAAATGTGGAAAGCCCAAATCTTGGCATGTTAGAAACTAGGGGGATTTGCTGTTAATACAATTATGCCTGATTGCTGGCTCTTTTTAATCTCCTCCATCTGGGCAAAAAGGAGATGAAAATACAGTAATAACCAAAACCAATGAATAGAATAGAATCGGAGGGATGAAACCCTCTTTAATGGTCACACATGCAGAGCACACAGCACACACAGTGAAATGTGGCCTCTGCATTTAACCCATCCTAGTACCAGGAGTCTAGTACTAGGAGCAGTGGGCAGCTATTGTACAGCGCCCGGGGAGCAATTGGAGTGGGGGGGTGTCCGGTGCCTTGCTCAAGGGCACCACGGCACGGCAGGAGGTGAACTGGGACCTCTCCAAGTAGCAGTCCACACTCCATATTTAGGTCTGGAAGGGGACTTGAACCGGCGACCCTACGGCTCACAATCCAAGCCCCTACTGACTGAGCCACTGCCGGAATATTGTTCTGGTCAAAAGGTTTGTCGGTTGTAATTATTGAAAATATAACATATCAGTCAGCAGTACGTTCATAGTCTTTGTAAGTATGTATCTGAGTGTCATTATGGCAAAGAACCGGAAACCAGGTACCCTGAATATCATCCAGCTCCATCCATATTTTTCCCGGGTCGCCGAGGGTGCTGGCGTTGTTTGTTCGCCGCTCCTCCGCCCCAAATATTGTACTTTAGTCCAGATCAGAACCTCTCCTGTCTGGCACTCTACTTTTGAAACGTCAGTCATCAGCAAAAATTGCAGCATCTCTCTATCGAATCGACACAGAACTTTGTGTTGTCATCTCCTACCTGCTGGCTCTTTCCTGCTCACCGGTCCCTAGCCCGCTAGCTAGCTAGCATTTTCGGACCTAGCAGGATGCTACCTAGATGCTCCACGGCTCCCTGAAGTCTGCTGAGCTAACATTTCGGTCTCCACCCCAACTCCACCCCAACTCCACCCTAACTCCGCGGCTCGTGTGGGTCTTCCCATCCCACTGCGATCAGCCGGCTTCCCCGCTGACATCGTCTATCCCTGCCGCCTACAGCCGGTGGCTATCAAGCTAGCTAACAAGCTAGTAGGCTGGTCCCCCGGCTCCCACTCTGCACCAGGCTGTCAGCCCCTCATACGATTCTCCTCCGGAAACCACTGGAATTATTCTCCTGATATGCTGTGGATTATCATTCTCATTTTATCTGGACTCACACCGCTCCTTCTTCCACGGTCATCCGGCTCCTGGTCTCTGCTGCCCGGGTCCCCAGCATTAGCTAGCTCCGTGCTAGCGCCACTTCACTGGATCATGCCGCCGCTCTACTATCAGATCTCCACTCCTTTAATAACCGCCTGCCTCCGGACTGCATGGACATCCTCGCAGATAATGAAATACTCCGCAAACGCCGTCCTCCACACTTTTTATTTCATTCCACGTCTCCACACTCTATCCCGTCCATTCGGTCCTGTCACACGCCCACACTACGCCATCACAACAAACAACACGTGAATCTGACCAATCTCCTTCCACTCCCCCGGTCCACACAACCCCCCCCCAATGCAGCGTCACCTCAGAGCAGCCCTGCTCAACACACGCTCCATCCACAATAAAAGCCACATTCTGAATGAATTCATTAAAGACAATAACCTGGACTTTCTGTATCTGACCGAAACATGGCAAAAACCCCTGGACTATTTTTCTTTAAATCAAATCACCCCAGCAGGATTCACATACATTGACAAACCTCGCCCACAAGGGCGGGGTGGTGGTATAGCTGCTATTATCAGAAAGGAAATAAAAGCTACCATAATCCCCATCCCTGATGTTTCTTCATTTGAACACCTGATCTTCAAACTCTCTGGTCCCACTCCCCTGGTCACAGCCATCATCTACCGTCCCCCGAAGCCAAACCCCTCCTTTCTCTCCGACCTCTCTGACATTCTCACTCAGCTTTCTGCCATATCCCCATCTGTTCTCCTCTTAGGTGATTTTAACATTCATGTTGACGACACAACCTGCAAATATGCCTCTGAATTTAAGGAAACCCTTCACTGCTACAACTTCTCTCAGCACATCAACTTCCCAACACACAGCCGTGGTCACATCCTGGACTTGGTCTGCTCCACTGGTCTCACCATCCATCATCTGTCCAGCCTCAATCTCCACATCTCTGATCACCTGGCCATCATCATGGACATCAACATCCCCATCCCCGCCCAAAAGCAAAAACGCACAATAACCTCACGAAATCTCAAATCCATCTCACCTTCAGCAATCACTGCCTCCATTACCTGCACGATGTCTGTCTCCCCCCCCCACTTTCTGAAAACCCATCTGAACTTGTGGACTATTATAACAGCACCCTCTCCTTCTGTCTCAATGAACTGGCCCCCACAAAAACAAAAAATGTCTCTTTCATACACTCCGCCCCCTGGTATACCCCCGAACTCCGCCAAATGAAATCAAGGAAACGTCAACTTGAACGCCAACACAAGAAAACCACACTAACAGTCCATCTTCAAATCTACAAAGACTATCTCCAGCAGTACAGTAATGCACTCAAAGCAGCCCGGTCTAATTACTACTCACAACTCATTCAGTCTGGCTCCAGCAACCCCAAGCGTCTGTTCTCCACCATCAGCAAACTTCTCAAACCCTGTGACAACGCCACCTCGTCCTTCACCACCGAACAGTGCAACTCCTTCCTCTCGTTTTTCCAAACCAAAATCAGCAACATTTACAGCAATCTGACACCCTCATCAGCACCCCCCACCTCCCCTCCTGGCTCCCCCCCTTCACCTCACAGCCCCTGTCCCACTTCTCCCCTGTGACCCCCATGCAGCTGTCCGACTTCATGACTGGAATTAACTCCACCTGCACACTTGACCCAATGCCCTCCAAATTTGTTAAAGAGAGCCTCCCTGCCATCTCCCAACTCATCGCCACCATCATTAACTCCTCCCTCAGATCTGGATCAGTTCCCCCCTCTCTCAAACTGGCTGCTCTCACACCCATTCTCAAAAGACCTGGACTCACACCTGACATCATGTCCAACTTCCGGCCCATCTCAAATCTCCCCTTTGTGTCAAAAATACTTGAACGTGTCATTGCCTCACAACTAAAATCCCACCTCAGCTCCAATGACCTTTTTGAGCCATTTCAATCCGGTTTCCGATCAAAACACAGCACAGAAACAGCTCTTCTGAAAATCACAAACGACCTCCTCCTCTCCTCTGACTCCGGCAACCTGAACATCCTCATCCTCCTCGACCTCATCGCAGCATTCGACACTATCAACCACACCATCCTGCTGTCCCTCCTCGAATCATCACTGAACATCACCGACACTGCACTCTCCTGGCTGAAATCCTACCTCACCGACAGACATCAGTTTATCAACATCAACAACTGCACCTCCTCCACTGCTCCTCTGTCCCAAGGCGTCCCCTCAGAAATAAAAGCATGGATGCAAACAAACTATCTCCAACTGAACAGTGCCAAATCAGACATCATCATCATCGGCCCCCCATCCCGTATCAAAGACATCCAGAATTTCAACTTCACCATTGACAGCCACACTCTATCTCCCCCCCTCACATCCGCAACCTCGGAGTCATCTTCGACAGTCAGCTCAAATTCAATCACCACATCAATCACATCACCAGGACCGCCTTTTTCCACCTCAAAAACATTGCCCGTCTCCGCCCATCACTCTCCTCCTCTGCTGATGAAACCCTGATTCATGCATTCATCACTTCACGACTCGACTACTGCAATAGCATCCTCTACGGCAGGGGTGCCCAACCTTTTTTGAACCGAGAGCTACTTTTAAAGTTGCCACTCTGCCGAGATCTACCAGTCGAAATAGAGAGGCGTAGCCATTAGTGACAGCCTACTACCAGGTGAATACACACTTCTACTTGTATAAAAACTGACCTTTGTACGATTAATACTTCATAAAATACTGCAGATCCTTTATCTTACCTCTTTCTAACCTACACACATACAAGTATTTAACTGAAGTTACACAACAGTGTTGTTGATACAGAGTTGGAGTTTATTCACATGTCACATACCACAGTGGGTAATGTTTTCAAGAAACATTGAACAGTGCTGCCACGTATGACACAGGAAAAAAAAGACTGAACCCTTTCTTTGCCATTATATAAAAATAGTGTTGCTACAAAAGTATAAATTAGGCTTACTAATAAGACAACTCAGACCTGAAGCTACACAGGAATCTGCTGCCAAAGTGCAATAAAAAAGACAAAATTAATAGAATCAAACCCTTTTTGTTGCATTTTAGTATAAAAAGAAATGCCTTTTAAAATAGGATGCAAGCAACACTAGTTTCTTATCCTCAATTGATAATAGACTATAATCAATTTAAGTTTGCATTCTTACCATTTTGTACAATAATTATAAGGAATATGTTCAAACAAACTAAAACTTACAGCTGATTAATAACGGTATCTAACTTGAGTTTTTATTATATCAAAAACCTGTTGAAATGCTACTGTTATTTTTACTGTCCCCAAAAAGCCTGTCGGAAGCCTCCAGGAATCCTTCTTTCACAACTTCGCCGTCTTTGAAAGACTTCATGTGTTTCGCAAGAACGTGACTGACTCGATAAGATGCTATGGTAGCAGCCTTGCTCTTGTTGTTGGGCCTGGTGAAAATGGACTGCTGTGCATTTATCTGTCCTTTCAGGTCCCTCACCTTTTGGGAGCGTAGGGCAGAATTAGGAGGGAATCCGTCTCGGAGCGTTTGTGCACTGTTTTGAAATGCCGCTCCTAAATTACCCTTCTTCGGTAAAGCCACGCTCGCATTTCAGATGAGACAGATGGACTTTGAATTGGAATCGATAATCATCCTCCCACTCGGAGTGAATATTATATATTTTGGGCTTTTTTGTTGTTTTGCATCTGCCATAATTGCGGTCTTGTGTGTGTGCGGACTGTCACTCCTGGCTGTTACACGGACAACGTCAGCTAACTGTGCCCACTGCCCACTAGCCACACCCCGACACATGGGGTCCCG
>CALSBZ010000379.1:501249-548796 GCA_943591055.1 Gobionotothen gibberifrons | reverse complement strand
CCTGACAATGGACAGCTGACAGCAGAACATGTGATCTACAACAAGAGGATTTGCAGTGCACGTGTAGTGGTTGAGAACGCATTTGGTAGACTGAAGGGAAGGTGGCGTTGCCTCATGAAACAAAATGACTGTGATGTGAAACTTGTAAAATCCATGGTGCTGACATGCTGTGCTCTACATAACCTCTGCGAGAGTCATGGAGAGGCCTATGATGTCGTGTGGGATGCACCAGCAGTCGCAGAGCCTGGGGTAGCAGTGGCACAAGGTGCAGAGGAGGAGGGCACTGACATCAGGGAGGGTTTGATGCGCTACCTGAATCCCTAATAACATCATGGTTCAGATATACATTTCTTGTGTTTGTATTATATAATACAAACACGACATTGAAAGACTGTGGGCCATTAAGGCTAGTGACATTTTGACTATTACTTTGTATTATTACTTTGTTTTGTACTTACATTGTATTGAACATAAATAAATCTTTTTTTCTTTTTCACATATATGTGTTTGTCAAATGATTTAAACAAAGAAATGTTATCAGAATTGACTATTTAGTAAATATTTGTACTTCCCCATAATAAGAACATTTGAGCAAATATGAAAGTAAATACAAGATCAATACAAATGATCTCTTATCCCCCTTCTCTTTCTGTATTTTTTCTAAATACCCCCTTCCAGTTTATTTGTAAAAGGAAATCTCAAGGACCTCAAGCAAGCTTTAAATCTTTAAAAAAAGCTTTAAAGCTTTAAATCTCTTCTTAAAATTAACTTTTATCTTATGGGCTTTTTCCTAACTGATGTTTCTTATTGCTTTATACATTCATGTATGTTTATATCTCTAGATCTTAATTGGGCTATTTTTACAATTGTTTTTGAGTGATATTGTAGGCTTCCTTTGAGGACGTCACAGCTCAGCATGAGGGAATCACATCGGACGAGCATTTGTGCTTATCTTCACTGAATAAATATAATGTGCGAGTCAAACTGCCGAGGTAGCCTTTTATCAGTTTAGGCTGCACACGGCGCTGGATTCCTGAATGTGTAAAAGCTGTAATTATCTCAAAGGAAAGAACAATGCAAGAGAGTGCTTCATATGTTTTAGGTACAGTGTGCACACTTTTTCCAGAAACAGGAATCAGTGCAATGCTGTCATTGCATGTGACTGCTTTGTCCTTCAGTAGCTCATCTCCTCTGGTTTATATTAACTTCTACATCCACTTCCTTGTTTTCCCTAAAGAATGTCTTTATAACATTCGTTACACATTCACCACCAAACACGTGATTCACACTTGTCGGTGTATTCATTTGACATTAAGCTGACACATTTTTGTAGACTTAGGCATGGTTAATGGTACAAATTGTTAGTATTTCTCTTTTGTGACTACTTGTTTTTTATTCAACGCTCAACTTGTTCAAACAACGAATGTGCTGAATACACTGTGATAAAGATGACAGTCCTAAAATACTCTGTCTATAGTTGAAATAGTCATGGTAGCAGAGGAAGTTGTGTTATACGTATTGACTGATTACATTTGATATTGGACAGCCCTTACAGATATGCAACGTGAAAACAACATTTTTAAGCTTAAACAATACAAAACCTGCATATGAAAAAAGTAGTGTCGTGGTTAGAGACAAAACAGGTTCAGTGTCTCTGTAAGGAAAACAATTTAACCTTTACATGTTCAGTCACTGCTGTAAGGTAGATAATCTTACTCAAAGTAAAACTGTCATTTAGACAATTTCTTTGCAATTTACTTTGCATGTTTTAACAAGTGTGCTCTTGGAACAAGAGGATCGCCCACAGATAAACTCAATTACACTTTTATTTCATTATTTTTAAGAGATCACTATTTGACAATGCCTAAATATTAAGCAGTCCACTTCTGTTATATCCAGGGTCAGTTTAACCCTCCACTGAGGCCCAATCATGTTACCCCTTCTATCTAATAATTAATTTAGTTACTTGATTGTCAGTGTTTTTGTTCTGCTGATTTATAGCCATTTCATTTCACTTGGATTCCAAAACTGTGTGGCAACCCAGTGACTTTGTTTACATGCTCACGAAAACCAACAAGAGATAAAATGAGAAGTACTTTATTGAATCCCAATTTGGGAAGTGTCAGCATAAAAAGGCATTGTACAATACAAAAAAAAAAAAGTTTGTATTGCAGCATAAAAATATATGGCATTATAATAAAAAGTACAAATAAAAAACAAGAGATGAAACTGAATATCACAGAGGTGGTTCATCTTCCTCAGGAGACGGGTCACGTCGGGCGCCCCCTGCAATCCGGTTGAGAGTGCGCAGGAAGGCTAGGTTGAACGCATTAGTTTGCGCGTTCTCCTCCCTTCTCAAGGCCATCTCGTCCTCCCTCGCCCGGGCAGCAGCCTCCATGGTCAGCTGCCAGTGCCGATCCAGCTGGGCCAGGCTCTGTTCATGCCGTGCCTGCTGTGCCAGGTGCTCGTCTCCTCCTCGTTTCCTCTTGCCTGTATGACGATAACATAATTAAAGCAATAAGAATTAGCAATAACAATGTAAAACACAGGACGGGTACAGGTCTAACAAGGATACAATACAATGTATAAGCAGAACAACAGTAAGGATGAACTAAAGACAGTTATGCCCTAGATGTTTACAATGATTGTGCAAGTGAACTACATTATGTCCACCAGCCTGTTGATAATGAATATAAATATATGTATATAATAGGATGTCACACACAATTGTACTAGCTGCTTACTAGCTAGTTTGTAACAGAGCATTTCCACACAGTGGTATAGCTTATTTTACTTAATGACGATGGATGAACTAAAGTTTAAAAAAAGTCACAATTCCAGTTGTTTTGCCATGCCTATTTCTTACCATGAACCAGACGCTGCAGTGTCGTGATGGCCCTCCGCGTTGGTGTCGGTTCCTCGGCTGGTGTCTGTGGTCTAGTTGGGGTCCGTTCTGGACCCGATGTTGTGGACGGACCCGTTGTGTGGGACTGTTCCTCCTCACTAGTCCCAATGGCATCATCTAGAACAGCAACATGACTTGTTAATTCCACAAACTACTGTCACACAATACAAAATAGCAACAACAACTGTAGAAAAGAAGAACTGAACGTAAAAAATGGCGCTTGTGCTGGTAGCAAACAATAGCTCTAGCTAATGCTAATGCTATCTGCCTTAGCTAGCTATGTAGCTCTTCGGGCTCCATAAATAATAATATAATCCAACATAAATGTAAGGATAAAATAGACTTGTTTGTTAGAAGTGAGCTTTAGAATAGATAGGGACACAACGCTTTCAAGCAAATAACAGATAGTTAGCAAAGACTTACCATGCAGGGACCCCAGTAACGTGGTTGCAGTGTCGAGGCCTCCCTCCCTCCCAACGTTGGCCGGTCGATGGCCATAAATAGCGTCCAACTGGTCGAACCATTTCCAGCTTTTTCTATCTGAACCACTCCGGCCGTTGTGGTCCTTCACGGCTCGATATTCACTCTTAAGCTTTTTCAGCTTTTCCCTACACTGCTGGAAAGTCCTTGTGAATCCGTGTCCGGACAACAGTGCCGAGACCTCCTGAAACACTTTTAGGTTCCGAGTTGTGCCGTCCAGCTCTCGCTGGATTTTATCATCTGCTATCAGCTGGATGAACGTCGTGACTTCGTCAACCGACCACGGTGTGCTTTTCTTCGACATTTCTTCGGTTCACTGTGTTTTCAAAAATGCTGCAAGCGTCCATTAATATATGCGACACTAGGGATTAAGTCGCGCGAGAATTGTGACGATTCTCTCTGACCAATCAGCAGTCGTCACTAGTTTAGCATATTCCGCCCCGCTTGTTGGCCTCGATAGAACCACAAATTTGTCGGGCCAGAAAAAAGACGAAAAAGTACCTCCGGGGCCGAACTAGGCCTAGTGTGAGCGCAACCAAAAACTGGCCCCGCACGGTTCGGCACGCTTAAAGCGAGCTCCGCGCTGCAGTGTGAATGCGCCATTAGTGATGTGGGCATTCTCTCTTATGCGGCTTTCACACCAGCGCTTTTCCCTTTCTAGCTCCGGCCGGGAGCTTTTCTGGTTCAGCTCCGGTTTCCCTTTTCAGCTCCCGCTCTGTTCACATCGCCAAAACTGCCGCTGCTGCGTCATGACGTCACCGTTTACGGGCCTGATAAAAATCCAAACCGCGCGGAAATCCCTCACATCGACAACAACAACAATGGCCGATAGTATTGAAGCGCTGTTCGCTTTGGTTATCCTCTTACAAAACTAAATGGAAGGCATCGGACGACTTTACAAGCGACGACTTCACTTGGAACTTTACAAACATCACATACGAAATACAAGACTTATTTGTGGTCTTCTGCATCTACTTCAACGACGAATCCGTAGGAAAAAGAAGGTAAATATACGTCCCTGCTTATTCAGTTTGAGGTTTTCCATCGTTGTGTACAAACTGGATAAAACGCAGGCATATTTGTTGTTGTTCAGGAGGTTGATCCCGCCGCTACCCCTGTCCCTGCCCCCGCCCCCGCCCCCGCCTCAACGTAAGAGAAACGTAAGCGACGCCGCCTCTTAGCTCCGAAGCTCTCACCTCTAGACCGACAATTTTTGGGAGCTGGAAGTGAACCGGATTCCGGAGCTGAGAGTGCGGTGTGAACAGGGAAAACCGGGACTTTTCAGGCTCTAGCTCCGAGCCGGAGCTGAAAACGCGTTGGTGTGAAAGGGGCATTAGTGAACTAATGGATCCATGTCTTACTTGATATTGTACTCCCCTTCCAACCAGAAAGGTTCCAACTGTAATGAGCACAATCAACAAAACTATTCTGACTCTTATCCCTCGTGGACCCCACAATTGCTTTGGCTTTGTTCTCGACTTAATCTCTATTTTCTCCATGGTTGTCAGTTACAAAATTCTAATTATGAGTACAAAAATAACTTATTCTAAAATTGGACTATTTTTCCAGGTGTAAAACAAAAAATAGGTTTTCACTTTAGTGTACTATCTATACAAATCTAAAGACAATTCATCTATCGAGCTGTTTCTATCTTATTCTTATTTCTATTTATTGTTTTGTTCCAGCTCTGCCAAATCAGTCCTAACTTCCAATAATTTCTGGAAGGTGCCAGTGAAGGGTGACAATGTGTGAAGTGGTGTCAATCTGCTCCTTTTATCTTTACCTTTAAACCGGAGTGCATGTGAAGTTCGTTACAACTTCTCACGGTTCCGTCCACCTGGGTTCAATCTCACTGTCTTTTGTGAATTTTCACCCTCACCCAATCACCTGGCCGAAACGGAGTGTCTTTTGGTGTCTCGTCTGGTGTCTCTGCAGTTCTCTGAACCTGTGTAGACAAGACTTGGATAATATTACTCAGAGCCCTGACATATTCATACACTTCAATTTATCCCAAAGCTGGATCACTCCCTCCTTGGAGAAGGCCCAAACCTCGGCATACTTGTTGTTGTTAAACACTTGTTATTATTTATTAACTACTACGTCACTGAAATCAACATATCATGACACTCCCTCCTTTGAGCATAACATGCTCAATTCATATGATTACCCTATTATGTACAGAACATGTAAAACGCATAACGTTGTACCAAATAAATATAACTGCTCCGTGTACCCTTAAGGCGTACAAAAATATCATATGATGTATTGTATAAAAACATATTCACTAAAAACCTGTCATTAGTACAAAAAATAGTTTACTTGTTTCAATAACGGCTTCAGTCATGGTATTATGCATCATTGTTTCTGCGAAAAATAATACCCCTGGTTTGGTTAATGCATCTCAATAATTCTAGAATTAGAGGCTTGTCTGACACTGCTGAACCAACATATGATAAAATATTTCTCTACACTAGAGGGAAAATACGAACTATTTTCACAAAAGGTGATATGTCGAGGACATGAAGGGCTTGTGCCCCTCACTAAAAATGAGATATTGCCTTACAGACTACATTATAAATCAGTAAAGTCACTCAAGAATAAATAGATAAAGACTGATTCTTTAAACTGTTATAAAATCCTAGAACTCCTTCATCTAAGCTCTCAACCAGTGTTATTCTATTTAGTTTGCAGCTCATGCCTTAGAACAGATACTTCAGACCTATTATAAAATGGTGTCTCTGTGAAAATGTAATCTGACTCCATAAATCACATAATTTTTTACTAAAAAACTAGACTTCCACTAATAATAAATGAAGTTCCCCTTTAAACACAGCCCCGGTCTTCTGACGGGGTCTATCTATGTACTGGCTGGTTGGTCGTGCCAGTCTCTGTCGCTCCGACACTGTTCTCCCTCTAACAGTCACTCTCTAGTTCTGCTGGGTTCTTGTTGACTTCTTCACTGGTTTGAGACAAGCGACCCTAACGGAACACCTCCCTTTGTAGCCAGACTTCACCACAGCAGAATCGAGTTTCTGTTTTCAGGTCTCAACAGCTTCTTGTCAGGTGTATCGCCGTCCCTTGAACTACAGTCGGTGTAAACAGGAGGACTTGGTAAGGATCTTCCGTCTTCATATTTTGGGTGGAAATCCATCGTCTTGACCTCACTAGCTGTGTGGACTCAATTGTTTTCTGTGTGGGGGAACAACATCACTCGTAATCTCTATCCTTCTCATATTTACAAAAATAGTCTGCTTAATGTTCTATTATGTTTTAATCTTTACTTATCTATTCATGTTTTAATCTTAAATGCTATATGCTACTCTAATAAAAAATTTTCTAATAACATTCTACCTCTCCCTCCTGTGGTGTCAGATGTGGCTTAATGTAGCTAGATTTCAAGATACCTCTCTGGTCTGAAGATGCATCACCTGGTGGTCTGGCCCTCTGAGCTTCCTCATTGGAGAAGATGGCAGGCTGTCTGGGGTATTTGGTCCATGTTTGGAAATCCTGTTCCTCTTTGAAATCCATGGGAACCCCTGCCTCTGCCGTAGTCATGGAAACCTCCTCTTTGTTGGCAACTGCATGGAGGGCCGTTGTTTGGTACAATGTTCTGCGGACATTCTTTGGACCAATGTGTCAGCTCACCACATCTGTAGCAGCCTCTATCTGTTCTTCGTCTTAATCGTTTCTCTTCTTTCCACTGTCTCTTTTTCATGGGAGTGGAAACCTGTGCTGGCAGCTGTACTCGGGTAGGAGGATATGCAGGTGTTTGCTGTTGCAGAAATTGTGTGGGAAGATATTCTGGTACTTGCAACATCCTGTGTTGCGGACAATATCTGGCCCAATGTGAGATCTGACCACATATGGAGCATCCTTCACCTTGGAAACCTTCTCCTGTTGATCGATTACCCCCTTGGAAACGTCCTCTTTCTCTGCCACTTTGCCTTCCTCGGAAACCTCCTACCCCTCTTTGTTGCTTGTGCACCTGAATCTCTGGCACTTCCTGAGCTTGAATTGTTTGACCTGCCTTCTCTGGTTCTATGGCCATCTCTGAGGACTTCCCCTCCCATCCCCTTTCATCTGGTATGTCGGGAGGAGAGTCTTCGGTCAGGCTTGGATAATGCCTTGGAGTTTGGATAGCTGGAGCGGCTTCTGTTATTCCTGCCATGTCTTCCCTCCTTGGTAGGTCTGCTTCTTGGACCACATGTATGCTGTCTGCCGGCCCAATACCGACGTATTTTAGATGATGTAACAGACCTATAACTCTTGATTTCCTTTGGTCCGCTTTCACCCATGCACTTCGCTGTTGTAGGTGTTCTTCATGTTCATAGTCAAACACTGCTATTACATGGGCTTCTGTTGGTCCCGGCTGATCATCTGCTGGAATCAATCCCTCCGTTTGCCACTGTTCCAACAGTTTCTCTATGTGGTTCCATGTTTCCTGTCTAAAATGTGGATGTGTCGTAGCATCTGATCTTATGTGTATCCTCTCTTTAACAGTTGCAGTTGAGCTTGTCACTGTGACAGGTCTCAACCTGGTGTCATTTGGCGACATGTTTCTTGAATACTAGGATAAAATTATTCAATTATCAAAGATGCAGCACTAATCCTCCGACTAGTACCCTTGTATTCCTTATAAAAATATCCTATCTCTTCAGATTTTTATTTAAAGTTAAAGATTTTATGTATTTTATTTTATTAAAAAAATTAAATTTTGTTTGTTTATTTGGATTTTTGAATATGAAAAAGAAATATTGTGCAAATCCAAATCTGGTATTTAATGCGTATCCTGTAGTGCATGTAATTATGCAAATGTCGTAACTTGTGTTAGCTTCAATACATCGGTGTTCGAATATTCTAGAGTCCAGCCTAAAAGACTATTATGCAAGGTCTCTCTTATCTTAAAAATAGAAACCACATCTTTTAATAACACTTAAGATTAGACTTCAGAATATTTTTTGCTGATATTATTACTGATTACTCCTTTCCCCTATCTGTAACTCTATGTCTCCTCGTCCAAACCACCTTAAACTGTTTAGTTGACCTTAAATCATTTACGTTATAGGGCTTAAAACCTAAAATCGTAATATAAGAGACACTTCATCTAAATGGGAAGAGAATTTCAATATGGTTTAACAATACAGCACAAACACGACTAAACATATCTGCAAACGAGAACACTGCAAAAAAATAGCCAAAACACACTCGCCAGTAGAGAACACCTCAAACACAGCCAATACACACATCCACCAGTAGAAATCACTCCAAACTCAGATTTGAGCCAGAAAATACAACACTGCCACTACTAATATCAAACTTCCATCGGTATAAATAAACTGTTTTAGCTAAATGCACTATTTTCTAGCTCAAACCCTGACAAAAAGTGACCTCTGTCTGGTGATCTCATGTGATCTGCCCTAAAAAGAATACCTCAATTAGCATTCCATCAAATGGCGACTTGGAGTGTCTTTGTTCTCCTCCCTGTGCTCTAAACAAGATGTCAGCTGAGTTTTTCAACCTCTAACCTGAAGAACAAAGGGATTTGAAAAAAACTTGTGTCTCTATGGCTGGTGTGTAAGAAAAATGGGCCTTAAAACCATTTAAGTCTAGATCTCCTATCTAGTCACGTAATATTTGACTTAAGGTCACTATGTTTTATCTGTTTCTATTAAAACACGCCATCATGGGACAAATTAAGTCACAAATCATACACCATCAGCAGAATATCTTCTAATCAAACGCACTTACGTCGCATTACTCGTCGTAAACCATGCGCAATATCTGGTTGCAAATAGAACAGAATAAACACTGAATTTAAAGCCTTAACTTTATTCAGGCCTTTTTCACTAAAAGGACTTTTTTAAACAGACTTAACTGTTGATTTGATAAACACTCACTTCTCTCAGACTTCGACTGCTTCTCTATGTCTCCTCGTCCAAACAACCTTAAATGTTTGGTTGACCTTAAATCATTTACGTTATAGGGCACACAACCTAAAAACGTAATAAAAGAGACACTTCATCGAAGTTATGAGTGCTGGTATGACCAACCTTAAACTTTGCATACACTTATCAATATAAAAAAATAATATACAACACACACACACAAATTAATAACATGCAGGGTTAAAATAGAAAGGAATCTTTTTTGAACTCACCCTGGTTGTGAAAAAACAGCGCCACGTGTTTTAAAAAGATTATTTTTTATCAATTTCGGTTGGTTTTAACATTAAAATGAGGCAGTCTTTCTCAGGAGTACAACTTACCAGACAGACAGTTGAAGAAAGGGAGATCGGAACTTCACCCGTTCTTTTATAAGTCAGGTAGACTCCCCCTCTGTTTTCAGCTGGTCACTTCCGCTTGTTTCTTCAATGTCCGACGTCACACTAAACAGAGGATCTTTGCATTGTACATTCAACACATGACTCAACACACCTCTTCTCTACATACAGGGTTCCTGCAGGTTTCGCCAACTCAAATTTAAGACTTTTTAAGACCTTTTTAAGACCACTTTGAGTAGAATTTAAGACCTATTTCACAGCATGAAGGAACATTGCTATGAAAGAAGAAATACGTCCCAGTGTTTCCCCTACCATTGTCAAACACTGCGTCCCATAATTACTTACAAAGTAAATGTATTCATGTTCAACATAAGAACAATGACTGAACATAACAGCATAACAGTACATAACTGTGTTAGCCAGAACTGTGCTTGTGTGTGTGTCTCTGTGTGCGTGTTAGGGCTTTGCAATTAATCGTATTTGAATCGCAATTACAATTTTGACCTGCCACAATTACAAAAACAACATAATCGAAAAACACTGTTATTTAGCTTTGCTAGGTTGTGAGAGTGCAGTGCACTACAACATATTTGATCTAATTAATTTGAGTCTAATTTATATTTATTTATCATATTTATATATGTTTAGTAGCTTGTGGAAGTGCGCTCCAAAATATTTGTTGATCTTGTTTATTGGTATTTATTATTATGATATTATTTATTTAAATATATCATTTATTTAATTAATTTTTGTATTGGTTTTTCAGTTGAATTATACGTTCAGGGTAATCAACAGTTAAAAAGATACTGTTCAAATTATTGTGTGTGTGTGTGTGTGTGTGTGTGTGAGAGTAACAAGAGCTATATTCAGAGCTCTGCTGCCTTGGCTACAATCTTTTATCGTTGCTGTTGTATGATTGGTGTTTAACTACGGTATTTAGCGTCTACAGCACCTCCGCTTTTAGGGTTGACGTAGACCCAAACGCCGCCCGGAGGTCCCCCAGTGTTGTTGCGGGAGCTGCTGCACTAGCTGCTGCACTAGCTGCTGCACTAGCTAACGCTACATTAGCAAAACAAACACTAATTTATTTTGCAAAAGGTGCAGCGGGCTTCAAACACGTTCCCCTCCACTGGTTTCAACCAAGCACTAAATTCGATGTTTTCCAACCAACTACGGTTGAACTTACACTTCCCCATATTTATTTGTAAGTAGATTTGAAGAGACATGAGTTTCTGACTGCCGCTAGCTGAAGCTTGGTTGCTAGGTTACTAGCTGGGTGTTCTCCGATAAGGGGCCGGAGGAAACAAAGTTAGTGATTACTGGTTCCATGTTGATTTATTTCAATACAAATTGTTGGGGGGAACTGAAAGGCTATTACCGTACTGGTTACTTTGCAGCCCGGACATTTTCCCCAAAACACATTTTAGACGCGATCGCTACACAGAAGCACCTTTCAAATCCCATCATTTTTGAGACCTTCTAAATCATATTTAAGACCTTTCTTATTTTTTTGGTCATATTTAAGACCTTTTTAAGGCCTTAAATTCAGATTATCAAATTTAAGACTTTATTAAGACTTTTTAAGACCCCGCGGGAACCCTGTACATATGGCTTCGTGTCTTTTCATTTGGTCAATTTAATGGCTTGCGGTTACGCTACGTTACGTCTCTGAAGTCAAGTTGCTGTTAGTATTTCGGACATTACTTCCGGAAAGCTTTTCAAAATAAACACAGACTGGAGTCAAACCGGAAGTACCTTCACAATAAAAGCTTGACCTCAGAGATTGTGCGAAACTTCTGTTTTTTCAGTATAAGTCAGCATTTTAACTGATGGCATGTTTTAACTAAATTATGCCATAAAACATTGATTAAAATGACTAACACAACCCTGCTGTAATTAGGCAAGATAGTCTTGGACCATTGTACCAAATGTTATGGTCCATTACATTTGCTTCTCAAACTGAGAAAGAAAAAAGCTGTCTGTCTGTCCTTCCAATCTAATCTAAATAATATGCTTTGTTTTTCCACGAGCTGCATTATGTGAGGGGGGCATGTCTGGCAGGGATAAAGAGTAAATATAGTTAGTTGAGTAAGCTACGTGATAAGATGCGTCGTTTTGGCAAGTTCTCTTGCTACCGCTAACAGCCGATGCTAGCACAACACAGTCTCGCTGCATTTCGTGTTATAGTCACGAAATTAATCTATTGATTCGTGTTCACCAACACGATTTTGAATTTTTTTTGTGTCACACAGAACGATTTTAAAAGCAATGTAAATAATAACAAATTAGAAGGAAAAACAGATACAAAAAATACAGATTTCAGTATTCTGACACAGAACGATTTTAGAAGCAATGTATTTCTATTGGTATGTTTTTCGTGCCTGCACCAAATAATAACAAATGAGAAGGAAAAAAAGATGACAAAAAATACAGATTTCAGTATTCTGAGGCTCTTTGCCCCATTTCTTTTCCTCGCGGACGGCAACAAAACTCAGACATTATACAATTTAAAATAAAAGGGATAGGGTTAGGCTTAGGGTAAGATATTGAGTAAGAACATTTTTTTATGAACCACACAGCTTCCGGTATTCCAAGACCCGACCGGACAAAAAGACGTGGTGCAGGCACGAAACATACTACCAATAGAAATACATTGCTTTAAAAAAAATGCAAAATAGTGTTGGTGAACACGAATCAATAGATTAATTTAATTTCTGAGACTGGGTTGGCTAGCAACCCTGCCCACACAATTTCCATGTTTCTGGCCACAAGTAAATTGGTTCTAGTGTGATATCACCTTTGAAAATATGTGTTTTCTTTCCATAGGTTCCTTCCCCCACCATCTCCAACTTCCTTAACCATGCCTCCCACGTGAGCTTTGTGGACACTTGAGGTTGCATTTAGGAGAACCGCGGCAACCAGTGTTGAGTTTTCATGACTGTGACACACAGCCATTCTGACAGGCAAGGTTTATTGATAGCCCTGTGAAGTATTCATGAAACCTCTGCTTCTTTATTCAAGGCCTGAGCGCTCTCTTGTTAACCATGGATGCCGAGACAAAGCTCTGATTTATGGCAATGCTTTATTTGACAGCCACCTTTCCTTGGCAACGTTTTGGGATTTTTTGTTTTGCATACTAGCAGCATCCTTAACGCTGTTCTCTTTGGCTTTACGCAAACTTCTTTTTATTTAGGTCACAGCCAAACCTTAGGCCAACATTCATCCCCCATTCATTAAAATCTGACGGGCTTGAATCGTGTTTTTGCGTTTATATCACACAAACTGAAAATATGAGAAATTTGACGGAAGAGAGAAACAGGCAAGCAACCTCAAGACCGAAAAGTTGGGATGGGAATGGGAATGAATACAGCCAACTCTGCACCTTGTCAGAAACTTGCAATACCTTTAACATTTCAAGTTTAAACATATTCAAACTACCTCCTTCCGAGATGTCCATCCAGCAATGGTCAGATTGTGTTATCCTTAAGTTCAGTCCGCACTGCACTATGTGAGGTGAGTTCTTATTCTAGGATTGGCTGTCCTAGTATTTTAATGAATGTAAAAACCTGTAACCAAAAACCTCAGATATAAAATATTGAGAGACTGTCACTGCATATCAGGTTTTAATTAATGACATTGACTCCATTCATCACACCAAACTGGGACAATTATTAAAACGTGGTGCGACTGATCAGAAATGATGGCTTACTGGAAGTAAAAAAAAAAATAATTAAACAGAATAACAGTATCTGTTTGTATCTGACAATCTCTCTAGCAAAATAAGCCAACCAAAGGGAGCTATGTTTAGAGAGTATATACAAGCTCCTGGTGATACAAACTATATGCAAAACCACCCTATACCTATATTGCCTACTTAAAGTATTCAAAGTTTTTGTAGTATTTACCTAGATAAATCAATAATTCTTCTCCATTCACAGTAGGGCTTAAGAAAAAGGAGCCTCACTTGCATGGCCATTCTCGATTTCCTCAAAGAAAGAAAATCAATGATGCTATTGATGAATGCATCTGCAAAAGCAATTAACACTTATGACTTTTAAATTCTTCCCTGGAAGCTTCAATATCACGGTGTTAGAGACAGGGTGCAAAAGATTAAGAGGAAACCATTTTGTATGTAAATATGACAAATCTCAAAGTAAACCATACAATATGGCATCCCCCAGGCATCCATTTGAGGACCACTGCCCGTTATACTGTATATTGAGTTATTTTGGTAATTTCTTCTGCATTCTACAAAAGGTATGGTTAACTAATGCACATTCTTAATGCTCTTGGAAATAGTCTCAATAAGTACCTAATTACATGATCTACACATAACTTAAATGCAATAAATTATTTGTGCATTATTTTTTTAACAATGCCTGTCTATTGTATAATTTTGTAAAATTGTTCAATGACGCCTTATTCCATTGCTTGTGTTTAAAACTAGGGAAAATAAAGGGTCGAAAACGAATACTTAATGTAAAAGCCTTTCCAATCATCCTACATAAATATCTTTTATCTGTTTTTGAAAAGCGCTTATTGGAGCATTTGCTAATAACATGTCCAGTTTTGAATTAACTAAATAACTAGCTTTTCTACTCGGAGAACTATTGAAATCTTACTGTTATTTTTCCCTCATGCATTTTGCTACATATTACTTAGATTGCACTGAGCCAGTATGGAAATTGAAGTTAAGACCAGTTAAAGGTCACATGTCATGGCCATTTCCACTGATCATAATTCCATTGTTGAGGTATACTAAAATAGAAAAATACTGTGCAATTTTCCAAACTCACATTGGTTTCGCATACAGCATCTCTGTATAGTATGTGTATTCACTCTCTGTCCTAAACGGCTCGTTGGAGCTCTTGCCCCCCCCTCCCTGTGAGCCCAGTGTGCTCCGATTGGTCAGCTCGGCCACTCTGTTCTGATTAGTCAACTACCAGAGAGGCTCCACCCATGTCTAACAGTGCTTTTTTCGGCTCGCTCTGAGCGGAACATCAGGCGTCGGCACAGCCGTATATTTTATACGCTAACTAACCGAACTGTACCTACAACTGTTGTTATAGAAGAGTAAGTTATTTTTACCTGTAATAAACTACTACTGTTTGATGAAAAATCAAATCATGGTTTGCTATATATGAATGATATGTTATAGGAGCAAATAATTCAGGGAAGAAAGGCTACTAAGTACTTCCATCAAACTTTATTTTTAGAAATGTACAAAATGAACATGTGTAAATATACATATATACACTGTATATCATCCATTCCTCCCTTTATAGGCGTTTTTGGCATCTTGCCTATCGCAGCTTTGTAAGCTGCTGCCGGGGCTTTTTAGGACGAGGCATCAGAGTGGTCATCCCGTGTGTGTGTGTGTGTGTGTGTTGTCCGCCAGATACGCCAGGAGTTTCCTGATCTGGCTGGACGAAATCAAATGCAAATCACAAAATATTAGAGAAACTTAGTTGTTTTAGATTCGTTAGTAGTAGTTGTGGTAGGAGTGTGTATCTATCTATCTAATCAACACAGTTAGCTTGCCAGCTAATATGCTAACCTACGTTTGCTAGTTATTCAGTGTAATATGCCAACCTACTATGAACAACAGCTAGTCTAGGCTAGCAAGAACATGTTTACAATTGCAATCTTATACGGGTAGTCTGCTACGTTCGGTCATTCATTGTAGCTGGCATGAAAACAATGTTTTCCCTAGCATGTCTAGCCTTCTTGTTTAGCTATGTAGCATACACGCTATGAACGGTAGCTCACACGCCAGGAACGCCAACTATAATGTACTGACCGTACGGTAAATCACCCGGAGTATACTGTCTATGAGTATGTTGTGTGTGAATGCAGACATTCTCCTGCTATGAGATACATGTAAGGCATCTGCTTACATTGGAGTTGATATATTGAAACGCTAGCAACTTAGTTAGCCCTGTTAGCACTGTGTCAATGGCTTAGCAGCCAGAAAAACACAGTCGTGGTAGATATACCTTGTTTGTTTTAAACATCATAAATACACAAACAGCCATGAATACTTACAGGTTGGGTACCCGAATCTCCCACTGGTCCAAACAAAGTAGGAACAGTGTCGTCCTTCAGTGTCCTACGCTGTGCTTATCCAGTATGAATCGCTCCATGGTTTGTGAAGCTATGCTCCGTGAAATGCCGCGCACACAGTAAAATACCGGCTCGAACATCTGAAGGAACAGTGTTAAAAAGGAATGTCAACCACTGACTTCGTCGTGGTTCTGCCCTTGGTAAGGCATGCATATATCCTAGGCTGGCAGAGGGTGCGGCCATAGCTCTGGGCGTGGCTACTGGGTGCTTCTACGACACAGCACCCAGGAAGTAAACAATGGACAATGACGTTTCACCAACGAGGCGTTTTGGGGAGGTATTTTCTGTTTTAGAGTTTTACTCGCTACAGGGTGAACTTTGAGGGTTTTGACTCTGCACACCGTTTACATGCATAAAAACCTTCATAACACACAAGGGGACGAGTAATAACCGGAAAAGCATGACATGTGTAAACATGAGGTTTCGTGTTAACACATAAAACCTAGCTATTGAATAACCATGATACTACATTGTGTGGGCATCTGACTTCCTGGTAGATAAACACATGGACCAGGATGGACATTAGCAAGTCATGAAAACAGGTGTTTTTACTGTAGAGATGCAACACTTGGTTAATGCATTGGTTGGGTTGTTTTTTTCTTAATCTGAATTGAGTTGCTCAGGACATCCCCAAGTGCCTCGGGCCAGGTTCAGTTCCTATGCCCTGAAAAATATGCAGTTTCCTGCTTTATGCTAAGCTAACCAACTGCTTGCAGGTGTCTTGATCCTCATCTTTCTTTCTGAGAGACTGTGGGTGTTTCTCAATGTTGAGGAAGGATCCTTCAGAGCCACTATTTCAAGGATGCTACATCATCGAATCCCGCCGAAGGACTGTTCCAATGTCCAAGATCCTTGGAATTCTACCGAGGACTGAGTCCTTCGTTGCAGGAAATTTCGAGGATACACATGTGTATCCTCCGCGGTCTTAAAAGCCCCACAATGCTTTGCGCACGGACCAATTTCCCATATCCTTGGCGGAAAATGGCTGAATCCAGGCAGTACACATTTAAATGTAAGTATGTTCAGTGGCGTAGTAAATGTGCACATGACTTGTGTTTAAAGTTTATAGTCCGTTTGAGTTGTGCCCGTGTGAACGCAAACCGAACCTTCTGAAAAATGAAACAATGCAACAAACTGTCGTCTGGCGCGCACCAGAGAAGCGGACTACTAGGTTTGAATGAGACCTTAGAGCGTTTTGCACCTAAATAAATAATTCAAATGAACCTTGTTTTGACTTTGCCTCTTTTGTTGATATTTGTGGTTTATGCTACAATGTGCACCAATATGTGTAAAAAAGGTTTGCAGACATCAAGTATGATATATGAATGGAAAGGATGTACAGAAACACTTTTTTGGAAAACTATGAGAATGAAGAAAGCTGATTGAAGATGAGAAATTATAGTAAATGTATGTATAAATGTAAATAAGTAGGAATAACTTGGAGAAATTATTTAAAGGATAATCATTGGTCAGCAGTAAGGGGTGGGATTTACAAGCATTTGCTGTAAATCCCAAATGGTTTATTATTATGAATATTTCTGTTGAATATATAAATATTATTATGAATATTGATGAATACTGTATTCTAACAATACGGTATTCTGTTTTTCACATTTGTTTTTTTTTATTAGTTTTTTTAATCTGTTCGAAATAAAGATGGAAATGAAATGAAATACACATTTTATTATTGATTGGTGATGGTGATTTTATGATTTTCTTATGGCTGCTTATCCTCCAGGACTTTTTCAAGGCAGCAAACAGAAGGAGAACGTTTTATGTTAGTTTAGTGGTTCTGTCCTGGAGAGATGATCATTCGACCAAATACAGTTACTCAAGTACATCTTCGCAAATCACTTACAGTATGAGTCTTCAAACAAATCGCGGGGCCTTGCATATGACGCACACCTGCACACTTGCTTGCCTGTTCCATTCTTCATTCTCCGATGCTAGGAAGGATTCTTGCCTAGCCTCTGAAGGACCTGACTAGGAAGGACATGTCCTACCAAGGAGACACAGTCTCTTTGACACAGAAGGTTGAAAATGTATATTCGAATGGATATGATGGACCACAACCATATAATTATGAGCCTGCTAGGCGTCCAAGAGACCAGGAGCAGCCAAGGATTAGAAGAAATAACGGCCATCGGAGAGAAATGGAGCTGTGGTGTGAGGAGCAGCTGTCTTGGTGAGTGACCGGTGTTAGCTACAGTTAATGATAGCTAACGTCAGTCACATCACAACATTGTAAAGTTAGCTATCATATATCAGGCTATAACTAAAGTAGTATTGATAAAATAGTAACGTTACTGGCAGGACTGTTGATACTGATCCATAACAGAAACTAATGCGCGAGAGAGAGAGAGAGAGAGAGAGAGAGAGAGAGAGAGAGGAGCGAAGGGGGGAGAGAGATGTAATACGGTTTCCTGATAAACGTTTTGTTTGATAGGCCTCAGCTGTGGAAAGTATGTGCTGCAGGTAGGTGGATGCACAACGCACCCAGGAACGAACGCTAGCTCTGGTCCTTTTCCTGTTAGGGAAACTGTGGACTCGATGTCCTGACAGGGTCGAGTTTGTACCTGCACAAACACAAGCTCACCTTGATTAAAAATGGTGAAATGCAAGGTAAAATTACCGCAAAAATACCAGCTCACTAAATCACAACCTCTCAAACCAATTACAAACTACTACCGCGGATTGGGCAGAGAAGGAGTCCGAGAAAGTTGCTCCCCCATGTGACGTAATATGACGCGTTTGACGTATGACGTTAAAAAAAACCCAGTTTTTAGTAGCAGAGCTCAAAACGGCTCCTTTCCCTCTGAATTCCTGCCCTTATGTCTCGTAAAACATTTCAAACCCTGCATTAACTTTTTTTATTGTAATTTTCAGGCAAGGTTAAGCATACATCTAGTAAAAATAAAAACCTGCAAGTTGCTCTTTGACATGTATTAATTTCAGGCATGTTGCATAACTTGCGCATGCTGTGTGATATCAACAATATTAAAAAAACAAAACAAGTGTAAAGTCAGTATTTTATTTTAGAAACGAAGAATAAAGGATCATGTTTAATGAAATATCTAACCCCCTCACTGCACTAGCTTTTTTGCATACAGTACTATTGCAAAGCCAGTATATTACGAGACTATTAGGTTAGGTAATCCATATAGAATGCAGTTGTAGGCTGATGGTGTGAGAATGAATTGGTGGTGAACATCATCATCTTCCTTTGTGAGGAGAGCTGGATCTGCAGAGGAGAGTCGAATAAATCAATAACAATATCTGAGGGTTATACTGCAATCCAGCTGTGCCGGATTGATACTTTGATTGATCAATTTTTGTGGAGACCACATCTTTAGTGCTTTAGGGTACATTTGAGTGCATTTCATTTTCATGACTTTCATGACATGACTGCAACTCTTATTAATAATAATACATGGCGTATGAATGCGCATGACTAGTTATGAGCTGGGGATTGACCGATGGAGCTTGTGACTACCTATACTCAAAAATAAACTCTAGGGGTTTCTCAATACACTTTTATTAACAATGACTGGTGTTCCCCAAAGCTCTATTTTAGGTCATACACTTTTTAATCTTTACATGCTTCCACTTGGACATGTCATCGGGGAAGACGGCATACATTTCCATAGTTATGCTGATGACACCTTTTTAACTGTATTTTTGATATTAAGCATTGGATGACGGAGAATTTTCTAGAGCTCAATCAACCAAGGTAAACCAAAAACTGAGCTCTTAATTGTTGGTTCTAGAGCTCAGAGACATTTGGTTCAAAACTTGCCAACAAGTTGAGAACAAAGTGATATTTTTTAATCAGAGCTTTGAGCATGACATATAACAAATAATATATAATATATATAATAAATATAACAAAAACAGCATTTTATTATTTCATGAATATTGCCATGAAGTTTGACCGTTTCTCTCTCAGGCCAGTACAGAGACACTAATGCACACTTGTATAACATGTAGGATCGATTACTGCAATGCACTACTTTCTGGTCCGCCTAAAAATAATACTACAAAGCGACAGCTACTGCAAAACTCAGCTGCTCGTGTTTTAACAAGGACCAGAAAGAGAGCACACATCGCCCCGATTTTAAAGTCTCTGCAATGGCTCCCTGTGAGCAACAGAATCTATTTTTAAATACTTTTATTGGTTTTTAAAGCTCTTAATGGTCTTGGGCTTAGCTATTTATGGGATTTGCTTTTAACCTATGCACCCTCTAGAACCCTCAGGTTTTCTGGTACCTTTTAATTATACCCAAAGTGAAAACAAAGCCCCTTGGTGAGGCGTCTTTTTATTATTACGGCCCACGACTGTGGAACAGCCTCCCAGAGGAACTGGGCAGCAGTGAGCGTTAACATTTTTAAGAGCAAATTCAAGAAACACCTTTTTAAATGTAGCTTTTAACTGAATTGTATTTTATATTTATTAATCTTATTTTATTTCTTATTTGATTGTCACTTTATTATTATTGTATTTCTTTTCACTACATGTATGTGTATGTGTGTGTGTGTGTGTGTGTGTGTGTGTGTGTGTGTGTATATTTATATATATACACACACAAAATAATAGTTACAGCTAATAATCAACTGCAGTCATGATGTGTACAGTAGTAGTCCATGCAGAATAATAAGTTATTATTAGATGGGTTCAATCATTTGACACATCCCCCTCTGTCTGAAACCAGAGCCCAGTCAGGTCTGATTGGTTTGCTAGATGGCTCTGTTGTGATTGGTCAACCGCTTCGAGATACTGTATGTTCCACCCCTTAGAAAATCATGTACGATGTGTTGGAGCTGTGTTACATAGTGATGTCATTATGTAGGGGAACAGGTATGTTAGCCTTTTGCAGACCATTTACATGCACAAAAGTGTATATAACACACTACAGGAAAAGGAAATTCCAAAATGCATAAAAAGGCCTCTTTAACTTTGTTTTCGGTGCGTTTTGTGCCTTCTTTGCAAATGAATTGCACTCAAAATACATAGTGAAGAAGTTAGAATAGTTACACAATATTTTTATATGTGTACTTTAATTGTTATCACTATTTCCTTTTTCAAATATCATTGTTATCTTTTTTTTGGTATACAAAGAGCTCCTATATGAGTCCTTACAGTACATTTTCTGGGTGTGTTTATGTCAGTATAGATATAGTCATTATGTTTTATAAGCTATCAGTCAACCCGTTAGTTAAAACTAATCAAGAGCATCTATAGGACTCTTATACTTTTGTATAAGTCACATGAATATTGTTTTAGTACAGTTGACCAGAACGCTATGTGTGTTTATCTGTGTATTCATAAAGCATTATTGAAGCTTTATATTTCACTATGATTACCATCCTAATGCACTAGCTGTGCTCTTTTCAGAAAGCGTTGTCTGTAAAGCACCAATTATAAAACACACATGGACTTTAGTGTGTGTAGTAAATAGGCTAAATGATGTTATGAGTTTGAAATACAGTACCATAGGATCCTGTAACCTTGTGCTGTGGTGTCGCTGAACGGTCTCCTCCCCTCAGGGCCTGGATGCTCTGGCCAGAGGTCTGTCTGACCCTCAGTAGATCTGCACACACACATTATATAACTGTAACTCATGAAAAGCCCCACAGGCATAAAGTAAATGTTTAAAGAGGCTAACTTGCAATATATACGTAAGGTTGATTTACTTAAAGGCAAATGCAAAACATACTGTCTAGTACATGGGCCAGATTGTGTGTGTTCTGTTGGATGCTGCTGTGCCACTGGTTTAGCACAATGGAGCCGACTCCACCCAAACTCAGCAGCAGTGCAGTCTGCAGGGGCTTCTCCAGGTCCAACTGTCCTGCACTGGAGAGGGGAGAAATATTTAAATGTTTCAGAGAGCTTCTAGTTATTAATACTGTACCTACCAAAAAACTGTTGCTGTTAAATACCAACCAACTATGTGCTATATATATATATATGCCGTTAATAAGTGTGCAATATATACCTGGCTGCTAAATCCTAAGAACTGTTACAGGATGTGAATTTTGTAAATTGTGTAACTTTTTCTTTTTATTATATTTTTTATCATAACTCTTTTTTTACTTTAATACTTTTTAATGCATGCACCATATGTAACATATGTAACATTAAGCTGTCTGTGGCTCTTTTTCTGCTGTAACAATGTACATTTCTCTAATGAAGGTATTCTGATTCTGATTAAATGAGTGCTAAATAAACAGTTTGTGGCTCGTTCTTTAATAGATGCCAGGAATAAGCTCTATTGTAGTGCAGCTTTGAAAAATAACCAGATTGACTGACAGTACTGTGTTTTATTCTTATCATTTATGTTATTACCTCTTGTGCTTGTCAAGGCTGGATTGGCGGAGAACACTGGCATTGTTCTGAACCACGTCAAAGAGAAGAACAAGGCGGCACTCTGAGTACAGGAAAAATCAGCATCATTATCTGGCAACAGGATTAATACAACAACTCCAGAATAAATACTGTATACAATCAACTGTTGACAACAAAATACACATCACAGAGAGTCACATTGAATGCATATATTGTTTTAGATGTCATGTGTGTGTGTAAACAATATGAACTTTCTTCAGCTCCATTTGAACACAATGAGTTAAGCGATACGATGGAGTTGAAGGCCAGTATCTTGGTGGGCAGATTGAAGTGTGAAGAAGAGTAAAGGCCCGGACACACCAATCTGACAACAAAGAACTGACACAGACGGACCCCGACTGTTGCGTCGCCTCGCGTCTCTGCGTTTTGGCCATGTGTCGCACTGGAACACACCGCAAAGACTTCAGCCGACGGCCAAGTAGCACGTACGAACTGCGCATGTGTGAGTGGCAATAACTCTCCTTACCAGCAGACGGTGGTAGTGTGTATTCGTCATTCAAGAGGCAACAACCGGAAGACAGACTGCGTGATAACCGAGAGAAGAAGAACAGACTGCGTGATATAAACAAACAACAAATAGCGTGTGCGTTCCATTTTCACTCTACAGCGAGAAGCTCATGGGGCTTTCCCGAACCTGTGTCGAGAGCTGGAGTTAAATGAAATCTCAGATTTGCCTTCTTAATAGTTTGTTTGGGTCCCTCACTTCCGTTTCGCTTCTCATGCACTGATTCGCTAGCTGAACAGCCAATCAGAGTGATTTCTTTTGCCGACTGCCTTTGGCCGACTGCAGTTTTCGGCCGAAAAGGCGTCGGCACGGCTGAAAAGACCCGACGGTGCGGGACACACCAATCTGAGTAGGGCGTGTCAACGCTCATCGTCGGCCTGACGCCCACCGACGCTGATAATCGGCCTGGTGTGTCCGTGCCTTAAGGTGAAGAACAAAGTTGCAAAAAAGTTCAAATGGGTGTTTTGAATAATAAATAAGGTGATAATGTGCAGCGAGGTGGCCATTAAAAAAGAAAATGAACACAGATGGGATGAGGAGGATCCCGACCTGTATCCCAACTCCAGGGGCGCCGTAAGGGGGTGAAAAGTTAGGACGATTCTAAGGGCCCGTGACTGACAGGGGCCCCAAACATTTTTAGAACATTAAGAAAAAATGTTTAAGTAACCTTTCATCAATCATGAATAATTAACATTAACAGAACGTTATATTGATAATGTACTCACTAAACTTACGATTCATTTCACTTTTTTTCTTCCAAGAGTTAATTATCCAAAGCCTCTATTTACATGTAATGGTTTGGTCCTGCCTCCAAACGATGTGCGGCACCGCTCTTTCTAGCAGCAGAGAGTGAGAGCATGTGAGGGGGGATGCTACTTACGTGTGTGCCATGTCTCAACGACTAACAAAGTCAGGCTTTCAAAAAATAAAATAAAAGGAGAGAAAGACAAGAGAGAGGGACTAAAGGGCGACAGTATGTCACCCAATTTTTCAAGAGAAAAGGTGGGTGTGGTCCATGAGTGGTGGAAATTAGTCTGTTAGCTAAGCGTAGTCCATTGTAAATAATAATTGTAAAGTTTTGCTGACATTAAGTACTGTTAATATCTGCACAGAAAATTCAGAGGTTTTTCATTTCATTTCACTCATTCACATTTCGCAGCTATTCTATTCATACTCAATCAGTTGTCCCTCCCCCTGGTGCCAGGACCAACAGATCCATCTCTAGGCTCAGCAGCCCTGTCCCCCCATAAGGCTTTGCAGTCTTGCCATGCTGTCCATTGAAAGCCAGTTGGCTAAAAAGCTGGACTTCAAGGACTTGATCAGTGACTTTGCCTGTAAGAAGGCTAGGCGCTGGGCTCTTGGTGAGTAAGGCTGAGCAAGGGCTTCTAATAACTGTTAAAGGGCAAGGCTATGGTAATAATATTGGATCACTACACACAAGATGCATGATGAGAAAAAGACTGAGAACAGGTAATTGGCTCTGATTTAGCACCACCATCAGGCCTTTTCACTTCCATTTCCGTTTTGTTGTCCATTTACACTTTAATACCTGCTTATTTTGTAGTTGGTATGTATATTTAATAAAAGAATCTGCTGCCTATGTTTTTTTTTATAGCATTTTATAAATCATAATATTGGTGTTAATGTTCACTTTATTTTAATTTAAGAGGTCATGTATATTTAAGTTATATTTATTTTGATTTATGAATGTTCCATTCAAAAATGTTATTAAAAAGGCATGTACACCATAAAAGATTACTATTGATCCAGCAGATATGTGAAATAATTGTGCTATTGATGATAAAAACATGAAATTTGGCACACTGTTAGAGCATGCCCTAAGGAAGATTTTTGGCTATAGGGCCATCGCAAATTTAAATGACCGCCATTGGTTGTTATTTTACCAGTAGCTTAAGATCTAGACCACCTAGGATCTTGATTCTGGTGGCTAATCCTACATTTTCAAGGATGGGGAATGCATTGGTACTATTTACAACATGCTAGAATGTAGCTAACTATATGTATCTGGTATTCAGGGAACAAAATACACAGTAAACCATTAACATATTTATTATGGTGAAGTAATACATGTTACATAATATATATGTAATATTACAGGTTTTCAACTAAATGCAGACTTAGTTCACAGTCCACCACAGTGGCAAAGGGCAGTGTACTGAATTGCTACCTTGACACATTTGCATTGTCCACTGCACCCCTTTTTGCATCCACAGCGGAGGAGTTCACGACAGGCCTGGGTCGCTTCTGGTAATGTGGTCCAGTAAACTTCCCATCCACCTGTGGCCTTCCTCTTCCACCCCCAGTCACCTGGGGATGGGAGTTCAGGGGCTGCAAACGACATCTGTCCCCAGCAGTGACCAACTTGGAAGGCAGCTCTCTTTGTGTGCTGAATCAATGCTGATTGTGTTGGGGGGAATCCTTCAATTGTTCTACCTTTCTGGGTGAAGAGCTACTTGCGTGCCTGATTGACTGACTCCTGGCTGCTAGTGCGGTCATACAGCAATACCACAAATCGCTCCAGAGGCTCCATCCAGTTGTGTACGGAGTCTGGGGTGGCAGCCAAGGCACAGAAGGCTCTAGTGATCATCAAACGTCATCCATGTATCCCACGCCGTCTTCTTGCCCCTGCCACCAAAAGATGACACTGTCACATCCAGTAAATGCATGGAACATTGGTAAGGCTATGCATCGATCTGGACCAAGTGACCTTGCCATCTCATGAGCTGCTAAATGCCGAAAACTCTTCCCAGCTCCAAAGGCAACCCACAGCAGTGATGTTGAGGGATTGGGCTGCTGTGATTGCCAGTACTACCACATCCGTGTCAACTGTGCGTATTGACACCTTGCAAAACGACACCTTACACTTCCTTCACAGCATCTCCTAGGTGCAGTAGGATGGAGGTATCAGCCACCTCATGTGTGCATGTTGCAAGTACTGTTTATTTGTTTGCCAGTGATGAGGGCTGTCACACTGGTTGCCAGGAAGAAGAACAGTTCAGCCTTCTTGTCTTCAATGCGCAGAAACTCTGGCCAGTTTCCAGGAATGACACTGGATGGCTCAACGCGTCTGTGATGCCCCTGTGGGTGCATCAGTAGAGAGGGTGTGGCTGTTCTGCCTGTGCTGCATTGGCTCAGTGATTACCTTGATTGCAGTAACTCAGGGCACCTGGGTCTGGTGTCCTGCCCAGCTATTTAAAGCCTCTCTGCTCCTCTCTGCTTTCTCCTGCAGGCACCCGGCTCTGATGAGTATATACCCAGTGTTCATGTGACTGAAATAACCACTTATTTTTACCCATTAATGTGTTGTGTCCCCTTTTTGTTGTGGCCTTCTGAGCCAGGTCGCAACAGCGTCTATGAACTCCCTTCCCTCTCTTGCTGCGTGTTTCAGCCTTCAGACTTTCGGGGAAATATTCATCCCACACGACATCAATTCTGCTGACATGCTCCAGCTGAGACAGGATGTATGGTGAGAACGCTTTCTGCGCATAAGAAAAAAACGTCGGACCAAAGAGTAGGCCCATCAAGGATGAAGCCTTAACTGTGGGGTGGGATGCATTATCTTGTAAAGAAATCAGGTCCTCCAAACAGCCCACCAAGTCTGACTTGGTACCAGTTCTGAGCTTGCCCATTTGTGACAATGATGATGGACATGCCTGGTTTTCAAGTTTATTATATTTTACATAATTAATCCCAAAAAACTCATCCAGACTTCCATCACGTATCTCAGATACAATGTACAGCCTAGAGAACAGAGAACAGTCATTCTTCAGAGATGAGAGCTGTTGTGGGACCTGGACTTCTCTCGGACTGGAGGCTGGCTGAATAGAGGGAGGTTTTTCCTTTTAATGGGATCTTTGATGGGCTTTGTCTGTTTGACCAGGCGCTCACTGACATACTGTACAGTGGAGGAAATAAGTATTTGATCCCTTGCAGATGTTGTAAGTTTGCCCACTTACAAATACATTAACAGTCTATAATTGTAATGGTAGGTTTAATTGATCAGTGAGAGTAAGAATATCAAAAAGAAAATCCAGAAATTAACATAATATAAAATATACAATTTGATATGCATTAAACTGTGGAAATAAGTATTTGATCCCCTTGCAAAACATGTGTTAGTACTTGGTGGAGAAACCCTTGTTGGACAGCACAGAGGTCAGACACTTCTTGTAGTTGGTCTCCAGGTTTGTGCACATATCAGGAAGGATGTTGGTCCACTCCTCTCTGAAGTTCCTCTCCAAACCCTTAAGGTGTTGAGGCTGATGCTTGGCATCTCAAAACTTCAGCTCCCTCCACAGATTTTCTATGGGATTAAGGTCTGGAGACTGGCTAGTCTCCATCACCTAAATATGCTTCTTCTTTAGCAGCTCCTGTGTTGCCTTGGCCGTATGTTCAGGGTCATTGTCCTGCTGGAAGACCCCTCCATGACCCATCTTCAGTGTCCTGGCTGAGGGAAGGAGGCTATTGGCCAATATGTTACAGTATATGGCCCTGTACATCCTCTCCTTGATGCAGGGAAGTCGTCCTGTCCCCTTAGCAGAGAAACACCCCAAAGCATAATGTTTCCACCTCCATTTTGGTCTCATCTGACCACATCACCTTCTACCAAGCCTTCTCTGAATCATTCAGATGTTCATTGTCAAATTTCAGACGGGCATTTCATGTTCTTCTTGAGCAAGGGACCTTGCGGGCGCTGCAGGGTTTGATCCATTATGGTGTAGTGTGTTACCAATAGTTTTCTTGGGTCTGTGCTCCCAGCTGCCTTGAGATCATTAACAAGTTCCTCCCTTGTACAGTAGTTCTTGGCTGATACCTCACCTTTCTCATGATCATCAATACCCCAAGGGGCGAGATCTTGTGTGGATTCCCAGACAGAGGGTGATTGATTGTTGATTGATGTCAATTTTTTTCCCTTCCATTTCCGAATAATCGCACCAACAGTTGTCACCTTCTCCCCAAGCTGCTTGTTGATGGTTTTGTAGCCAATCCCAGCCAAGTGCAGGTCTACAATCTTGTCCCTGAGGTCCTTAGACAGCTCTTTAGTCTTGCCCATGGTGGAGAGGTTGGAATCTGATTGATTGATTCTGTGGACTGGTGACTTTTATACAGGTAACAAGTTGATATGAGGGGTACTTTCCTAAAGGAAATGGACTTATGTAACCGGTCTGTGGGAGCCAGAATCCTTGTTTTTTGCAAGGGGATCAAATACTTATTTCCCACAGTTAAATGCAAATAATTGTTTATCTTTTATATAATGTAATTTTCTGGATTTTCTTTTTGATATTCTTACTCTCACTGTTAAAATAAACCTACCATTAAAATTATAGACTGTTCATTTCTTTGTAATGGCGCATTCACACTGCAGCGCGGAGCTCGCTTTAAGCGTGCCGAACCGGGGGTACTTTTTCGTCTTTTTTCTGGCCCGACAAATTTGTGGTTCTATCGAGGCCAACAAGCGGGGCCAACAACCAGGCGGAATATGCTAAACATATTTGACCGTGATTTAATTGTAATACACGTTTCAAAATGATGCCGAAGTAACAACATACTGATACCGGTTAGTACAAATCATGAATTAATGCTTTGACAAGTCTGCAGACAGACGGGAGGCGAAGAACCTTTTAAAATGCGTGATGCATCTTCTTATTACAGACACATGCATTTCCAAACACTCGGTCTACCTACGCTGTAAAATATTATCTCTTCGATTTACACACGGCATCTATTGCACGTCTGTCCGTCCTGGGAGAGGGATCCCTCCTCTGTTGCTCTCCCTGAGGTGTTCTCCCATTTTCCCCTTTAAACTGTGGGTTTTTCTCCGGGGAAATCGGGAGGTCGGCTAAGCTAACGCAATGCTCCGACCGTACACACTCACAACAACGGCCTATACAGACATAAATAAGCCAGCGACTGTATTCACCATGACACAGACAGTCTGTGGTTTGTACTTGTTTATAACTTTTGTCTAGTTTCTTAACAGATAAGAGGAGCTGTGAGCTTGAGTGCTAACAGCTAACAGCTAACAGCTGATGTTGTTTTTCTGAGGTGCTCGTTGAAGATGACGTCACGGCTCCGCCTACACTGCGTTACTATAGTAACTGCCCCAGCTCCTAAACTGTAATGTGAGCGCAGCATTAAAGTGAGCCAGGCCTAATAAGGCCAAACCAAACCAAGCCAAACCAAACCAAACCAAACCAAGCCTGCAGTGTGAAAGCGCCATAAGTGGGTGCATTTACAAAATCGGCAAGGGATCAAATACTTATTTCCTCCACTGTAGGTGTCATACCCGTCCTGTCCGAGTTTCTCCATCTGGTTCAGAGTGTCAATGACTGCTGCATCTGCAAGGTCTCTAGTATCCAGTACAAGAAGATATTCACTACTTATTTCACAGAATGGATTGCCCATGTCTTATATAGCACCAATTAGTGCTTTAACATCTTGTGCAAATGCCATTTGTGCATGTTTGGTCAGTCTTCTTTCTCTTCTCAGTGGAGGCCTCAAACTCCCCAACCACACGTGCCATCTCGGGGCCATACACCATCCAGTGTCGCAGAGCTGCAGGGTTCTCTGTCAGGCCTACAGCACCACCATCACCTTTCACAGAGGCATTGTTCTGCTCGTGGGCCTGGTCAATGACAATAGCAGAGAAGCTGCGTGTCGTCTTCTTCACAGCAAAGTTTCCTTTCAGACACTGCCCATGGACATCAGGATGGTTATCTTTTAGCACAATCATGTCACGTAAGTGGACTGGTATCCATCCGGCATAGTGGGTGTGTCCCAGAGAAAGGAACCAAGGCACAATCTTGGTCAAGGCATTTATGTAGAGTAGGAAGTCGGCCTCTCTTATTGATCGCACATAGATCATCAACTCTATTTCCAGCTGCAGGATGATAGACCAGAAGTGGAACTGGGAACATGACACTGCTCTTGTCCACCCGCTACCCCTCCAGGAGGTCGCCAAGTACCTTGAGTGCTGCCATCTCAATGTGAAACCCAACAAACATCACAATAAAATGATCTTCACTGTGAGTTGCTGGCCAGCTCCACTGGATTTGGTCAGCCACAGCGTATAGAGGTTGATCCAGAGTGATCTGACCAGGATTCAGAATCTCTAATGCCTGCCTTACCACATCGATGGAATGACGAATCATGGCCACGGATTTGGCCTGGTCGTAGAAGAGGGGAAGTAGAGAAGTGAATGTGACACTGCTCTCTGGTATTGTATGACCGCACTAACAGCCAGGAGTCAGTCAATCAAGCAGCTCTTCACCCAGAAAGGTAGAACAATTGAAGGATTTCCCCCAACACAAGCAGCATTGATTCAGCACACAAAGAGAGCTGCCTTCCAAGCTGGTCACTGCTGGGGACAGATGATGTTTGCAGCCCCTGAACTCCCATCCCCAGGTGACTGGGGGTGGAAGAGGAATGCCACAGGTGGATGGGAAGTTTACTGGACCACATTACCAGGCCTGTCGTGAACTCCTCCGCTGTGGATGCAAAAAGGGGTGCAGTGGACAATGCAAATGTGTCAAGGCAGCAATTCAGTACACTGCCCTTTGCCACTGTGGTGGACTGTGTTTTCAGAACTAAGTCTGCATTTAGTTGAAAACCTGTAATATTACATATATATTATGTAACATGTATTACTTCACCATAATACATATATTAATGGTTTTAATCTGTATTGTGTTCCCTGAATACCAGATACATATAGTTGGCTACATTCTAGCATGTTGTAAATAGTACCAATGCATTCCCCATCCTTGAAAATGTAGGATTAGCCACCAGAATCAAGATCCTAGGTGGTCTAGATCCTAAGCTACTGGTAAAATAACAACCAATGGACACATTTGCGATGGCCCTATAGCCAAAAATCTTCCTTAGGGCATGCTCTAACAGTGTGCCAAATGTCATGTTTTTATCATCAAAAGCACAATTCTTTCACATATTTCACATATCTGCTGGACTATCAGGCATGTTAGTGTTATATCAAATAGTGAATTATACTGCAGCAGAATGTTGCAGTAGAATGTTGCACATCTGCACAGTGTTATATGTTCACCGCTCAGTGTCAGTAAATATTGTGCAGTTAGTATTGGACTACAAGATAGATGCAAGCCTGTACGGGTAGAGTTATTTAAAGCATAAATGAGTCGGTTGGGTTCTGGAGGTGTGGTTACAGCAATTGTGCTTGGTTGGCGTGGCCTGTGCCTGGTGGTGGGGCCCAATGTGATATATTTTCATGGGGCCCAAAATCCCTGGGGGCGCCCCTGCCCAACTCACAACTACAACCTAAATAATGCAACGACTTGACTCACAATACTGATAGAGAATGATTGTATTTATTTGAAAATGGTTGTATTTCTTCTGCTAAAAGAAAACCGTCCGATCTACTGTGTACCAACGGCCGGAACTGCGGCGACAGCCCCGTAACTTAAAATGACGGCAGCACTGATTGAAGTTTTCTGTAACTGCACAAGTCTGTTAACATTTTCTTTTCCATTAACCAGTCTTTAAACACTCCAGAGCCCATACCGTGTTCCTGTTTTTACTACCTCGCTGTCTTCTTCTGCTGTTCCCTCAAGTGTTTACTTCCTGTCTGTCTTCTTCTGCTGTTCCCTTTAGGGTTTACTTCCTGTCTGTCTTCTTCTTCTATTTCCGTTAGTGTTTACTTCCTGTCTGTTTTCTTCTGTTAATTTATCTGACGTCAAACTCACTGAATGTTTCTAATTTCTTGAATTCCCCTCCTCGACTCCTATCCTCGTGTCTTAGTCCCCGCCCAAACTTCATATGTGTGCTAACGATCCAGCCCTGAAGACCTCTACGTGTCAGTTTTGAGATTTCGTCAAATGCCGTTGCCATGGCAACATAATGCTCACCATGAAACACGGTTTTCTCATACAGATGAAGCACTTAATTTCGGACAGTTTGAAATGCAAGGGCAGTGATTGGTAAGTGGTCTGCCCTCGCTCAAGGGAAAGCCTCCAGCTTGACTTGAGACCGCCCCCATTATAAATAAATGTAATTATAATGAAGCCAGCTGCAATGGATCATTGAAAACCTGAAATTGAAAATCTGGCAACACCCTCTTGGAAAATAGTGGGAGGGCTTGACCTTCCTCGAAACTGGGCGTAGGCAGGTCGTAGGCAGGAACAGGTAAGCTGGAGTCCGAAATTAAGTGCTTCATCTGTAACTTCAGTGAAAATGCTCCAAACGGCCCTAAACTTCACAGGTTTTGTAATGATACAGCCATTAACACATCTAAGCGTATTCTGGGATGTCATCATATGCCGTTGCAATGGCGACAGATCAATCGCCATCAAACACGATGTTTATATTACTGCTGTAACTCCCATGTACGTTGTCCCATCGGCCTGGAACTTTCCACGTTTGCCAACGGCCGAGTCCAGAAAACACCTGTGTGACAAGTCGACGTGCGGACAACAGCCTGCGGAGCGTCGAAGACCCGCTCAACGCTGCTTGCAGCTTTAATTATGATTCTGCTTTAACATTTTCTAAGTATAGAGCCAAGCCACTCAAGAATAACAACATAATCGCTCTATTAAAAATACTTTCTATTCCAAAACACATCATGGAGCATGGTGTGAAAAGGTGTGGGACTAAAGGTGAGAAATAGCTTTGACTAAATATCTACTATGAAAGTAAGGTATAGTTAAAAAAATGCCAGCTATTAGTATATAGTTTCAGTGATGCATTTTCTCACATATTTTGTACTCTTTCTTTTCTGATTGCAAATAATTGAATTCATGAACATGGGATATTTTTGGCTTTTTTTGGCTGCCTTAATTTTCCATAATTTCCTTGAATTACTTTAAGGTGGAAGTTAGAGGCAATACATCTCTTCTATAAATAAACTAAGACATAACGTTCAAGCCATAAGCATCCATCAGAATGTTATTGTACTTTACACATTGGAATTGGAAACACCTGTGGCTATGTGGCAGAGATTTTCGGGACTCGTGACTCGTCTCGGACTCGCGCACTGATTGACGCGACTCGGACATGGACTCGTGAATTCTCGCGCACGATGACTTGGACTCGGACTCGTGAATGCTCGCGTACGATGACTTGGACTCGGACTCGTGAATTTTTCCCCCCACGATGACTCGGACTCAACTTGTACATTGACGCTCCGACTTGGACTCGGACTCGAGCAAGTTTTCTCTGGAGTCTGATGTCCTCTATCCTGGCATGTGCGGCAAGTTCACGTACTGGGCCCCGCTATTCCAGTCTAGAGACACACCCCGCATCGTGCTGTATGCTTTCACACATTCTGCTCCCACATTGAAAAAGAGCAGCGCAACATTTTCGTTATGTGGAAACAATATTGAAGAGAAGGCTCCGTAACACATTACTCTTAAGGATCGAGTCTTGAACACTATCATCAGAGTAATGTGATCTAATCAATAAATAAAGATTCAGCCGATAACACATGGCTACTTAACATGCAGAATGACGTCATTTTGCATGCTAAGTAGCCATGTGCTTTCTGGGGCTCAATCTTTGGTAAACTGATTTAACCGGTAAAAGTTCCTTCAAAATAAGAGTCTCGATCTTATTACTATCAAAATAAAAGTGCAAAACGAAAACTTTACCATAGGAAAAGATTGGCATACAAATGTAATCACTTCTCTAAAAGGTAACTCATTTTAAATATAGTTAGACATATTAAAGGTCATTTACAATAATAATAATAATAATATTAATATTAGTAATAAGCTTTATATTACTATTACACGAATTGTAGCCAAACTGGCTTCACAGCAGTTCAATAGACAGATTAGTATAACATGACAGGATAAAACAGTGATACAAATTAGTCGCTTTTCGGCGCCTCCCGCTTTTTTAACGCTGATTTGGGTGACTTGTGTAATTCGCGGAGAACCTAAGAGTTTTCGTTTGGGGGGGGGGGGGGGGTCCGTCAGTCCGTCCGTCCGACTGACAGACAACTTCTCACTTCAAAAAAGAAGAAAAAATCATCTAGATCGCAAAATAATTAAACAAGCGAGTGCCTGTTTTTCCTGGCCAAGGACAGATTCCTTGAACACAACACGAGCGTAACGTGTCTTCACGTGGTTATGTCGTCTGAAAGTAGACTAGACACTAGAGTCGTCTGAAGTGTAGACTAGAGTGCTGACGGAGAGCACCGGAACGCCGCTCCAGCTCTTCAAATATTGCAGTACCCATAAGGAGCCGTACACACCGCAGTGTTTGCGTGGCTTTGTCTTTAGTTGTAAGCACAGTGGCGATCTGTTGTTATTAGCATCTGGTTAGCTACTAAAAAATTTAACGAGCTTTTCTACAACCAGGTGGAAGAGAGCTCTCTCCTGAGAGGCTCAAATAACCTCAGCTCAGTGAGGTTAAGGCACACCTTGATATGATCATTATAGCTATTAATGAGACATTAGAGACTAAATTAAAAACAGGTATAAAATACTATATGACAGTGACGAAAAAGTTGTTAAAAATAACAAGAATAGAGTTTAAAAGGGGAGTGATTTGTAAAATATCCAAAAAGAAAATATCTGCTTACAGTTCTGTTTCAAATGGGTGTTGAAAGATGTATCCATACAGTAGATCTCCTATTGTTGCTCTCAAAGTGCAACAGATTGATGCTTTTAACTTCAATATTTTTAAAAAAATCTTCCCGGGGCGGACCCCCCTAGAGGAGGTTAGGTCCCCCCCACTTAAATCATGTTCACATGGATAGGTACTAAATACATTTGCACACATCTTGTGTCCATATCTTTCTGTTTGGGTGATCATGCCACAACCGTGCACATGCATGCATACGCAAGTCATGGTAAGATATCTGGATTAAGAGGTTACTTTTTCTTTGCACAGAATGAAAGAAAGGCCAAATGAATGGAACCTCTGTCTCCTATTGATCTGAGTATATTATAAAGAATAGCCGTTAATTGAAGCATTATAGCACAGGCCTTTGTCAGATGGTATATTACGCTGTTTTTTTTCTGCTTCGAATAGTTCTCTCTTTTTTCACCATACCTGTGTTTGCATCACTTATAAAAGCAATGTAGAGAAGCAGCTACATTTCAACACATATATCCACGAAGATGAATACATGAAGACTTGTGACTCGGACTTGACTTGGACTCTTCTTAGGTGACTCAGACTTGGGCTCGGACTCAAACACAGGTAATGATGACTCGGACTCGGACTCGACTCGACCTCGACTCGGATACTCCTTGGGTGACTCGGATACTCCTTGGGTGACTCGGACTTGGACTTGAACACAGGTAATGATGACTCGGACTCGACTCGGACACTCCTTGGGTGACTCGGACTTGACTACGACTCTCCCTTGGTGACTCGGACTTGGACTCGAAGAGTGGTGACTCGAGAGTGACTTGGACTCGTGAATTGGTGACTTGACTACAACACTGCTATGTGGTAATCAGTCATGCCACACAGCAACATATGCTATTAGCAGGACTCAACTAGAGAGAAATCCTGTTACTATAAAGGTCAGTTTATTTGTTGATACACAAATGACTGGCTATTACTGTACCAGCTCTTGGAGTAGATCTGTAGGTGTGAGAGAACTGGAGACACCAGGTGTGTGTCAGTGAGGTCATCTTACTATATTATCTGATGCAGTGAGGATGGGCACTGCCTTGCAGCTATTTCAGCTCACTTCCTTTACACTTACAATCATAAACGTGTCCGTGGCAAGACGTTGCAAGATGTTGCAGGCTGCCCCCCCCCCCCCCCCGCCCCCGCCCCCTTTGCTACTGAGCGGCTTGGGGCCACAGCAGCAGTCCACTAAGATATCAATCATCTAATCATTGGCACAACAGAGCCAAGTCCTCAAGCTTTGTCCCTTAAAGAATCATGTTAAGAAGTAATTTAGAAGCAATATTATTGTTATAAAAAAAAAGAGCAATGTGTAGGATCCAGGAAGAATAGGCATAAATACATGTTTCATTAGTGTATAATAACCTGAAACTAGTGCTGGGCTTAGTAATAATATCTGGCATGTTGCTATTTTAAGGCTATGTCTAGTTAGATAATACACCTTGACATTTCCTATCTTCTTTAAAAATAACAATTAACAACCAACAGTTAACTAATATGAACACCCTGGGGTGGTGAAACTCTATTCTGAAGTGAGATTGGTCTTTTGAAATGTATTATTTGTTATTATGTTTGAGTAATTATTCACACAAACAACATTCTTTCTCTGAAATAAAGTTTGAAAAAAACAAAAATGTGAAAAATGTTTTGCTCGACAGTCTCTCTCCTTGTTTCCTCACTTCCTTCAGATATACAAATAAACACCTGATACACCACACACTCTCGTGCCAAGGAGGATGCGTCTGCGTGTCTAATGCTGGCCGCTTAGAAGGATATAATGTGAAAATGTATATTTATATTTTGTCATTTACTACAACCCACACACGACAAGCCGCAATACATCAAGTATATTGGATATATCTCCCAGTCTCAAACCAAAACATATTGGCTTTAAATGAGCACTTCATTTCTAAATAGGACGCAGGTCCTCTTCTTGAGCTGGGCATTTCTTTTAGTGACCAAATGGTTGTAATAAACTTTATGTGTCAGTCTGTGACATAAATTGGGACATGTAATACCTCATTCACACCAACGGTGTTTCAGGGCCGGCCCAGAGCTAGAGCTTGAAAAGCACCGGGTTTTCCTCTTCATACCGCAGCTGAGCAGCCTCTTAGCTCCGGAATCCGGTTCATTTCGAGCACCAAAAAATTGTCCGGCCAGAGCAAAAGCACCACATACGTCACGCTTACGTCGAGGCGGGGGCAGAGACAGGATCTACTCCTGAACAACAACAGAAAGTCCGCGTTTTATCCAGTTTGTACACAACGATGGAGAAACTTAACAAGAGTTTCAGAGTTTCAGTGTTTCTGCCATAGACTGTATATATAAAGGTTTCTGCTCATGGTGAAGCAACGTGTCTGCGTGTTAAGGTGGAACCTGAGCATTCACGTTGATCACCTCTCATTATAACTAATTATAAATCTATAAAACTATAAATATTAAACTTTACTTCACGTGTTCATTTGAGAACAGCTGTTACATACTTGGGTGAAGGTTACAGTTCATTTAAATGAAAGATACAACGTTACTCCACACTCATGGTTTAGTCCACCTAAATAAGACCGATCTCGGAAGCAGTTGTGTTTTAAAAAAACCTTTATTGACACGAGTACACTTGTTTATAAGAATATAGTCACCACAGAAATGACTCCGCAAAAGCTGCAGATAGAGCCATAAGAAATGAATGCAACTGATTTCATCCGCGCGGTTTGGCTTTATGAAGCAGGCACGCAAATGGTAACGTCATGACGCAAACGATGACGCAATGACGCATTACCAGTGGACTCTGGGCTGTGTGAAAAGAGCTAGAGCTAAACCGAAGAACCGGTTCTGAACCTGAAAAGCTCTAACACGGAGCTTGAACCGGAGTTGCGTTGGTGTGAATGAGGTATAAGACTTTTTCACAAGTATTTACTTTGGGAAAGAGACGTCTGTAAGCAAGTATATCATTTTGGATACATTTAAAACCAAATCCAGAGTTATTTTCCCTCTCCATTCATTTGACGGAGCCGGGACCAGAAGTAACGTTGCAATGACGGAGCGGAAAGGAGGGCCTTCTGCCTCTTCGGTAGTTCTTCTATACGCTTGGAAAGGGAGATTTATAAAACGCATATAAATGCAGTGGTGGCAAATTACCACAATTTCCAGAGAAGATATGTGTGCAGATGGTGCTGGGTGACATTATTTTTCAGAGAAACCCAAATCTGCCATCTTACGTTTGGCTTATCATATCCTGATGGCCAATTAAGCATGATGGGTTGTGCTTGTTGTGAAGTAACAGCTGGAATTCAGACTTTGGTGTCAGTCACACTATAGTTAGCAGCAGTAGCGCCAGGCTTGAGGGAGGCACATATGTCTGGCCTGGGGCGACGTGTGAGGGCAACCTGACACTCTGTCAATCACTCTGAGTCCACCTCAAGTCGACACACACTCACACCACCTCTGTATGCTGCTGAAATACGGAGGAAGATAACAAAGATGAAGCGGACTCGTGATCTATCTTTGAAGATGTGAAGAAGTTAAAGTTTCCTCAGGGCAGGTTATTATTTATTCAAAGAGTGCTAAAAAGGAAAAGGCCTTCTCTAATAAATTAAAAAGGGGGAGGCGGTTTGGAGTCTTTTTGTTCCCAAAATGTAAATAAATTAAAAAGGCCAAGGGTTCTTTAAAGATCATGCAAAGAAAACAGAAACATTTAAATGGTAAGTTATTCATTAGCCTACCTGAGACAAATGGACCAAAGGTTGACAGGATGAAATACATCTATATCTTAAAATACTTCAGAGAAATCAACTTAACATCTTATTCTATAAAAATATATATTTTGAATTTTATATTGCAAAATATTATTTCTTTAAAAAGATACTTATTCTTTATTCGCAGCATACTTCGTATTCGCATAAGAGCATTTCACAAAACCCAATTTTCCCCGCAATAAATAAAGTATTTTGATTGTGATTCCATCCTATAAGACTATATTCCATTAACCAATTCCTTACATTTAAAAAAAAAAGGAAGGATTGTTATATGGCTGATCTTTACATCTGAAATAAATGTTATTTCTTTCAATTTGAGCAAAAGAATAAACAAAAATATTTTTGAGTGACTGAAATGAATAGTATTCCTAAGCAATCCTCTTCAGGTTTAGTCAGTTTTATGATGTTTTAGTAGAGTGATGTTGAGGTAATGTTATAGCATGATCTGATAGGAATACCTAATTGATTTCTCACAGCAGAACGTGGATATTTCTATATTTACTCACAAAGGGGATGAAAGATTGATGGGTTTGAAGAGATAAGGACTAATGCTCCATTTACTGCTTACATAATCCACAATCAGCTCTGCTCCAAAAGGCAGTCACTCAGTCATTATAGCAGTTTTTAGTTGAGGTGGTGATGCCTTTATTAATCTTATTTTTTTTTAAGTTTGCAAAGGCCTACATGCAGTGATAGTGGTAATGGAGTCTTTATTCTTTTCTATCTTTTATTGACAACCCTTATAGTACTTGCTGTGACCCAAAAGATTGAAGGTATAATATTTAATATTGTCTGCTTGTCTGTTTGATTCTGATTGAATTAATATCCCATTTGCGCATGCCTCAGCAAAGTGGTTGTCTTCAAGGAAGCTGTAAAGAAATTACGCAAATTAATAAATGAGTTTCCCCAAAACCAGTGAAGGTTTTTATCATGAATCGCATGGCAGCGAAAAGGCAAAGAAAGCAGATTAATCAGCACAAGCTAAATGTACAGTATTACACTGACTCGAGACCACTGGACAACAGTAAGAAACTATAGAATGCAATTCCTGAAGAAATTGCTAGTGGGAATGCTTTATGCTGAAAAGCTGACGCTAAACTGCTATGCTGAAATGTAATGTGTAAGAAGAAAGTGAAGAATTTAGATTGAAATGATACATGAACACTGGGGGCTTGAATGTGTGATGAGAGAAGAAAAGAAAGTAAAAAGGCTTGGAAAAGCAGCAGAATATTTGAACTGCAAACTTTTGAACTAACTTGATGGTGAATGATCTGTCGCCATGCCAACGGCATTTGATGACATCCCATAATACGCTTAGATGCATTGATGGCTGCATCGTTACCAAACCTGTGAAGTTTTGGGCCGTTTGGAGCATTTTCACTGAAGTTATGAGAAAACCGTGTTTCATGGCAAGCATTGTGTTGCCATGGCAACGGCATTTGAAGAAATCTCAAAACTGTCCCGTAGATGTCTTCACGGCTGGACTGTTAGCACATATGTGAAGTTTGAGCACCTTTTGAACATTTTCATAGGAGTTATAGCGACATCGTCTTTTATGGCGAGGGATGCGTTTCCATGGAAACGGCATATGATGAAACCTCATAATTGATGTAGAGCTGTTGAGGGCTGGACCGTTAACCATTATCTGAAGTGTGGTGCTGTTTTGACCGTGTCCATTGGATGATGCGACATCGTGTTTTATGGCGAGGGATGCGTTTCCATCGCAACAGCCTAGGGTGAGATCTCAGATTTGGCGTAAAACTGTTGAGGCATGGACCGGTGACGGCCCGTCCACACAGCGGCGTGCGTTGTATCTTTGTGGTGGGCGTGGCTGAAGCTTGGGAGCAACGCGACCAACAACCAATCACATGAATCTCCCGCCCCGGCCATACAAAGCAAAAAAACCCGCTAGCCTGCTAGCCTGCTACCCTGCAGCAGAAGCAGGGAGAAAAGAGAGGGGGGGAAAAAAGAGTTAAAAAGTGTTCCACCTTCCTTCAGCAGCAGCAGCAGCAGCAGAAGCAGCGGGGAGTAGGGGTGTAACGGTTCACAGAAGTCACGGTTCGGTTCATACCTCGGTTTGGGGGTCACGGTTCGGTACGGTTTCGGTACAACAAGGAAAAGCTAAAAAAAAGTCCCAAATGCATAATTTTTTTTTGCTGTTATTTATTTTTAACAGTAGTGCAAGTTTTGGTATGAAAATAAGGAACTCTAACATTTGGAATCATTAACTGTACTACACAGTTAAAAACAAACCACAAACAGTAACACACACACTCAGATGGCCATATTATTTGTAATGGCTGATGTCAAACAAAAAGGTTCAATAAGCTGTACAACTAAAAAGAATGTCTTGAAAATATTAAAATAAATAATAAGAAAGTGTTTCAATCACAATCAATAAAAGGCAATACAGAACTGTATAACATCTCCTGATGTCAAAATATTAAAAAAAATAAATTAAATACAATGATAAATATAAAACAAAATAAAATCTGGAGCAATGTCTAACATGTGTAATTAACTTGTGAGTGTGTGAGGCCATTATGCCTAACTAAAGGTACTCAAGCTTTACTCTATTTTCAAGTTTTTCTTCAAAAAGATGAGTTTGTCTACGTTGTCAGTAGTGAGGGCAGATCTGTTGGCGGTAACTATGTCACCTGCCGTCGAGAAAACCCTCTCGCTGGGGACTGAGACTGACTCGGAGGTGATGGAGCATGTTTGACGTGTTACCACTAGCATACCGCACCGCTGTAACAACGCCGACACACCGCCCTCGTCCGATCCACAACTCGCTCCCCATCGTTATTGTAGTCCACAGGGAACCCGAAATGTTCCCACACAGCTGATTTAAAAGAAGCAGGTGGGTTCTAGCTCCTGTGTGTTATCTGAACTCGCCATAGCTGCTAACTTTTCTTCTTCATGTATTGTGTTCGTTTTGTTGTGTTTTCTTCTTATTTACGGGCGGCTGGCTTTTCGGCGCAATACCGCCCCCTGGATTATATATAGTGTATTACTGCCCTGAGTGACAGACTTGTTTCCCACTCGTAAAAAAAGGCGTATTCGCCGTGTGACTGCATGTGCCGAACCGTGACGTCCGAACCGTGACGGTACGGGACGGGTACGGATACCGTTACACCCCTAGCGGGGAGGCTCTCTCCTGCGGAACTACGGTCTGGCTCTCCCAACATACACGCGGTTTGATTGGCTAGCAGTTGTACTGGCAGATTTTCATAAACGGGATTTGATTGGCTGACGCCTCCGTCGAAGATACAAAAGTTGAACATGGCTCAACTTTTGTATCTTCTTGACGCGAGCAACGTGAGCAAAGTGTAGCTACGCTCCCCACAATGCATTTCGGTGAGGCGTGACGTCACCCCATTCAAGTGAATGGGCAGAAGCGTTGGAAGACTCATCGCACGCCGCTGTGTGGACGGCCCGTGATATCCAAGCGAAGTTTGGGGGACGATCGGACCGTGTCGATTGGAGTTACAGCGACATCGTGTTTTATGGCGAGTTTCCATGGAAACGGCATATGATGACACCCCATAATTGACGTAGAGCTGTTGAGGGCAGGACCATTAACCATTATCTGAAGTCTGCTGCTCTGAGCATGTCAGTTGGAGTTATGACATCATCCTGTTCCATGACACAGGTGTTTATATTTGAGCTAACGACGTGTCCAGAGATCAAAGGTTTCCATTGGTGATGTGCAGTAATCAGTGAGAGGAGAGCATTTTCATTGTTCTGAATGAGAGATAAACCTCTTACATGTGAACGTTTTGTTGAAGAACCGTAACAGATATCGGTGAAATTTCAAAGCGTGAAGCATGTCAAGGAACTTGAGCATCTGAAGTGTACTTTTTGTGTACTTTCGGGTTAATAATGTGGCCTTTTTGGCAGATTAACTAAAGGTGTGCGGCTGCTGTGGTGGGGAAAGATGAGGCTGAACTTACAATGGGGTTTAATGGAGACATGTTGAACGTTTTTGTCACTTCATGCCCTCAAGAGGCATTTTGTTTAATTATTTTGCTTATTTTTTTTATTTTTTTATTATGTCTCAGGAATGTAGGGTTTGGGAATTATGACAGGTTTAAAAGAAAATATGAAGGCAAAATTAAATCTGTCCTCCACTCTAGCTGTGACATCACGCACTCTAAAATCTGAAGAAGGCCTCTTTACCAAGGTCTGAACAATGTTTAATATTCTAAAAGTACGAATCAGATTTAAAAGTTGTGTTACACGAATAATGTCAGAAAGATGTGTACCATTTTAAAGTTGGAATGAGGTCTCCGAGTGAAAGTATGAAGGAGCAGTTAGCAGTTGAAGTTGCATGAAGATTGTTCAAGTCTGAAGAGTTTCTCCATTGACTTCAATGTTAAACATTTGATGAATTATGGGATATATCTCTGGAATTATGAAAGTTATGAATAAGAAAAGTAATAGCCATCGATTCCCGACCGAGCTGAACGTTTTAAGGTTCGAACGGAGTTTCTGCGATGTGGAATGTGGGAGAAGAAGAGGTGCAAAATAACCCGGCGGAATAATAAAGAATTGCATGCGTAGCATAACAGATAGTTGGAATGCTGCAGCATCAGCATTCCCACTAAATAAGCAACGAAGCATGTGATCCATGGCTCGGTGACAGCACTAATTACAACCATATTATGGATTTTTTTTATCAGATCTTATCAGAGAGCTGAGCAAATTAAAGTGATTTTTAATGTGGCACTATTTGATACAGTACTTTTACTCCTTCTATTTCATTGTTGTTTTAGAGAGAAAGCGACATCTGTGGACACCTGAACAATTAACAATGAAGGAATCCTAACTCGGAGAAGCTGACTGAAATGACAAACTCCCATGATCCAATGCTATTTAACAAGGCAAAAACTGAGCACTTGTTATTTTTGACCAAGACACCCCTAAGAAGCAGAAAATGACATATTGTTGTTTTAAGTATGGATAAACAATAGTATTCATGTGAAAACGTTAAGCATATTGCCAGTGTTTCAGTCTGACATCTAACATTATAAAAACAACATACAATCATTAAAATATCAAATCTTGTATGGTGTACATTACCACACAGACTGAGGGCTGTCAGTTTGGCAGGTGGAATGTTTGCCATGAAGCGCTCCATCCCCAGATAAATGAAGGCGCTGCATCCGCACAGCAGCTGCTCCACCTCGGAAAGACTTAACACATATAGGAGAGGGGTTAGTGCTGCAGAAATGATGAGATGGGTTGCAGTGTGACACATACAGTTGGATCTCAGTATGCTCAGTGCAAAGACCCTAACATGCTGACTTGAATTCTAACCTGGGTGTTCCTGTGCTCCCCATGAAGCCCTCCCACAGATGGGTACAATGCTGGCTGTGGGTTTCCAAAATCTCCTTCATCCTCTTGCTTAAGCTGGTCCCATCTGTGCCAGAGAGACAACGGCATATTGTAAAGCCTTACAAAGATGGGAAGAATGGGTGAGGTATACAAAACAAAACGATGTGATGTCTATATGGGAGGCTGTGGCTCAGTGGTTAGTGCGCTGATCTTTGTATCAGAGGATAGCAAGTTCGAATCCCACTGCAGTTAGCATTAGGGCTGCACGATTAATCGATTTTAAATCGAAATCGCGATTTGAAATGATGCGATTATCAAATCGCAAAGCCTGCGATTTTTTTGAAAATGTTCTTTGTACAATTATTTACACTTTTTTTGTTGTGTGCTGTGCTCCACATGTACCAGCCATTGTTAACCAATCAGAAGTGGCCCATGATAGAAGGTGATAGACAGATTGATCCTATCACCTGCCAAGTATTTTTGAAAGTGCCTGCCCTTTCCAAATGGCTTCCAATGGAGCTTTCCTAGATGGTTTGGTGAAACAAACCACCTGAGTCAGGTTAGTAATGCTCCATCACATGTTTCTATTACAGGGTGAATCTTAAACTGAAGCTTGACTTTAAAGCAACCCAACGGAAGTTTCATGTAAGTTTAGTTCTTTCACTCATAGCTGCGGGGGTGCTAGAGACTGGAGCATGTTGATGCGACCTTCCTAGCCGGAGATATGGCCGCATTTTACAATAAACTTCCGTTGGGTCGCTTAAAAACAAATATCTTAAATCGAATCGCAATCGCAATATTTGTCAGAAAAATCGCAATTCGATTTTTTTTCCCAAAATCGTGCAGCCCTAGTCAGCATGTCGTTTTGTCCCTGGGCAAGACACTTCACCCCAAATTGCTCCTGTGGGGATTGCCCAGAGTACTGAGTTTGGATAAAAGCGTCTAACAAGTGACATGTAATGTATATCATGGTGGAAGATCGATGATTCCACTGACCCCCTTTATTTCTCTCAGTCTCCTAAATCTGACCGAATGTATTATTTTTAACAATGCCTGTTTGAGGTATTACATTACATTATATTACATACACAGGTATAATGTAGTAAACAGGCTTAGGGAGTAACGGATAACATGTAATGGGATTACCGTACTTACTCAGGATACAAACAAAGGTCTATTGCCTAATAGTTACATAAAAAGATATGTAATCAGATTCTGTTACAAACGTGGGATTACGAGCAGGATTACAATGTTACTAAAAAGAGCATGTTGTTTGTTGTAATCAGATATAATGCTTTTCTTTGTAAGCTGCACTGTTCTGTAAGCCTTATTTGGTTTCTTCTTTTCTAAGGTCACATTGTTCTCTTGTCTTACATTATACAAGAACATTTATTTTGTCTTGTATTTATTGCATTGCATTTGATATTGAGCCCAAAAGTAACAGAAAGTAATCAGGTAATATGACGTTTATATTTTTATACTTTTTTCTTTTTTACAGGTAACTAGTAATTGCAACGGATGACATTTTTAAAGTAAAAACTCTCAACCCTGGTACTAAATATGCTCAGTGACAGACTGTGTGAATCTTTCCCAACCTATTTCCCCCCAATACATGTTAGACTAGGAAAAATCATCTTATAACGGGTAAAAACATGTAAACTTAAATATACCAGCTTTAGTGTGGTTTGCAGAGATCCACAGGTATGCAATGAGATGAGATGCTGCTTAAGGCAGCAATTGTTTTGTTTTTTAAATGTAATTGGTATTTGTTTTTTAGATGTGCCTTCCTCCCCTGTTATTAAATTATTATTTTGCATATGCTCTATAACTATTACAAATCTTGAAAAAAAACAAATGAGACGTTAAACCTTCTGATTTGAAATGTGTGTCATGCAATGATTGACTAAAATACGGTATACAAATGACATTATATGACTCAGAACATCATGAGTCTCAGTAGAACTCTCCCACGGTCCAAAACACACCATCCATACAAAACCTAAAAGAAAAGCAGTTTAAGCTTTTCAGTACATAACATTTGTTTCGGTCTGAGTGCAGTGCATTTCAACTCTGTATATAATTACACTAGTTTTTAATCTTAGTTTTTAATGTCATTCAAGGTTTGTAATGAGTCCTTTACTTACCAAAGGTGCCTTCATTGTGATGGTCAACAATATCTGTCAAAGAATGTTAAGAATAATCCTCTATGAAAAAAGGTTTCTGTACCCATTAAGAAAAAACTGAAATATGAATAATAATTTTAAAAAAGGTATACATTTCAAATGACGCATGTCCACTGGAAAGGTGTTTGAGGGTAGTGCATGAGACACAGGTATCTGGATACATAAATTTAAGGTTATTGCATGTGAAATACAGAATACTAACACAATAAAATGTATACAATAGTACATACAGTAGTAAACAGACATGTGCAAATGTCCGTTGCAGGTAAGAATGTGAAAGTGGATTTTATACAGAGAATATGGAATAAAACAGGAAGGGGTTGGTGAAAAAATACAAGTAGTGTATGACAGAGGATAAATACGCAGCGATCTTCATGAAAACACATTATGTAATTGATTGAAAAAGCACACTTAAAAGGGAGCGAGAGGAACTTAAATAATTGCCGGTGCTGACAGCAGGTAAAAGTAATATGGCTGTCTGTATCTGGCAGGCCCAGATTAATTTACTGAACTCACCACTTTGATGGCTTGGCTTTGATCTCCCTTCCCCTTCGTTCCCTTGCCACCTTTGGTCTCCTTTTTGTTGTCACTTTCAACTGCCACAGACAGGAGGCAGAATTAATACATACACTTGTCTGCAGGGTAGATTACAAGGCATTTGGACTGAAAAAAACAAAAAAAACTTCTCAGTATCTGCAAAGTCAATGACATTTATTGATGACCGAAGAACAGTTGTAAAAGTTTCCTCATGGCGGCAACATCTATTGCCCTCTGCAAATGAAAGCTGTTGATAAAGCATTGATTTATTTACCAACCTAATTAGATTTACTTCCTTTTTTCTTATGAAACAAAAAAAGAATGCTATGTTTTCACTATTATCCTTGCATCGCCATCGCCCTTTAGCTTGTCACAACACATTTTTTTTTAATAAGCAGATCCACTGTTTGGGTATGGTAATGCTGTCTTTGGATCAGACAGAAATAAAACCAAACGTAAATATACATGTAAGCATCCATTTATTATAACAGGTGGGGGAGGGGTGTTCAAGTTTAAGGAAAATAAGGCACTAGCAAGCTGTGGTAAATGCAAAAACATTGTTAGGATTTTGGTACGTTTGTAGAATATTGAGAAGGAGGAATACAATGTATATTCCCAAGAGGTTGGGTTTAGCTTGGATATGTATTCATGCAGCAAAGAGCGCTGTAGGTAATTTTGTGACGAACAATGCTGGCTATCTAAATCCTTTCATGACCTTTCTAAGGAGAGAGCCAGGGGAAGCCTTTCAGCGTGGGAGTTAATAGAGAAATATTCACCGATGTCAACCTTTAACGCCACGCTCGAGGATAACTCTTCAGACCTTTCAGTCCCCTCTCTGGAAGTTTCACGACCCAGTTGTTTAGTCTGCCACAGTTAACACAGTTTCACCCCGCTCCAATGACCATTAGACCATTTAGTAAGGTAAAAAGCAAAAATGTCTCTCAGACGCTCTTCCGTTTACTTGTTTAATAAAGAAAAACAAATGGTCCGAAGGAAGATACACGGATTCATCTTCCTCCATCATGTTGATTTGAATCCGAAGTTCTGAACATGAGCCCGCCCTGCTCGACCTTCTGAGCCAATCACAGCGCGATAATGACCTGCCTTCCGTTTCAACTATACTCCTTCCGTTTCCACTATACTTTTCTCCCACATACATACATTCTTCTCTTGCATGCATATATTTATAATATTACATGTAAACATTGAATGAATGTGCATGAGAGCAAAATGTATAAATATGAGCGTTAAAATATATGAATATGAGAGCAAAATGTATATATAGTGAGTGACAATGTATGAATGTGTGCATTGAAATATGATAATATGAGAGCAAAATGTATGAATGTGTGAGTGTAAATATATATGTGTCTGAGAGTGAAAATGTATGTATGTAAAAGCAGAA
>CALSBZ010000379.1:482193-500849 GCA_943591055.1 Gobionotothen gibberifrons | reverse complement strand
ACACACACACACACACTACCTCACAATCTGCAGCAACATACGCACGCACGCACGCACGCACGCACGCACGCATGCACGCACACACACACACACACACACACACACACACACACACACACACACACACACGTTAATAGTAACCTTTGAACATCCACTCAAGTTATGCAAATGAGTCAACCTTTAAAGGTAAAAGGTAAAGATGTCTGCATCATCAGATTCACTGCTCTATACTATAATATGAATGTGCATTATTACCCAGAGGATGGAAGCATCATTGCCAAAAAACAACTGGATTTCTTTATTGTGATTTTAAGCTCATAGGAGACCTCCAAAAAGTATTGTATTCATTTAAATAATGCAATTCATTTGTGTTTTTTTTTTTTTTTAACATAAATGTTTTTTTTAATTGATTTGAATCAGATTCAGTCCACCAAGATAAAACATCACTTTTTGTATTCCTAATCCAACAAAAACAATTGACCATATTTTACATAAGTGCAACTGTCACTGGTTTATGTGTGACCAGAACGGGATCTTCTATTTGTGCATCAATGTTGGATATGGATTCTTAGAACTGTCTTCCAGAAGGACACTACTGTACTTGTTGCTCACCTGCCCTTTGTTCCAATCACAGTTTTGGGCAATGATAACACAAAATTATAGCTCAATTTAAATCATAAGGGAGATATTCTTAGCAGAGTGAGGCTGTATATCAAATGAAGTTCTAACAATATCGGTGAACATATTGATTGGTGTGAAACTATACTTATTTCAACTAAATACATGTTAGTGGCAGTGGAAAAAAAAAATCACCTAATCCTTTAATTTAGTAAACGTGGCAGCTGAGTCTTTTTTTTACGGAAAGCTGGTATTTTTTATGATTAAGGAGACAAAACACAAAAAAAGTCTGCATAAAGTTCTGCAAAAAATAAATAATGACGGTGAACTATTTTCATGGGAATGCTAGGGAGTCCTTGGGCAGTGGCAGTGTTTGCAGACAGTCCTGTAAATGTATGTGCGTGCGTGTCTCTGGTACCTTTGTTTGGCTCTACTCGGATCAGGCGGCTGTGGAGGAGCTGCAGGGAGAAATCTCGAGACACAGAGTTCAGGCTTTCCTCCTGCAGGATGGACAAGGCTTCCAGAGGCAACTCCAGCAACTTCCTGTCTGCCAGCAACACCACATACTCCCCTGATTCTGCTGGTAACTTCACTGCACACACACATACTGGTTTTGATTTGCATTGGCGTCCATGTTTCTGATCATAACTTGCGGGGACCACACACAAAAACAATCTGTATTGCGGAGACATATTTTTAAAAACTGATAATTATTTCTATATTTTATGATACTTGTTTTAATATATTTGTTTTGGTGATCTTTGCATTTGTATCAATGGGATGTCTCGTTTTAACTGTGCAATGCTGAAGGGGAGTAATAAAGAGACTTTTAAACCACTTTTCTCTTGTTTCGTAAATATTATGACAAAATATCTTTGTAGTAGTGTTTATTTAATCTGTTAGATGGTGCTGTACAACAACCTCTAAGTACCTATTGCTAGACTCCTTATGTTCATAAGAGAGTGTAAGTGTTCCAACTTATCTATCTTTGAGTGAACAATTATAAAACAGTTTAGTGGCACTATCATCCCCACTGTGCCTTGTAAAGGTTATGTGTGTAAATCAGCGTGTATCATGTTAAATCACAGGTTCAGCAACAATTGGCCTGAGGGGGATGAACTGCAGCGTGCTTCAATAGAAACACACTGCTGATGCGGTGCCAATAAAACAGATAGGAATCAGAGCAGATGTTGTATGTTGTTCATGTGATACATTGTAAAGATAACCACAAGGGCCTTAGGGTCTCAGATCCTCATCGTTTACCTGAGCTCCCTTTCTCTTCTTTATCTCTGGCTTTGGTCATCTCAGGGACCGGTAGTGGTGTAGTCTGCGGCCTGAGGTATGCAAGAGAAGGCAATAATCAGTAAGGCTACACTACCTTATTACTGACAAGCGCATAAGATAGAACCAGATAGTGTGATAAAGTGTACACAATAGTCACACTCGCTTTGTGTTCGCTTGCTGCATGCATTTGTGAACACAGATGAACAGGCATATGTTCATCTCAGAGCAGAACACATTCCCTGTGTAGTGGACAGAATGGGGAATCTGATGAAATGTACCTTAAGCATGAGAAGTCAAACTTTGTGAGGAGCGGATTCAAATAGTCATCCATGTTTTCTACAATCTCTCTGAAGTGAGGTCCTAACATTTCCTCTGCAGCAGCTTCCTGTAAAGGAAAACAAGAAAACAAATCAAATGTATGCCATCATCCTACATCCACACCGTAAAATATTACCATGATTTCACAATATTTAGCTGTAATATTTTACAATAAATTACTGTTTTACCACTTTACAGTCTTTACCTGTAATGTTCACAATATAATACTGTAATTTTGAATTTCACAGTGAATTTAGGGCTGTCAGTCGATTAAAATATTTAATCGCGATTAATCGCATGATTGTCCATAGTTAATCGCGATTAATCGCAAATGAATCGCACATTTTTTACGTGTTCTAAATGTACCTTAGAGGGATATTTTTCAAGTTTTTAATACTCTTATCAACATATGAGTGGACAAATATGCTTTATATGTTTGTTTATTATCATTTGAACAATGACAAATATTCTCATGAATATTAAACACAACAACCTCTAAACATTAGAAATATTCGCCTCAATTCAACCTGGAACCTCTATAATACAATACTGTGTGTGTGTGTGTGTGTGTGTGTGTGTGTGTGTGTGTGCATGTGCGTGCGTGTGTGTGTGTGTTGGATCGTTGGAGCTATGTGCAGCTCAAGGCAATGGCATATATGCTCGAACGGGAGCTGCCTGGACGCTACAATCATGTTGCACGCACTATCCGTGCTGAGTGTGCTGACTTTTCGTACTATGTCCCACTGTCTGGCTACCTGCATAAAGTCAAGTGCTCGGCGCAGTTGTCGGCGAAATGTCGCTCCTCTGTATTCATTGAAACAGCTCCTTATATCCGTTAGCGCAGATACTAACAACAACACGTAAGGTGTGCCTCGCTCGAGCCACACATACACACACCCTCCCGGTCCTCCCGATGGCCAGTGGAAGTGTGGTCTGCCACAAAGCGGGCGGCAGGAGCGGGGCTGTGAGCATCAGCTTGTAGATGGTATTTTAAACTCGATGCGCTCTGAAACTAAGGGGCGGCCGAGGACAACAAATACACATGCGTTAATCGCGTTAAAATAATTAGTGGCGTTATTAACGCGTTAACTTGACAGCCCTAAAATCAATACATTCACAGTTAATTACTGTGAATGTACAGGATCAATGATTACCAGGATTTCACAACATGTTACTGTATTATTTCACAGTAAAATGCTGTATTCAGACCATCCTCTGTGATAACACAACAAATTAAGGGATTTTCTTGATTTTATCGCTCTTGCTTGGCTTTAAATACTAATTTCTTTCTTTGGTGCAGGTTTTACTTAAATTGAAAGGGGCACCGCTACATGTGCCTTAAAATAAACGATGCAACATATAAATCTATGTAAATTGAAATAGTTGTCTTTGGCTTATTGTTTTCAGGCTCTTCCTGGGCATTAATCCTGAGACGGGCTCGAAAGCCAAAAAGAGGCATGGCAATTTAAACCCCCATGTCAGCACATTCTTCAGAAAAATTGTTGACTTCAAGTGGATGTCTGTGTAGACAAGTGCTCCCCTCCTTGTTTTCTGCACCTGGTCTGCCCCTGGCTCCGCCTCTGCCCAGGTGTTCCAAATTCCACTCAGCCGTGGATATATAAGGAGAAGCTGTAGGAGAAGGATGTCTCGCCTATCCTAATGCCGGGAGACACTCTCCTTAGAATACCTATTTTTTTGAGCTTGAGAATACGCCATTTTGAGCTGTAGGCCATATTTTTGCAGATGTGTTTATGTTTAGCCTGGAGGACCTGGTAGTCCAGTTTTCGCGGCTTTATTTTTTTTCCCATAGGGTTTATATTTGATTTCTGGTTAGTGGGGGGGAGCTCTGGGTCCTACGGCCCGTGGTGTGGCTGGCTCGGGTTCCCTCCTTCTGTTTGTTCCTTTTGGCCAGTCCTCCAGACCTCTTTTTGTTTCCCGTTTCGCTTGTGTGAGCAAACGGCTGATTATCAATAAATGCTCGTTACCAAGTACCGGTTATTGCGTGTATTCTTTCATGTTGCGGGTCTCAACACGAGCCACTACCGCGGAGTAGAGGTTGGGGCCGTAACAACATGTCCAAGACACTGTGAAATGTACTTTGCACTTCAATGGAGTAATACAAAGTTAAAATGGGCATTTTCTTAGTTTTTCTTTGTTGATTGAGCTGATTGAACTGTGTAGTTATGCTAAAATCCCAGGTAACGAGTCAAATTTGCAATATATTATCGTATTATTTACATTTGTATATTTACAGTAAATTACTGGCTACTGTGTTGCATTACTTCTACAGTAAAAGTGTGAAAATACAGGTAATTACTGTAATCTATGTACAGCAAGGTACCATAATACCACAGCTCTGTACTGCTACATCACAGTAATTCCATGGGCATGGCAACTGTAAAGTCACAGTATTTAGTTGTACTTTTATTCAAATTTACTGTAAAATATCTACAGTAAATTACTGTGAAATATTTACAGTCAATTACTGTGAAATCCATGCAACTAGTAGCCAGTAATTTACTGTAATTTTACAGCAAAACATTTTACAGTGCATGTGTGTCCAAAATTGTGTTCCAAAAAGAGACATATGTGTGAAATGTTGATATAAAGCAAGTCAATTCTTAAGTAAGGATTCCTTTGACTCTTGAACACCAAATTATATTCAGTTCATCCTTGAGTCTAAGTGTACTTGTATGCAACATTTTTGAGAAATTCCCTGAAGGCGTTATTAAGCATGGATCGACAACAAGAAAACATGATGCTTGCTTTCTTTTCATGTCTGAAATATGAATTCCAATAGCTGTGAAGTAGTAATTACTGTTGCAGACCACTCATTAGTCTCATACACACTACATATTGAAGCAACATGATGCTTGTGTATACAACTCAGCTGTCCCAAGTCTCCCCAGCAAGCAAGGAGAGACATGATAATAACAACAGTGGAGTGAGCCAATTCATGAGGCTTGCAGTGGATAGATAATGTTAGAAAGAAGAGCAGAGGTCTCAACAAGACGTACACGGGGAAACACACGATGCTCCTCCGAGGGCTGTGGTCTTCCCTCAGCAGCGTGCCAGCAGGCGTGCTTGAGGAGGGCGTGTCTCGTCTCCTGGTTGAAGGCCCGGATCTGCTCCCTCAGCGCCAGCAGAGCCCGGGGGCAGACTGAAACCTTCGCCACTTTAGAGCACGTCAGGCTACCTGAAACAACCGGATTATTGACACTCAATCAGCCCTACATACTCAAAGACAAACCTTGTAATTGGTCCCAATGAGCACTGCCTCCCTCTTCTTGTGGACCTTTTGTAAGACTAGTCAGAGGAGAGGTCGTGCGAGCAGGTGATACGGTATGCAAATAGAATGACTTATGCAAGCCGGTTTTTAGGCCAGTTCCAAAGAAGTAAAATTGGGCTGAGTTATTCCTCATTTCTCGTCTTCATTAAATCTGAACTTTTCCTCTGCCTTGCAGATAAATGTTACATGGGAATACTAAATAATGTGGCTCCATGTGAATGAAACTTAAATGCTACAAACAGATATGCAGTTAATACTCTGTTTGAAATAGCTCGCATCTCTCACAAAAGTGGGAAGTCTGAAAGTGCTTTGTATTGTGAACATAGGTCTAAAAAGAATGCACGATCTCTAACCTGTTCCTTGCGTCGTCTTTCCCTTTTGATTTGGAGCTCTGTTCATCTCATAGAAGGCACCAAAAAGTTCTGACCTAAATACAAAAAAAACAAAAGGACTTTCTTTAACCTTTAACTGTATATAATTATATTAGAAAAACATTAAAATGCATGCCATCTTCATTCACAAGTACATACAAATGTAAACAATCAGCCCTCTAGTGGCAGGTGTACCAAACAGCTTCACATGTATTACTTATTCATTTCAACCTATTGAGACATTTGACCTGCTGTACTTTTTTAGTCAGGTACCATTAAAGGTGGGGTAGGTAATTTTGGAGAAACCAGCTTGAGTGCGCTAGAATTTGAAAACACACAGCCGGAACAAATCTGCCACTTCCTTGCAGAGCCCCTCCTCCAACGAACGCGCACATGACCAATGAGGGCACGAGATAAGTGTGTGCACAGATGGAAGGCTGACAGGCAGGTAGGCCATCCAGTTATTTTAGCCGGGATGATTGGTCGTAGTTTTTACAGTACTACGGCTTCCACAGATGACATTTTTTTATGTATTTTTTGTCAAAGCACTTAAGATATTCATTGCTATCGGGATGTTAAGAGCATTCCATGGAATATAACAAAAAGTGTATCTCGAGCCGGTTTCTCAAACTTACCTACCCCACCTTTAAACTGTCAAATAAGGAACCATTGACAACAGGGAAAAGAAAGGGGAATAGTGATATAGAAAGCAGACAATAACAAATGAAACATTACCCATCTTCTGAGTGCTGAAGCAGCACAATTTTCAGGTTGGGTGGAAGCTCTGCGAGGATATGAAGGTGGCCGGGGTAGATGGTCAGGTGGCTGAAGGCCTGCAGACCAGAAATGTATTTCAAGATCACAAAGTTCACCGTAAATTACATGAAATTTAAAATGCTTAGAAGTTCAGTTCAGAACATAAAATAAAAAATGTTCACAGGAGAAACATCACAAGAGATACAGTATGCCAACACCATTTTTATTTGGAACATATGTCTTAGATTTGTTGTAAAAATGTCTGTAGTGTGTAAAGATACAGATGAATTTTCCATACCAATATTTTTTTTTATCTCTAAAAATGACTGCTTGACTGACTAATTATAAGTAAACCTCTATTAGATTAGACCTTTTAGACATATAATGTTGTCATTTTATCAATCTGTATAACTAGCATTCTATACCAACCAATAGAGAATCAGGTGCTTTTCTTCAATGTTTGAGCATCGCTGTTCCTGTTTGTTATTTACAGGAAATGAACAGAAAGAAGAAAAGTTGCAGAATATCAGTTGGTTCAAAAAAGAGTAAGAATTATTTAGAAAATCTATCAAGTTAAAAAGTTACAAATGTAAACTTAAAGTCTAATATTTACATTAGTGGCTGCTTCCTAAATTCCATACTTCCAGGGCTTTTGCCCGGCTCACACCTGTCTACAAACTCAGCTTTTAATTTAGCCACACATCTGTCAAGTTTAGTTATTGTATGTTGCCGAATTGTGGCACTAGTGCATTGAAAAAATATGTTCACAGAAAGAATGACAGACAGACAGAGACACATTGTTGTTGTCGCTCTTAATAATATATATATATATTTTTTTTAAATACTGTTTTTAATGAAGTATCAATATGCAGAGTCAAGCTATGTGTGTGGTTGTATGTGTGAGTACACAAGGACTTTGTGTGCTCACACATCTAGGATCCCTCTGTTACATGGTTTATTTGAAAAGTAATTGTGTTTGAAGCTCCAGTACTTTGGTTTGAGGAGTGCGTTCAGAGCAAAGGCCATAACAGTACCGATTGTGTGTATCTTATCTAGGGAATAAACAAAGCTGAGTATGACAGGCTCCATTAATCATTAGAGAGGGGGTTTGGTGACCCCATACCTTGGAGAGGCTATTGAGGGAGTCCTGCACTCCCTTCAGCATGCTGCTGGGCCTCTCCTCCTGAGAGAGGAGCAGCATCCTGTGAAGGTTGAGCAGAGCAGAGAACTGGGACACACCGGAGCCAGAACAGGCACAGCCTAGGACCTCAGCCACGGAGGCAACAGTGCAGCAGCTCTGGGAGAACAACAGAAGAGTGATGAAGGAGCTGTTGGTAATAGTAAGAATTACAGCAGGGCGGTCCTGAGGAGACCCATTAAGTAAGTGAAGATGAATTGTGGCTACAGCATCGAATTGTGTTGTTCCTGGAGCCACCTGCGTTTTGGAGGTTATAGCAAAGTATAAAAATAACTCTGAACAAGCCCTTTTTTGGGTAATTACACACTATAAAAAAGGGTTAAAGTCTTAAGACAAAACCAGGAAAACATGCAAACCAGACTGTTGCAGCTGTCAATCACAAGGTAACCCCCCACCCCCCATAGCATACCTTGGTTTATCGTCTATTTTACTTTAAATGTGATCATCATTTCAAAATGAACTCATGCATTTGAGTCCATAAACAGATTCAAAATGTTTTTATAGAGGTGATAAATCAAATGATAAGGTCCTTTTCTCACAGACTTCAATCTGACTTCATTGAGAAGGCATCCTACATGCAGTCAGACAGTGGCAGCATATGGACCCCTGTTTTATACACTGTACTCTGGTTAAGACTTTCTACAGTGTAGGTGGATATTGCGGCAGTAATATCCAAACAAAGTGCCGCGAGGGACTAAACAAGAGAAAAAACACTGTGGACGCACAAAAACTCAGTCTTTCCAAAAGTATGCATTTGACCTTTTATTTCCAAAGCAAAAACATTCCATATCCATATGCGTAGGCCTATATTCCTTTACGCGTGCATGCGTGCTTGCGGTCAACAAAAATGGTCCTTCTCTAGCTCACTCCCCCTCCATCTATTACAAAGTGCGCAGGTAAAAGCAACCGGATATAACCACAAACATCACCACACAAATCCAATGACATGCCCACCACCTATAGTGACTCAAAAAACATGTTTCGTAACAAACACAGACAAATACTTCATATGTGGCTCCTACAGTGGGCATAAAAGTGACAAGATCATCATGTCCTTTCTATACATTACAAAAACCCAGCATACTCTAGTCTAGACAATGCCTGCAAGTTAAGGAGATTATTTAAAATATGATATGATCTAATGCACAGTACCTGAAACAGGGCCAGATATTGACCTGCCTCTGCAGGGTCAGACTGGCCATGACACTCCAACATGTTGAGAGAGGCTTCAGCCAGGATGGGGGGGGGCAGCTGGTGCTGGAGACACAGGCTGACGGCTTCAGTCAGCGCCTGACTGGCCTGAGCCAAGAGCTGCTGGGCCCGCCGCCTCCTCTGCTGATAGGTAGAGAGCAGAAACACACATATAGACACACAACATATAGATTGGCATCCCAGTTCAATAAGACTGCATCTTGATCAATCAAACATAAGCACATATAGTTCAGATACATCCTGGTTATACTGCGTGTAAATGACAATATCCTTAATAAACAGTACACTTTTTACAAGTTATAACATTAAAGAAAGAAAAAGGCTTTTGGTGATCCTTGTTTAAAGTCTCTTAATTGAACAGGTGATAAAAGCTGCGCACGTGGGAAAAAAAAGGTTTTGCCAGGTTTGAAGAAAAAAGAAAGTTTTGCCTATCTGTTTTACTCCTGAACGGCCAAGTTACAGAGCAGGCGATAAAACCTCAAACGTCCTGGGTTCAGTCTGTCCTCTGTCAAATGAAGGCAAAAATGCATACACTTTTTTCACCTGTCTTTTACTTAGTAAATGTATCACTAGATTTATATATATTTGTTCTCACTTGGCTTTCGGGGCATGCGAATATAATGTCTATACTCTAAACTCTCTCCACTCAAAATCATTGTTTTTTATTTTTGTTCTATTCTGTGTTAAGACTTTATTCTCATACACATACAGTCTTTGCAGGAGAAAAACCCAAAGTCCTATTTTCCTATAAAAAGTACATGCCAACATTCAGCTGCAGCTAATAGGAGGCTTACTCTTGATTTAGAGAGCTGTCTGTTTTCTTGCACAGCGTGTCCTACTGTAGGTAAGAGCAAAGGAATCTTAACAAGACAGTAACTCAATCAGACTGCTGAGGCCTTGTTAACTTCTATTAAGCTTAAACATCTTCTTTTACTCTAAGAGAGGATTGTGGGTTGGCACCAAACTTTTGGCACTGGAATTATATTAAAAAACGAATGTATTCACATTAGTGGTAGAATGCAGTACACTAAGTACATTAAGAACATTAACTCTAGTATTGAACTGAGTAAAATAAATGTAGGAAACTGTTCTTAACTGAAGTATTTCCATGCTATGCTACTTTACTCAATTACTCCACTAAATTCATACACATTTTTTTCCTAATTATAATATATTTGATTTGGACTGTTCTATATGCTGTTGGGTGTAAAGAAATTAAAATCCAACTTTAAATATCTACATCAGTGATATTAATCCAGAAACTTCATATACAAAAGGAAAACACAGAAACAATTCTGCACAAGCAATACCATTACTTTAAATGTAAAATATGTAATTGTGCCACTAGGGGGCTCTCAATTTAAACAACAACAACAGGCAGCATAGTTGATCATGGGAGTTTGTCATTGCATCGGCTTCTCGTGGTAAGAATGACTCGATTGTTCATCTTTTATGAACTCTTACCTTGGAGCCGTATTACCAACCAAGGTCCTTTCTCCTCCAAAACAAACAGAACCATTAAGTACAACTTGTAAAACACTATATAAATGTTAAATGTTAAACATCTGTGTATTGTATGAGCTACAGGCTAAGTGTGTTAAGCTTGATAACTTAAGACATGTTCAACAGCATTTTACCAGGAGCTACATTATCCAGAGAGGTAGGAAGTACATTTTTTATAGATTAAAAGGCAAAGAATGTTTTAATATATGGACCAATATGTAAAGAGTATGTTGATAGTTCATTTCTTTACTTAAAGCTATCAAGTATGCTATTAAAGCTGGTAATTCTTTTGGAATCAATATATGAACTTATTAAAGCTTATTTTGAGATATATTATTTTTGTTTTATGTGTGATTTAAATGTGATGATACATTTAGTTTCATAACACTTTGTCGCATGGCCCAAGTATACCTTTCAACACAACTGGATCTTACTTAATATTCCCAAATGTTGCCACTTAAATAATACATTACTCCTTTTTACTCTGCGCCGGGTTTGATGCGGACAGCGGATCTCTGTGCGCTGACTTGCAATATAAGAACTATGCAGAGCGCCCAGAGATGGACCTCAGGGGGGATTCAAGATGTGAGGGGAACCTGGGTATAAACACCTCAGATTAGAGATGAGTCAGAGGAGATGGGTCACTTGTCAGGAGGTATGTACCTGCAGCTCAGCACTTTTGGCAGGCGTCACCCTCTGCTTTCTTCTGCTTGACTCTCCGTCTTCCTCTGAATTCTCCTCCGCGGGAACAGCTTTAGGGTCAGACCGGGCCTCCTTCTGAACAAAGTTATTTCAAGATCACAGAACAATGAGCGTGATTAGCATGAAATCCCCTTGTGATCACAGAGCATGAAGACCCTGAGCTTCTCTGTCTTCAATTATGTAAGCAGACATCCATCTCACTAATCACCGTGAGCTTCTCACCCTGTGCAGAAACTTTTTCCTGGTTATTTTGTCCATTAAAGGTGTGTGTGTGTGTGTGTGTGTGTGTGTGTGTGTGTGTGTGTGTGTGTAGTTTGGCCTCAAGATTCCCCAACATTGAAAAAAAGTAGAATTTATATAAAACTAGCGATTTTTAGAGATCTGTTTATTTGTATTGCTCACACAATTTCTAAGGTCATAAAGAGTCTCAATAGTTCAGTTTTAAGATTTGGCTTTTTGTTTAAAACCCAAATTAGGGGTAGGGAAAGATGTCTGAAGACAACTGTAAATAAATACCAGGGTTGTGTTCAAATTGTATTTTAATAATGACAGTTCCTAACAGAGTCAACTGACCCTGAAGTTCCTAAATGCTGTTTCTCTAGAAGATCATAGGAAAGGACATTCAATTCTTCCATTGTTTCCTCATTTAGTTTAGGATAGACTGGACCCTCTCTTATGAAATCAAAGGAGATAATGCTGTCCCATAATTCCTTGAAGATTAATTTAATATGAAGCAGCAATCAGTCTTTCACGTATCGACGACCGTGACCGACAAACATGGATCACACAAATTACAATGCTTATTAATCATTTTCCATCTTATGCCATATTATTAGTGCTTGCAGTATATATTTAGAACTTTCAACACCATGTTAAACCAAAAGGCAAACTATAAACATTACCTTAATTACTGTAAAATTATCAAATGAAGTCATTGTGATTGCTGATTTCGGTGGACATTCTTAAGCAATTTGTATTCAACATGTTTGACTGCTCACATGCACAGCTAGATTTAGTCGATGTGTAGGCCTAGAAAGGAATGTATTCATTGATGGAAATATTATTTATTCAAATAGTCATATGATCAGATCACAACTAATCTGGATTCATGTTAATTAATATGAGTGCTCAGGATGCTGAGCGAAATAAACCATTACGTTTCCTTTTTAAATTCCAATGCAGACCATTTACATGCACACACATTTATATAACACACTACAGGAAAGAGAAACCCCGAAAAGCAAAAGCTTCACCTCATGACGTTTTTCACTTAAAGGTGGGGTATGTAATTTTGGAGAAACCAGCTCGAGTGCGCTAAAATTTGAAAATACACAACCGGAACAAATCTGCCACTTCCTTACAGAGCCCCTCCTCCAACACACACGAACGCGCACATGACCAATGAGGGCACGAGATCAGTCTGTGCACAGATGGAAGGCTGACAGGCAGGTAGGCTATCCAGTTATTTTAGCCGGGCCGGCTCAGATGATTGGTCGTGCTTTTTACAGTACTACGGCTTCTAGAGATGATATTTTTTTATGGATTTATTGTCAAAGCACTTAAGATATTCATTGCTATCGGGATGTTAAGAGCATTCCATGGAATATAACAAAAAGTGTATCTCGAGACGGTTTCTCAAACTTACCTACCCCACCTTTAAGTGTTGATAAAGTGGTTGGGAAAAAACATAAGACCAGATTTCTTTACAATTTAACCGCAGCCCAGGCATGCCTGCTGATTACTCTGTCGCAACATGAGGCTGCTCCACATGCCTACACAGCTGAGATAATACATCAACAGATGTCAACACCCAATGTTCTAAACATCAAGTAAACAATTTAAATTCCTTATATACCTTTATTCCCGTGTTTAGAAATGTTTTGTACCTTCAGCAATTTAGTTTTGCATTTTCTAAAAGATGGGGGACTTAAAAGAAAGTGATTTGAAAAATAAAAGATATGCTGGGTTTTATGTCATAGTATGAGTCAAGCTACAAAAACAGAGGGATCAGAAATGTCCAATAAAACAACTCAATAACCTTTTTTAATAAGCTGCATCAAATTCGGTACCCCTTGAAGACAATTTTGATCTTTTTATGATCTATTTTCGAAATCCATTCCATGCCGTGAGGCTCTAAAGCAAACTTCTTGAATTAAGGGATAAAGACAACAAAGTTATTTGGCCCTCAAGGATGTCTGGTCTAAGAGATTTGGTATTTGAATGGTCAAAAGTCGGTAAAAGTAATATATTGTTTAATATTTCCAATAGTCTTGGTTCTATTTTTGATCTCTTCATTATATTCCAATTCCAAATAAACTGTTGAATTACAACGTTTTCCAACTGGAGTACAGTGCCTATAATGCTCTATTTACCAGACATATTATATCTATCTATACATACAAATGATGTGGAAATGCAAATATTGGTTCAAAGCACCAGTCCACATTCCAAACTTACTCTGTTCGGGGATTTGAACCGGCAACTCTGGGGTTCCCAAATCAAGGGACTTAGCTACTGCCGCCCATTTGTGTAAATGTATGTATAATAGAATAGAATTCCTTTATTGTCATCGCACCAGGTACAACGAAATAAACATCAGTGTCCTCTACTTTTGTAATTTATAAAGTACCCTCTGCTAATATATTTTTGTTTTAGTAGTATATTGGTCTATTAAAGAGTATTCTAAATGATTATGTATATTTGACATTGTGTATTCTTAAGATTCTCTATTGATATATACCTTCACTTTTGTTAATACAGTATGTATATATTTACTGTTCATGTTTATATTTTTTATGAATTCTATTTGTATTTTATCTTGTGTTATTTTTAACTCATGCCGCTTATGGATGAATAAAGTACATGTAATAGAATATGCTACCTGTGTGTGAGAGTCCCAGAGCGCACACAGATACAGGGGCTCCTCCTGCTCAGCCAGCAGTCTGAGGTACTTCCCCATCAGACTCAGGCAGCGCGCTCTGCTCTCCAAGCTGTCCGGAGAGAGAGACCTGACTGCAGCCAGCTGACCCAGAGCCAGCTGCCCCGAGGTGGAGCCCACAGTCACCCACTCCTGGAGGAGACAAAGGGACGTTAGGGTCGTATGAGGACACGGATTGAGGACAAGCAATACTTACTTGTTCTATCATCTGACAAACAGTTTTGTGAATACAGAAAGCTTCTGATGCTCGGGACTTTGCTGAACAGAAACACCTCTAGGAAGCAAATCCTTTTTCTTTTTCTAGTCTTACAAAGAAAATCGATTTGAAAGCTGTTCAGTATGGAAAAAACACCTTGTGTACCAGTGTCATTGCTTGAGATGAAGCTTATCTTCAGATAATTCAAACTCTGCAGCCAGAGAAAAAATGGACACTCTTCTCATCCTCGGGTGCTTTAGTTTATCCAATCTTAGGCTCGATACTAAAATGAGAGTTGTTTGAAGAAGATAGTTATATTTCCTACTGAATTAACAAACGTGTTAGTTGAAATGCATTGAGGAACTTTTTTTTTATCAATATGTAGATTATAACATATGTGGGGGCCTCTTGCTTGTTAATTGATAGAGCAGTAAAGTGTAGCTAACAACATTACATTTGTAAGCATGGTCATCCCATTCAGGTTTGGGCAACAACACACCGGTTTCTGTCTGTTGGTTTTTCTTGGTATATTGAAAATAAGGGGGTTTCTGAGCCATTTCCAGAAACTAAGAGAAGTCACCAAATGCCCAGTACTTGGTGTTTTATTGGAAAAATAAATAATTTAATCCTAACGTTAAAGCCCTTATACACTCTAAAATTCAAGTATAAAGATAATCTTATGAGTAGAACACTTGTCGTGCTGAGTATTTGAAATTACCCACTGCCCCCCCAAAGTAAGACATATGGGTTTATATGGGTCTCTAAGAAGCAAAACATTTGCCGTCAATTGTTTGTTTGCCTTAACAAAGCAAGAGTGGTCAGAAATAAGAGGCTTATAAATACAAATCAGCCTGTGGATTACATTACATGTTAGCGCCCCCAAGTGGTAATAATACGCAACTAATATTCTGCTTTAGGTGGTAATCCAGACTTTATCAATTTAGAGTTTTAAAGAGTTAAAAGAGTTAGAGTTTGTTTGCAGTAATAATTTGTATTCTTGGAAGTGTCATTTGTCATTTCCTGGACATCTTTGTCCCCAATTTCTACATTAAATATGATATAATTTAAGCACAGGTTAAATCTGAGTTGAATGGGATGCACCGTTTATATCTGTTCCATGCTATTTCATTAAGATAGATGTATATTGCTTATTTATCTAGTACAAATTAAGCATTTTTACTTCATCCATATGTGTCATGTTGTTCATAATTATGAAACATTTTAAGCATGCAAAAACCCTGTTTTTTAAAAGTTCTAAGTATTATATATATATATATATATATACTGTATATAGTCCCCCGACCCCACGGAATATGGGCTTTAAAAATAGGAATAACAGAGGATTTTAGCAGTCAGAACAACTAAAGCAGCAGTGGTAATAATAACAGAAACGCCAAAGAGTCACATCTAATAGAAATATATAAAAGCATTATTTACGTATTTCAATGTTTTGCTACTTTGTTCTTCTACTCCTCTACAGATCAGAGGTAAAAGGTGTACTTTTACTCCACTACATGTATGTAATACCTTTAGTTACTTTGCAGGTCTCCCTTGAAAAAGAGATCGTTGATCTCAATGGGATTTTACCTGGTTAAATAAAGGCTACAAACAAACAGGTCTGGATGAATGATGTGAAATATAAGCAAGTCTTAAATCAGACTTTAGTTCGACCTGGAGTAAATTCACCAGCTACCCTGCAGTATACAAAGTCATTCAAACTAGCTGCTAGTGACGTTACGTTCGCGAACGATCCGATTCTTTTGAACGGCTCTTTGGTACGAACAAAGGGAACCGAGTCGTACTTGGTGAGAGCCTTACTTTTTATCGTTGGTTCACTGCCTGCCATAAATCCACTCGCCTTTACGGGAACTTGATTTCCTGAATGCACATTTTCCGTAGATGATGGCATAACGCACGCTGCTTGAGTAGTAGTTTGGCTGGCTGAGAGATGTAGCAAGTTATACATTTCTGGCAATACAGTCAATCATTATCCTGGTGATTATTTCACAGATAAACCTATTAACCCCGCCCCCTTAAAAAAAACTGCTCTTTTGAACGGCTCTCGGAAAGGAAACAGAGCCATAAGATCCGGCTCCCTTCAAAGAGCCGTAACTCCCATCACTACTAGCTGCACCTTTACCAGCTTTGATAACATTTTAATTATCAATAATTATAAAACACATCATATATATTATTCTGAAATGGACCAATCTGCACAATGTACTTTTGTCATTATCATTATCATTATAATATATAAAAAAATAACACCATGCGCGTCATGATGGCACACAAGTAACAGCTCGCCGCCGCAGATGACTCCGGGTAGCAGCACTACCGTACATTAATGTGCACGTGTTAGCATATGTTCACAGATATGAGATCTTACCTGTTCTACAGAGTCTGGCTCAGGTGTGCAGCGTGTAAACTCCTGCAGTGCGACCTCAGCAGGAGTCTTCCTCTCGCGGGCCAGAGCTTGGCGTTTCTCCTCAGCACAGTGCTCCTCCATGATGGCCAGACTAAACTCTGCCAAAGCCAGTCTCAGGCGAAGCAGTCTCCTCATGGCCACCAGGGACAGTCCAGGACTCTAGCAAAGAATAAAAGCACTCGTGTTTAAGCCCACATGTTACATTACATTTAGCTTACACTTTATCCAAAGCAACTTACAATAGGAGCATTCAACCATACAGTTACAGAGTCAAAAAGCAAGAATCCTGCAGTTACATTAGCTATCAATAAACCAAACCATTTAAGTCAGGTGAATAACATATGATCAGTCTGGGACAGTACAAAAGTCTGACTACTTATTCAATGGGAATTGAAAACTTTTTTTTTTTAAACAATGGATTAGATTGTGAGTTCCTGTTTGTCTCTTATCACGTTCATGTTGTAAATTAGAAACGTGGGCAAGGATCTGAATGAGACTAAAACACCTCATTTAAGCTACAGTGTACTGTAGATCAGTGGTTCCCAACCTGGGGGGCGCGCCTTTCAATTTCACTTTTGAAAGCCATATTAGAAGCATGACTAGAAAGCTGAAATATAACATTTTCAAATTTAAACATATTAGGAACTCATTAACCATAGAAGCATCGAAAACCTTTTTGCATGCCATGATACTATCACATTTTCACTACTGTATAACCTGCTGGTCCCTAGCAACTAAGACTGCTATGAAACCACTTGAAGTTCTTTATAAACAAGCCTTAAAAGTTATGGATAGAAAGTCATTAAAACACCATCATTGCAATATACTGTCCAAATACAAACTTTTCAGTATTGATAGTCTTGTTCTACTTTCCCGAGTTCGATTGGTATTCAGAATCATTCACAATTCTACAACACCACCGTTGAGGAGCTTTTTTCAGTTTCGCCGTGAGCAGAGTTGCAGAAACTCCAGATCTGCATCAAATGCAGATCTAACCATCCCTCTGAGACGCACTGCCTTTGGGCGATCAGCATTTTCGTTTACGGCCATCAAACACTGGAATACTCTTCCAGTGGAACTTAAAACCTGTACTGATTTTAACACATTTTCTTATGGTGCAAAAAAAATGATATTAAGCAACCAGTCATGCCAACATTAATTACACTGTAATCTGAGTTATTTTAAATTTGATCTGTATTGTCATACAATATCTTCGATATTTTATTTAAGTGTATTTGAATTGTACAAAGTATTACATTGGTAACCTGTATTTAGATCAGGCTTTATATTTCTTTGAGTGACCGAGATCACGTAAGTGTATTTCAAGTGGATTACGTATTTATTTATTGAGCTGTACTTAAATCAGGTTTTAAAATTGTTTGACTGATAGAGATCATGCAATGCTATTATTTGTTTATTGATTGTTATGAACCTGCCTGAGGACCACAGATGGAAATTAGCTATTAGCTATAATCTGGCATATTGCATCTCTTCTCTTGCTGAGATTAATGTTTTTGTATGCATGGTCCTTCTTTAAATAAATAATAATAATAAAAAAAAATAAAAAAAAGATCGCAGCCTCAGATGATTTGAGGCCAAATATCATATTTAGACTTTTTTTTTACGTATAATTGTTACGCAATTGTCTCTACATTACAATAAAATATAAAACATAATTGATTAATTAATTTTAATAAAAATTCAAGTTAGTATTAAAGGCATAAAAAGACAGAAATGTATAATTGTTTCTTTAAGAGAAATGTTTCTTCTGCCCGTAAAGTGTCCAAACCAGGCTTTTCTGGATAAGCGCATTTTTAAAACATAGTCATTGTCCATGCCGGTTTCA
>CALSBZ010000379.1:459959-481793 GCA_943591055.1 Gobionotothen gibberifrons | reverse complement strand
AACCTAAAACTCAATAGAGGTAGATCTTGCAGCAGGTGTGAGATGTGTTCAGTCCATCTACTTTGTTGATTCAATCAGCATGTAAGTCAAGTCTGCAGCAGTGTTGTGCCAGGCCCTCTCTGGCACTGAAGCCTTCAGATAACCTCATCTCAGTGACAGCTTGTATAGGGTCTCGATAAAAAAGGGCTCTAACACCCACCTGCTGTTGACAAGTAACAGTAATGGAGGCTTTATTGGTTGTGTCAGAGATATAAACAGCAATACACACACATCATACAGCCGAGTAGCCCGGAGTATGACTGTGGCACGACACGGCCGTAATAAACTCCTGCAGCAGCTTCATCGTGATTCAGTCAATTAGACTTTTCTTTTACACTAAAAAAACATGTTCCCATACTTCTCTAAATATGATCAAATATTCTTAATGGGCCAGCAATTTGACATTTATTTTAAATAAGAAAGCCTGCTCTGTTTGGGGTGTCCCTTTGAAGCCACTCTCTTTGCTGAACAGTTTCTCCTAAAGAGAGTTCAAAAACTTGGTTATGACCAGGGGTTGGATTAGGATTGTTTGTGTGTGGGGCTCTTTGTTGATGGGTTGGGGTTAAAGAGGAATTTTGTTTTACAATAATATCATATACACACGGAATATCCAAACCTTTCAATGACTTTCCTCACTACCATGAGAGAAGTGAAAAGCAGCTGCATGTGTACTGACTGACGATCATTATCCTGCACAATTATTGGCAAAATGAACATTTGTAATATTCTGATCAATATTGAGATCACAAATATGAATTTAACACATTGTTATTGCATGTTTGCATTTAAATAAACTGAGAACTGCTTTAACTACAATGTTGTGCCAACATGGCTGCACCATATTAGATAGATTAGATAGAATACAAAATGACTTTTTACTGCAACATGTATTGCAATATAATAAATGACAGGAAAACTCAACCTTCATTTAGCATTTTAAATGTCAATGCAAAATGAAGGTTGAGATATGTTGCAATATAAGATAAACATTCATTATATGACATCTCGATGGCTGTACCGTATGTTTAGAAAGTGCTGGATTTGATATGCAGCTTACATTTCTTTAGAGCAGAGCCTCATTTTAAGAAAATATTTTGTCGTAAACATTCACATTGTTGAAGACAATGACATGAAAGCATTGGCCCAGAGCCCTGGTCCAGTTTAACAAAATGAACTCTGTGATAGATGAAAATCCTCCCATTGTTTGTGAAAGGGCATAGTCACAATGAAAGATTGATTTTCAGGGAACTCTGAATTACCTCCTCCTGCGAGGGGAACAGCCTCTGAGCGTTCAGCGCCACATGTTCCTGCTCTGTGACAGCGAGCTGCATCTGGGACAGCCCATCGAGCAGGAAGCGCTGTCTGTCTGCAGCGGAGGCACGCCTGGCTAGGAGTCTGCAGAGAGATAAACAAAGACAGAGGACAAACAAAGTATGGTTTTGTGAGTGTGGGACAAGAAATGAAAACACGTGAAGAACACATTTGGTCTGAAGTGGCAAGTATGATTCATTAACAGAATGTATGCCTATTACTTATTTCCTCCATGAATTTCTCCAGTGGTAAAGACCTGTAATCGTATCGCCTTAATCTGAATAAATCAAATATGAAATTTAAATGAACCTGACTACACATCTGTGAAGTTGTGTGAGCTGAACTATGTGTATTAAACTAAAACGGAGCATTTTCTGTCAGCTCAGATTTTATTTCTGCTTTTTAAACTGTATACATTGTATACATACACATGTATGTGCTCAAGTGTTTCAGTGTTGGTGTAAAGGCGACCGCCTGAATATTTTTTATATCTTGACTTCTTTTCTAAGGTCACATTGTTCTGTTGTCTTACAAAATACACTAAAAGTACAAGTAAAAAACATCTTATTGATATTTATTTTCTCTTTTATTTATTTGCTTTGCATTTGATATTGAGGCAAAGTAACAGAAAGTTATTAGGGTACTGTACTTCCATATTTTGATACTCAGATTAGGTTACTGATTACTTTTTTTTTTACAGTTAACTGGTAATTGTAACGGAATCATTTTTTTAAGTAACCATCCGAACCCTGGTTTAACTTATGTTTACTTTTTTAACTGTCAATGCCCATCCACCTGCACAATATTTTCATATGGCATTTAGTACGATAAAAAAGTTGGAATTGCCCAGACCGACTAACCTCTGACCGGTTGCATACTCCACATGTGCCTCTGCAGCGTGTTCTCTGAAGCCGAGCTTAGTGAAGCCACTGGCAGACTCTCTGAGTGTCTCACAGGCAGACATCAGCCTCTGGGTGGTCTCACTGCTGCTGAGGGTCTCTCCAGGGTCACCACCAAGGGCACGTACACATTCAATGGCACCTCTTTAACAAAACACATCCCGATACATTTCGATTGAATGAATGATTGTTGGAGTGAAAACTCATCTGTGCTTGTTTAGCTTTTTATGACATTGAAATACATTTGAACAAGCATAGATACATGTTCAAAGTAGGTTTCCCTTTTTTTGTTGAGTTATTTCTGAGAATAATATCCTAATCCGTCTTTTCAAGATACAAGTAAGGATATATAAAGAATCTGTATCAACACCATTTATATCTAGTCTCTCAGTTAAACAAATGTGTTGTCGATTTAACAACTGCTTTTCCAAGACATTAAATGTCACATATAGTTCCCTCAACTACATTAAGATGTCTGAACAGATGCAGTTGCAATTTATATATTTTGTCTTACCTCCTGCCACATTTTGTGTCTCTGATCAGGAAATCCTTTAAATACTTAAACAGTTTTTTCAATATTGGTTTCGTAAATAAGGAAAAAATTAAATTGAAAGTCAAATTCTTTGGGAAAAACTCAGTAAATATCACCTTTTTCGCAGAAGGTTGATTAGAGGTTGAAATATAAATAAAGATTCAATATAAGCTGATGATTATTGTATACTTCCTAATTACTCATACTGGATAGTGCACCTTAAAAATGACAGAAAGATGAATTAAAGACAGCACCGCTTATGGCCATCTCAAGCAGGTATAGTGACACATTCAGTAGGTTTGGTGTTACCTCATCTCTAATGAAGTGATGAAGAAAGAGATTTCTGGGACTCGGTTCACCCGCTGCTCCAGAACCCGCTTCAGAGCTCCACAGCTGTGTTTTATAATCTGATCAACCTGTGAAGAACAGAAGATTTGGGAAAAGTATTCAAAGCAATGCTATTGTACTACATAGGGCTATACAAAGGGAGTGGTTCTGTACCTTGATGTGTGCATCTGGGTCTCTCTGGCCTACTACAGCTCTGACCGTGGTGAGGGTGAGCTGGTACCAGAACTCCTCCACCCCCCCCAGGGCCCGGGCTGTGTCCAGCAGGATCAGAGCCTGGGCGTAGTTCTGCTCTTCACATGCCAGAACAGCCAGACTGAGCAGACTCCTAGCCACTGCTTTCTTGTCTCCAAGCTCCTGATTACATTTAGGAAAAGTTGTAAGGGAGGAGAAAATTAACAGAAAAATTTAACGTTTTTTGGATATTCTGGTCTTCTTCTGCTCGACTCACCACAGCCACACGGTGCGTCTCTGCCAGGAGCTGCCTGGCCGGCTGACAGAGCCCCATGCTGAGGCACACCTCCGCCTTGTCCAGCCAGATGTCCTGAGCACACACATCCATGCTCTGTGGCCCAGAACCAGCCGCTTCATCCACCTTCAGTTTCTAAACAAAATAGAACACATTTATTTTCGAAATTGGCTAAAATGTGAAATGGCCCACAATTATTTAAAACTGCCAAATTGTTTAGTTTTTAATAAAAAAATAATAACATTTACAAATGGAAATACAAAAAAAAAATATATCAGTTTACAAAATCATGAAAGAAGATCCCTTCCCTATGTGCCATCCTAGAAGTCAATGTGACATTCACAGATTAGAGTGGTGTGCATGGGAAAGGAAAAAAACGAAATATAATCTTTATTTATTTATTTATATATCAGACTCCAGATTCTCAATTGCTACTCTTTGAACTGATCCCATGCCACCATCTAACCTTCATATATTTTCTATTTCAAGCCACTACTCCCCAACATATAAAACACTGTGCCAATAAATGTTCGACCCACTCTCTCAGAGGACAACTCAAAATGTCTCCCTTCAATATTACCAATAACCAACATCTTGCTGTTATTTATTTTCTCTAACTTTTTTATAGTAGAAACACTTATTTTCTTCCTTTCTTCTTGTGTATGTGTATTGCTTTGATTTAAACAGTTGTTTGCTGCTTTCTGTGCAGGAGATGTGCTGTATACGTTAAGTTGATAATTCATTAATTCATTATTATAATAAAACAATTATGATTTAATCTCACAAAACTTAGTGTCGATGAACCTTCCAATTTTATGATACAAGTCATTTGACAGTAGTCAAATGTATGAATACAAATACTAATTCAAGTATAGTACATTTCCTCTATCAATTTAAGTCGCTGCTTGCCAACTTGCCAGCCTTTTCTATAACCCATATATATGTATTTTAAGGCAGACGGACCTGATTGTAAGCCGTTTGAAGGCCTCTCCTCTCCTGTGAGAAAGCAATGGCTTTGTGGCACCTAGAATCATGAACATAATATCAGAGGTCATTAAAGCAAAACATGCAAACAGGAAGTCTTTATTGCTGAGTCCACATACCCCATCTGTTCTTGCTCTTGGATTCTGCTCAGATTCAGGAGCTTCTCCTGATATGGTGACAGTGTCTCCAAACCAAGCTGACTGCAGGTCCTCACAATTCTAATACAGAAAAAAGGCAACAGGACACACAGAGGAACAACATCATTGAATGATGTATTCATTTAAAGGTCCCATGTCATGCTTTTCCGGTTATTACCTGTCCCCTTGTGTGTTATGAAGGTTTTTATGCATGTAAACGGTGTGCAAAGTCAAAACCCTCAAAGTACACCCGGCGTAGCGAGTAAAACTCTAACACAGAAAATACCTCCCCAAAACGCCTCGTTGGAGATACGTCATTGTCCATTGTTTACTTCCTGGGTACTGTGTCGTAGGAATGGCCAGTAGCCGGATTGGCCGCAAATGGGCCAATCCGTGGAGCCGTTACATTACGTCCGCGGAGCCGTTACGTTAAGCCCCCGCCCCCCGCTGATTGGTCCAAATTGACCAATCCACAGACCTCACACACACACTCAGGCCCCGGCCACACGAGGACGATAACAGTCGTTTGCGTTACTGTTTAGTGTCATATAGACCGTTGGGCCACACGAGGACGACCGAATATGACAGTAAACGACTGCGGAAACGATAACGGGTCCCAAGGTGGATAGAAAGGCATACGCAACGCTCTGGGGGGTCCAACGGCTCCGTGTGTACGCCCTATACGATCATGTTCTGATAATGATGGGGCAATAGCCCCGCCTCTCCCCACCTCTGCTGCTCACCCCCGTGTCAAATAAACTGCACACTGAATTCAGATTATTTATCTTTCTCTCGATATGGACATAAACGCGAGTGAAGTCTAATCTGACAGGACGGAGACACGCAGCTCTGCTCACCTGCAGCTCCTCCCGCTGTGATGCAGCGGTGAACAGAGCAAAACACACACTTCAAGTCAGATCATCGCCCTTAGCTATTTTAATTACCTCTCAAACTACCTAAACTAGTTATAAATATGTTTATTTTTACTGTCGGCCGGGTCACTCATTACTGGATCAGCTGCTGCATGAGACAGACACTGACGCTGTCAGAAGAGAGGGAGGAAAAAGAGAGGCTCCGTGTATTTTATATATTATATAGACTCGTTATTCATTTGTTTTAAAGCTCAATAAATAATAAAGAAGACCTTTGACCGGCACTTTTTATAATTTTGTCCGGAATATTTCAACTTTAACACAAAAACTCTGCCTGGTTCCCTCTGCCCCCACCGCGGAGAATAAACAGAAGGGCAACCATGACAACCATGCTTCTTCGCTGCTTTTGTGGAGGAAGTTACAGCGCCACGTACAGGCTCCTGCATATGTACTGCAGCTTCTCCAGCGGTTGGAGCTAAACGGAGCTGTCTCGTGTGGACAGAAACTTTCCGGTGTCGATTGCGTTTGCGTTAATCCTATGCGTTTAGCCGTTATCGTCCTTGTGTGGCCGGGGCCTCAGTGCAGGCTATTAAATATCCAAAAAGTACTCCCCTGATTTAGCATTGCAATTCAGTGACATTTTCAAACACGATATGTAAAGGTAAGAAAAAATGATCAAAACTGATGCAGCAGGACCAGCATGCATTATCCCTCCTGGTTGAATGCATGCCATCTAGATTACCCACAATGCATCTGTGTAGCTTCCTGTTTAACTTATCAGTTTCCTTACCTAAGTCTGTACAGGTCGGAGAGGCTCCTCCTATTCAAAAGGTCATGAGCAATGGTCTCAGCCAGATGCATTATGGGTAGAGTCAGGTGGTCTAGCGAGAGGGAGTGAAGCTCTTTCTCCAGCAGGTTCAGATAAAACAGGCTCTGAGTCTAAAGCCAAAAACACAAAGCGAAACATTTATTAATGAAAAATAGTTTTTGTACTTGGATGAACCACCATACAGTTTAAAGTTGTCATCTCTGTCGGGCTCCAATCAATCACTATGCCATCCATCCATCCATCCATCTTCTCCCGCTTATCCGTGGTCGGGTCGCGGAGGTAGCAATTCCAGCAGAGAGCCCCAAACTTTCCTTTCCCTGGCCACATCAACCAGCTCTGACTGGGGGATCCCAAGGCGCTCCCAGGCCAGCGAAGAGATATAATCCCTCCACCTGGTCCTAGGTCTACCCCTTGGTCTCTTCCCAGCTGGACGTGCCTGGAACACCTCCCTAGGGAGGCGCCCAGGTGGCATCCTAACTAGGTGCCCGAACCACCTCAACTGGCTCCTTTCGACGCGAAGGAGGAGCGGTTCAACTCCGAGTCCCTCCCGGATGACTGAACTTCTCACCTTATCCCTAAGGGAGACGCCAGCCACCCTGCGGAGAAAACCCATCTCGGCCGCTTGTATCCGCGATCTCGTTCGTTCGGTCATGACCCATCCTTCATGACCATAGGTGAGGGTAGGAACGAAAATGGCCCGGTAGACAGAGAGCTTTGCCTTCTGGCTCAGCTCTCTTTTCGTCACAACGGTGCGGTAAAGCGACTGCAGTACCGCTCCCGCTGCTCCGATTCTCCGGCCCATCTCACGCTCCATTGTTCCCCCACTCGAGAACAAGACCCCGAGATACTTGAACTCCTTCACTTGGGGTAAGGACTCATTCCCTACTTGGAGTGGACATATAAATATAATTGATTTTCTCTTAATTGATTTTAATTGAGATTACCATCTTATTTACTATGTTATTTCAGAACACGAGTACCCTCGTCATATGAACAGCTTGGCTATTTAATACAAACATGTCTTCAATTTAAATACAGCGGTTTCAAATACTTTTCAAATTAATATATTCTGATTACCGTACTTAGTTTAAATACACTATAGTACATCACTTTAAATGTACTTCATATTGACCAACAAGCGACAGCGTCTGAGAGCAACATTGACACAAAGTTGCTGTTTTTGGCAGCTGAGCTCTGATTCTACAGTATATAGCCAACAGTTAGAAAAAAGTGATAGAATGACGAAAACATTTTTCCTGAAAATGCTCTTTCCCAACACGTGTGGGGCCTGTTCAGGATGGTCAACAGTCTGACATAAAGCAAAGTAAAATAGTTAGAGAAAGGCATTTCATCAGCCACAAGAACTGTATTTTTTCCATCCTCAAATGTAGTAGAGTAGAATAAATATGTAGCATACAATGCAAAGTAAATAACAGTAATGTCAAAATACTTGACTAAATGTATTTTGGTACATAGAACTGTATATCTTTGCCTGTGCTGTGAAGCTGTGTGTGTTGATACAGTGGGGGTTACTGCTGGTTCTGAAGATGTGCCTGGCCGGGTCAGGACAGACGAATCGAGCCCAGTCCTTCAGGCTGGAGGGAAGCTTCTGATCCAAGACAACTGGTTTGGGTCCCTCCTCTGCAGGGGGGGGCTGGGTAAACAGATTACGCACAGAGTTTATTGTGTTGTTATTACTCAGTCAGCATTTTAAATGAAGTATGATCAATTAAGGTTTTGGTACCTTTTAAATATATCTTTACTGCCGCAATTTCTTGTAAATAATACGCATATTTTCAGCATTGTGTCATTTGGTATTATGTGGTAACTTACCAGTTTCATTTCTAGAATGAAATGCTGAACTTAATAGGAAACAGTGTTTCCCTTAGGCGGTATTTACCAGACTTTGACACGAAAAGGCTTGAGCCAAGTTACTTCAGTAAGTCAATTCCTAGTACTGTATGTTACACATTTAACAAAATTCTAAATATTTGTTTTTGTTTTGGACTTACATCTTTGCCTTTTTTGCCCTTGCCCTTGTCTTTGACCTTTTTGGATCCAGCAGAAGGAGGAGGCTGTGGTGTCTGGCTCTTTGTTATCTCATTGGAAGGCTCACAAGCCACAGCGATGGACACCTGGAGTAAAAAAACAATGCGAGTAGGTGTTCCATACTCGACTTAAAACATAATTTGTATTAGAAAATCAGCCTTGCTGTGGTTGAGATGCAGTACCTGCCATATTTGAAGTACAAACGTGGAGGCCCTGAGCAGGTTCAGCTGGTGCTCAGGTGAAGTCCTGTCTGCCATGACAGCGAGCAGAGTGTGAGCGCGTACCAAGCCGTCGAGGCATCGCACCTCCTTCAGATTTGAACCTTCTGCGGAACACAAGCCGTGGACTCCCAGCAGAGACTCACACTTCACTGAGCTCAAATCCCTTTTGTTGGACTTATCGTCTAGAGGAAAGATAACATATATTGAATATTGCGACAAAAAAGTTTTAAAGGAAACATTAAAGTAATGTACAAAATGTACAAAATACGGGGCACCTAGCAGTAGACTAAAAACACTTCTCTCAGTAGCCTTTTAAAAGAGCGGTGCAATGATGACGTATTTTCGTAGGCCGACCTGGAAGTTAGCATCGCAAGGACTCAATGGGATTTTTCCATTTCATTTTGGAATATTGTAGAAAATAACATCTAAAGCTACTTTTATAAAAGTATAAGCTTAAATGTAATTGACCGAAGTAAATAGCTGAAGCAATGCTATAAACTAACTACATCACGGTTAAATGGCTTCAAGATGCCAGGAACGCCAAGCTAAAGGCAGCTAATGTTGGGTGTGATGAGGAGTAGTAGTCTCATTTAGTCACTTTGAGGACATGTAAAAGCTTTGGACGTTTACCAGTGGGGTGTTTACTGACAATATGTTGAAGAACAAAATGTGAAAATCTTGTAAACTTGTATTGACCACAGACCTAACTTCAGGCAGATAAGCAATGTGATTCATAAAACCATTGACTTCCAGACAAGTGAACAGTAAGGGCTAAAATGCTAACTCATAGCCAGGTTTAGCACTCAATCCTGCATGACTCTATAGTGCTATGCTACTCTCAGTGGTATCTGTCTTTGTCGGTTCCTTTTTTCTCTGAACGCTACTTACTTGGTTTAATGTTATCACATTGTGACATCTGAAAAGTACAAACACTGAATTCCATTGATGATGCAACCATCAAAGAGCTGTGACATTGCTTTTTCTGGATCAGACAGATCACATGTTAGTGTATTCCCCTTAGACTAACACAGTGTGAAACCTCCCTAACTCAGAAGTACACAGGCATGTGATCGTGTGACACCTCAGGCGAACTGAATCCTTATGGAAAAAGACCCCTGAGATATCTGTGTTTCATGCCCACAGGCGTCCCTCTAGGGGAATTATCTACATCTGTTAAATGAATAATTCTGATGTTTTGAGATGGGGTTATATGAGTTATTTATCCGTAGTCAGTGTATGTCCTACAGTAGATGGCTCTGCACAGTCCCAGTTTGGAAAAACAGACAGGATCAAAGCACTGAAAAGAAGCAATGTACTGCTGTGGAGAGGGGCAGCAGCAGAACATATTGTATCCAACTATGAAAGGCCCACCACTTTTCTTTATCTAACTTTACATATATGCTGTATTTAGATTGATTTTTGTAGAGCTTTACCTTGCTTTCAGACAGCCCTTTGGGGCGGGTAACTAAAGCTGTTATAAGCTGTATGAGAAAAACCGGAATATCTATAGACGTTCATTCTCAATAGACGGGCCATATCTAACATTATGTTAATCTCGTACATTTGGGCTTTTTGTCTGCAGGGATTCCTACTCTACTGACATGTATACTGATTTGTTTTAATGTCTTGTAATTGCACTGTTGAGGAACCCGCGATCTATGTTTTTCATACATTACATATTTACACCGTAGTTGTGTATATGTTATGACAACAAACCTTCGAATCCCACAATCTGAGAGTTTGAATGTCCTCCAACACAAATAATAGTGATTACATGTCATGTAAACATAATATAAGACAAAGAGGAAGTGCAGAACATTTTTAGTTCTGGTCTTGAAACTCTGCGCTCATCACAGCATCAAGGTCTTTGGGAACTGATATTGCTTTTGATGTGGTTAAAATATTTGATAATGAAAGTTCGCCCCACTTATACTCCTGTCTTTTCCAAAATGTGGGTGTGCTGACCATTATCTACTGTAGGTAAAACACTGACTATGCATAAGCATACAAATCACACTTCAAAGAATCTTAACCATCCCTTTTAATTATCCTTTAGATTTTAGAATACACAGTAGCGTGATCGACTAAATGTATAAGTAGTGTCATGCTCCAATGAACAAGATGAGTCAATGAGTTGTACCTGCTCCTTCTGCCTGTAGAAGGAGGTCTATGGCCCACTGAACCTGGTGATGGGCGTCAGCTTTGGGGAAGTTGTGACAGTACAGCCACTCTCCAAACTCCAGCAGAAGGTTGGCCTTCTGCCACTGAGTCTCTGCACTCTGTCCACAAACACACACAGATGTCAATTTAAAACATCTTTCCTGATTGTTAACAGGAAATAGTCCTTAATGTGGCCTGGAGCTTGAATTTCAGTGACTTTGGATGGTATCACATACTCATTTAATCTTAAAGCAAATGAATATTCAGAGGATCTACTACTGTATTTCCTGCTGTTGCGATAACACAATGGCTCCTCATGATGGTGCTAGAGCTTTTGATAAAAATAGTGTCTCTGCCAAGTGCAAAAGGACGACACAGGAACTTACATTTTGACTTCATGATGAGAATTTTACAATAGCTGCACTCCTTAAGCTAAGCTCTTTTTATACACTGTAATCTCACTGTATGCCTCTAACACCAAGTGTTTATAAGACATAAACTGTAGAATGAAACACCTTTGCAACAATAAAAGGGAACACCACCAAATTGATGATACCAATGTCATTTCCTTGGCCTAGAAAAGTGTTATCAGTATGTATCAAAATAAGCCACTCTCTCTCAAAGCTATACATTTCAAAAGTGATCTAAAGTTTATGATATCAAGCATTACTTTTTGCTTCATAGACAATAAATAGAAGATTGATTTTAAGGAACCACACTTCTTAAGTTTAAATAAATATTTGTATTTTATAAGACATTTTTATTATAACTTCTTGTGTTTATATAAATACATTTATTCTAACTTATAAAGTTACATATTTTTAACACTCACTTATCATTTAAAAAATACCTCAAAGCTCACTTTTTCTCTGCCCTCTGATGGTCATTCTCTACACCTATCAGTCATTGAGTAAATTCTTTAAATCTTTTTCATTCTGTATTATATCAGTACTGCATTTGAATAATGAATGAATCTGCTGACATATGAGGTCTGGGTAATAATGTAGAAATGCTGCAGAACAGATGTATTACCGACAAAGAGGTGATGGATGTCTGATAGCAGGTGAGCTGTTGGGTGGTGTTGTCAGCACACAGCGCCACCTGGTGCCACATGTGTGAACAGCACTGCTCTCCTTCATCTTGTATCTTCTGCATGTCAATAAGCACGCTTTCCCCCAGTCGCGCTTTAATCAGTATTCTGTGTTTCAGAAGAAGTCTGGGAAAACACAGAGGACAGTTAGATTTCATTCTGTCAATCAGTCTCCCCAGCCCCTCTCATAGCTGCTCCCCCCCTCTTTTTTCCACTCACAGCCTGTGTTTGGTGCATGGCATGTCTCTAATGGCTTGGTCCAGAAGCTGCAGCGCACTTTTCCAGTCTGTTTTATCAATGTGGATGTCGAGCAACAGACCGTAAATGGCTGCTCTGAGGGTAAGATCCTCTTCATCGTCACATAGGAGGAGCAGACATAAAAACACAGACATCACATGCATATCAAGATCAGTGATGTACTGTAAGGGTTTGTTCTTAAATGTAAGCAACAGTGTAGAATACATTCCATACATACAGTTTAATTGTCATCTTAGAAATCTGTGTCTGTCTTTAAAGCAATTTTTGAGCAAATATGTCAAAGTTTGACTACACTAAATGCCTGGGGACTTCTCTACAAGTTCACTTTACTCTGAAATGCATTTAATTGATGGCAATAATTTCCCTAGTGTTGTGTTTGTGTTTATTATGTCCAACCTGTTAAGACTTCTTAACTATATATTTCAGGATCATTTCGTAATAACGGTTATTTGTTTAGTTTTAAGTGTATTTGGATAGTTTTAGGTGTTCTTTGGCATGTCATATTTCTCTTTATGGCACAACTTTGTTGAATACTCGATTCCGATTAGTTAATATTTAAATTCCAGAGGTTGTTGATTCTTACTAACAGCTCTATCAGCGGCTAGGGAGAGCGGACCGTTGCTAAGGAGGATCAGGGGGACTATGTGCAGTAATATCAATCTGCAGAAAGAAGTGCGGTAAATTTAACCTCAGCTGTGGACAACAAACATGAGTTTTACTCCATCAGAAAACACCATGGAATACTCTTTGAATATTCATATTTATAATTATAGTGGGCACCAAACTTTGGATTCATGATGACGCGATACAGTCTTTTTTGAAACAATAAAATCTATGGGGCTATGGGGATCTTCCATTTAAAGTGTTGTATTGTGAATTGTGCAGCAGAGTTTCCGTTAGCCGGTAATTACCGGACTGACCGGTAATATATGCTGATGTTTAAAACTCAGTTAATGGGGCTCATTTTTATATTGCTTTAGTTCTAACTTGAAGTGTGTGTTTTGCTCCGCTCACCGGCCCGTCACAGCGGGCGGAGCTGTGATCCGGTAGAGCTGCGTGTCTCCGTCAGCAGCAGCTGATCCTGATCTCTCTCTCTCTCTTTCTGCTTCACACACGTTGCATAGAGGCCTAGCTATTTTATTGTCTTTTTCGGACACCTTGAAAAACTGCCAGACCGGTGAAGCCATTTTGTTGAGCTTCTTTAGCCGCGCACAGAGAAAAGTCTCATGTATTTTGCGTCATCTGATCGGCTCTCCTGATTGGCTCTCCTGATCGGCCTTTATAGAGAGCACCGATCAAACCATTAAGAGTGAATATCGGCCGACAATGATAGGCGGCCGATCGATCAGAGCATCCCTCCACTTTATGATTTGTTGGCTTGTGTAACCATTAGCCAATAACCAACAAAGGTAACACCCCCCCCCCCCTTATCACCTGAATCTCCTCCTAGAGCACCATAAGGCACTTTCACACCAAGTACTTTGCCGTACTTAGTTCATCAGAACTCTTTAGTTCTGATGAGCAGATCGCGGTCACACCAGAATAAGTTCCCTGAGGGAGGATTAGTCAAATGAAGCCGCTGACGTCACTTCTTCTTCTTCTTCTGCTTTGGGTTTACTGGCAGGCCGCAAACAACTTCACGGCGTATACTGCCACCCGAAGTCCCCGGCCGGAAGTCCCCGGAATTGGGGAAGGCTTCAGTAGAAGCTGCTGGGACTCCCAGCAGCTTCTACTGAAGCCTTCCGAGTAAATCGCCAGAACGCCGACACCTCCTCATCTCCACCGCTCCCATGTTTTCTTTTGTGTTGCCATAAGTTAGTCTCTCTGCGTTTGTGCGCTGGGCTAATGCTAATGCTAATGGCGGCTTCATAAAACTTTTTGGGCGTTTTACGGGGCGTGGTTTGCAATCCGCCCAGCCAATCAGAAATGGGAACCTTTTTCTCCCATTAAAGTACCTGCTCTCTAGCAGGGACTGAAAAGGGGGTGAAAAGGTTCTCATGAACTAAGTTCTAGTTCCGGATTTTTTTGGTGTGAACGCAAATATTCGGAACTATACCGGGAAAAGTACTCCGGTGTGAAAGCGCCTATTGTGTTCTTTTTAACCAAATCTCTCTCAGAGGGGTGTGGGGAGTGGCTCCTTATTTTCATCTAAAGTAACAGACAGAGAATCAGCACTTTTGAAACAGGGCTGAAACAGAGGGGTTTATGGGATGCTGCAATGACCTGTTTGGTATTTCGAGCCAAACACTTCACAGACATGTTTGTATATATCTGAGACCTATAATAAAGTAATGCAAAACAGTATAATAGGGGACCTTTAAAGTGGCGCCAGTGGCTCAGTCTGTAGGGTCTGGTCTATGAAAAGAATGGGTTGCCGGTTTGCATCCCCATTGGACCAGTGTGGACTGCTAGCTGCCTGTAGCTTTCCTAGGTTTCATCCTCCAATTCTTCTTCTTCTTATATAATACATGAACTATCTCAAATGAAATATGTGTTTGTAATATATATTGTAAAACTTTCTGTTTAGTGTCAGGACCCCTTTTCTAAAGCTTCAGATAGTTGATCAGGTTGTCCTATTTCATATATCTGCAGTATGTCTCATGATTGTAATTGTGGAATTAATAAAATATTGTTATGCCATCCATTATCTATGGTATTGGGATACATAGAAAAAGAAATGGGATTCGCAATGATGGTAGAACCAAATATAAAACTATTTACAAAAATGTAAAAGGAGAGTTCACATTTGAACCATGTCAGGGTCCTTTTAGCACTCACCAGTTGCTTCATGTTTAGATCTCCCAGGAGGCAATGCTGTCAAGGTCAGCAAGTCTTTCACTTTGCCCTGTTCCTGAGAAATAGATGGGAATAAGTCACTACAAAAGTGATAAAAGTGATAGGACAGAGTTGCTGGTTGTGGTGGAGGGTTGGTTAACGGTAAATTGCTATCTGACCTTGCCCTGTAAATCACCCTGTCCCCCCATCTGTAAGTCCCCCTTCACACCCAGTCAGCACCAGCACTGGTCCACTTATCCTTGTAAGGTAGAGGACCCCAACTGACAGGGAGTGAATGTGCGTGCAGTGAGTAAGGCATTTTTCAGATTGCAGTCTTATTTCTGAAAACTACTTGCTCTATCTGCCGTCTGCATATGGATTTTTAAATGTGGGTTTTGACCATAGGTTTTGACACATGTTGACACTGTAGCCATGCAGTTTATGTTCAGCAGGTTTTACGCATTGTTTTTGTTTGTAGACCACACCGCAGTTCTCTTAATAGTAATTATGTGAAATGGGAAAAGGTAGCTCTCATTGAAAATTAATCAAATAGGTAAACAAATTACAATTATAAACAAAAATAACCTTAACAAAGGTGTCATTTCAAATGTCTTAAATTAAGAAGTTGTGTAAGTGGTTTTACTCTCAAAAGAAGAAACAATTATCCTGTTCCTCTGCCATGAATTTATGCAAATAATTGTTGTAGCTTGCTACTGGTTAAATCTAGCTCAATATAAGATGAGATATTTTAAGTCAAAGATATATTTTCTTAAAATAAGATTACTTTTCCTCAGCAAAAAGTGCTTTACAAGAGTATTTGTCTTTTTGGACAAAAAATATGAACAATTGACTAAAAACAGGTTTATTTTTGCACTGTAGGTCTGTTGAGAGGAGACTGTATCAGGTAGTTTCCCCAGTTTATTCCCGGTTCTCCCGAGGTAATAAGGGCAAGTGGGAAAGCACATCACAGATGCGCACCGTTCTATATTCCCAAATAAGCCTTTAATTATACATTTGAAGTTATGTTGAATTTGAATGAGTGTTTACCCCCCTGGCTGGATTGATGTCCGCAAGCAGCACTTGGGAGATGTTTTCTCACATTTCTCCCCTGTAGCAGCCTCAAGAAAGTTTTTCATCAATGATGTCATCAATTAAAGATTAATGAAGAACTTTGCCGCCTGTTTTACTCTAGTAACCAAAGTAAGTTGTTAAAAAAGACATGGCAGAACATGAAAGGTCATTCTGGCTGTCATTCAGTTCTCGTTCTGCTCCCTTCTTCATTTTGTTGCTGGTTCTTTTTGGCCACATTTTCAGTCAGCAGCTGAGTAAAAGTGTGAAGACTTCTCTGATGCTGGGGCTGGAACATTTCCAGGGGTGGACTGTGTTTCTGTGCTTTCCTGCGATGCTCTGCTGTTGTATTGCTACTGCTTAGGAGTTCATTTGCTCCACTTAGTTGTTGAACACCAAAGAAAAGGCAGCTGTGGGCTGTGCTATATTTAGGCCAGTTGCTGAAAAACATATTCTGTGAAGGAAAAATGGAGAGGATCTGCATACTGGATTAAAGCTCCAAATGTCTGTACTCCACAATGCTGTACCCCTCTATTGAATTATCTCAAATATGCATTGCAATATCAAATACTGGTTATGTTTAGCAATTTCTACAACATGTTTTGTGTATGTTAAAAAAGGGGTGATTGTGTGTGTGGATGTATATTTGTCTGATAACTTGGCTACAACATCTCATCAGTAACAGCAAGTTACAAGTCTCTGCACTTAAAACTGGATTTGAGTCCAAGTCCTATTCATTGAGTTTTTGAGTCAAATGTTTTTTGTTCATTTTATTAAAGAGTCATCAAATTTGTCCTGTAACTGGAGACTGCTACAGACACACTACATCATGGGTCGGCAATAGGCGGCTGGGGTGGCAGCAGGGGTATTATTGCTGGTGGCCCGCCAGCAATAATATTTGGCCCGGAAAATTATTTTGAGAATAAAAAGAAAAATATTTTTTGTTTACAATATCGGACTGACAGTCGCACATATAGGCTATAATGTCCGAATAGAGAATCTACCTACACCTGAAGAATGCTTATTGTACTTGTATCCATGTTGAGAGTGAATTACACACAGCACAGGCACCATCTGGCAGCAGGGTGCACTGACGCTGATAGTGGATCAATAAGTGGACAGCGCGACAAGCCAACATGCGGTTTGAAAAAAATAACACCAGCTAACTAAATCATTCAAACGTAATGTTTACTTATATGTGAACAGTAACAAAGTTCAGTCAAAACATTGACAACAAAATCGGAGAAGCCGCTTGATCATGGAGGGCGAGGGGTGGCGGTGCAGAAGCTGCCACCCCAGCTGCCACCCCAGTTGGCAGTTTTGTTTTGAAAGAAAAGTTTTGGCTCATCGGACATTTATGAGAAGAAATCTCTAATGTCCGAGTGCAAGTGAATGCAGCACAAGACGCGAGCCTTGTAACCCCTCCCCCGGCCCTGGCGCGAGCGGGGAAATGTGATTGTCATTTGAACAGGACGGCGCAAAACGAGTAGCATTCGGTCTACAATGACAGAGAAGAGACTGTCAAGTTTGGCTGTACTCAGCATTGATTCAAAACGCACTAAAGCTTTGGATCTTAATAAGCTTGTGAGCAGTGGCAAACTGGCCATCTGTAGAATCACAGAACGGCACCGCAGCGAGGCTCCCCCCCCCCCCCGTTGACAGTTCACTAGCACCCCCCCCCAAACATTCGAACGTGACACATGTTTTAACAATCAATTACTTAAATAACCCTTTGATTATGTTCCAAGGCCAAACTTAGTTGCCGACCCCTGCACTACATTGTCCATGGTAATGTTTTCTGATAAAGAACTAGGAGCTTCCAAACATTCCAAACATACCTCCAAATGATTTAGTTTTGCCTAGTTGTCACCTTGTTTACATCTTGACTTGGTGGCCGATTACTGAACATCTTTCTCTGAGCTGAGTTAGCATCATTGAAAAACAACTCCTGCCCCTGCTTACACATGGAACCAACAAAAAGGCAAATATATGAGGATTACAGTGTAACTGTGGCTAATAAAGGGTCCATACGTTTGCATGTTTGGCGTTGGTGTGAAGCAGAGCAGTCAGGATGTTCTCCAGGGGCTGCTTTAGCTGCCATCTCTCCTCAGGAGTGTGTGTCAGGGGGAGACATGTGTTCCAGTAATGTCTGGCAGCTGCAACACACAGTGCTGGATTCTCAGCCTTCTCTGCATAGCTATGGATGGTGTAAGATATCAAGCACTTAAGATGTAGTGAGACAAGAAATAAAACATTTAAAAGTAGTTTATAGCGGCAGAAGGCATTATAAAGTGAGTGTAAACAGTACCTGAGGCTGGAAAGAAGCACATTCAGAGCCTCTCTGTAGGTGTGTAGATCTCCACTGGACTCATGGACTAGACTTAAAGCCCTCAAACAACCAGCACTGCTCAGCATCTCATTCACCGCAGGCAGGCCATACCTACGGATATGAGGGACAGATGAGCTGTCAATCAAATTAAATCAATCAAGAACTTTATAATTCAACAAAAAATGTATATGAACCCTGAAATGGATTTCATGTATAGCATTATTTTTCCTTGTAATTTTCAATATTTAATATATCTCAGATATTTTACATCAACGTTTAGACTGATTTAATATATGTTTTGGGACCATTTAGAAGTTAGGGTTTGATTAATTTAGTTTTTAGGGTATTGGAATTGTGTTTAATAATACATGAACTCTCTCCAATTCTAGACGAGTTAGTAAAATATTGTAAATATACTTCCTGTTTAGTCTCTCTGACTCTTTTCTCAAGATATAGGTAGCCTATAAGAGTGTCCCATTCACATATCTCCATCACTGTTATTTACTGTACCTATAGTGCTTAAATTAATTAAGTGAGGTCTGTGCATTATTTAATAATGAGAGAACAAGAATACTGATGAACCTGGGCATTTCTTAAAGGGGACCTATCATGCAAAATGCACTTTTTTATGTCTTTTATACATAAATATGTGTCCCCGGTGTGTCGGGGAACTCACAAAGTGTCAGAAAACAAAACCCTCTCTCTTTTCCTCCGTACCGACATCTCTAAAAAAAAAAGGAAAAAAAAGGGGGGTGCTAACAAGCAGATCCAGAATGTTTGCTCCTATTACGTCATTGGCGACATCCGGCCGACGTGACACGTCCCAACCTATCGTCTCCGGCACACGTGACACGTCCCAACCTATCGATTCGTCACCGTAGACAGGCGCAGCTGTGTGTCTGCGTATTCAGCAGGATGTCAGCAGGAGGCACTTAGAGTAAAGTTGTTATATATATAATACATATAATGGCACTGTTCTAGCGGTAAACACTTAAGAAAGAACATGTCAAGCTATGTGCTGTATCAGAAACAATGCCCGGCGTGTTTTGGGAGTAATATGCTGTGTGTTTACATTAGCAAGCATGCTAACACTCAGAGCTAACCATGGAGCTAACGCTGTAGGCTACTGGAGAGAATATGTGTAACGTAATGTCCTTGTGGTAAACCCTGCGAGAGAGAAATGTTTGAGCTCCATACTGTTTCAGAAATAATGCTTGATGTGGTTTGGAACATAATATGGCATTTAATCACCGCAGCGTTTACCTGAGTTTCTCCCGGTAGAAAACTCTCTTAGCAGGGGAAAGCTGCGTGACGCTACAAAGGGGCGTGGCTAGCAGCAGCTGTTCCATTTAAAGCAGAATCAGCCTGTTTGGAACAGGACTGCAATCGAGGGGTTTGAGCAGTATGAGGCATGGCTACAATGGGTGATCTGTTTGGTATTTAAAGCAAAAAACTTCACAGACATGTTTTGTATAGGTATGGCCCTACAATATATTTTTCAAATATAGGATAATAGGTCCACTTTAAGTTCCTGATTGTTTAAATACATAGAATGGTGCAGGAATGAGTCCTAAAACCTGGAAATTAATTTGACCACTTCCGGTTCCCCTGTCTCTCAGTTAATGTTTTTTTTAATGTGTTATTGGTAAGAAGGTGGAAATAGGATACTGCATGTGGTTACTTTTTTCAAAAGCTTCCAAGTCATGTAACCAAATGACTCTACATCAATGCAGCATTTCATAACAACACTGGACTAGGATTCACTTAATTTATTTGGATTTAAACACTTTTTTCCTAATTGATATGACTATTTATTGGACATTCCTGCTTTATTTCTTTGTTTTCTTATATTTTTAACAGCTTCCATGTCATGTGATAAAGTGACACTGGACTACACCTCTTTAATTAGTGTTTTTTTTTGTTTGTATAAAAAAATTCAGCATTTTTCATAGAAAAGTATTTTCTTTTTTTAGAGATAAAACGTCATCGGACATTATACACCTTTAGCTTGGCTGTGGGGATGGTAAGTCATACGAATGAGATGCAGTTTTTGTAATAGCATATTATTATTATTAATATTATTAAGTGGTGTTAATATGTCACAGATCTTATTTTCTGCAATATTCTAAAATCCAATGGTTAAATCCCATTGCTTTTTATCGAGGGAACATTTGAGATGCTAACCTTCGGGTCGGCCTACAGAAATACATCACTACTCCACTCTATTGTCATCAGCTAGTTACACTCACAACACACAGGGCATGGTGTGGAGGCTCTTTGCGGCTGCTCCCTCCAGCTGCAGAGCCCTCTTGGTGCAGAACAACACCATACTGTGGTCCTTGGTGTGATGGCAGAAGGCAGCTAGCTGACACCACACCTGCAGCTCCACCACAGCGTCAGTCCAGCTGCATTCAGACGCCATGCTCACCAGCTTCAGGTGAGGGGGGAGGAGGTGGTACATGAGAACAGCAGAGAAGGGAGGGAGAGCATAAAAGTGTGAGGATACAACATGTTGACAGTAAATGTTCAGGAATTAGGAAATTACTAAAAAGAATAAAATTAAATACAAATAAATTAAAGATTAACATTACAAATTAAAGTTTTACAACAATATATACTTATCCTCAGTAAAAAATACCCATATTCAGAGGAGTATCTAAACATAACATATACATAATACATTAGAATACTCTCTAATATACCAATCTACTGAACATATTCATAGTGTACTATATACATAAAAACATTGTGTAAAGTCATACACGCATTGGGTGAAGTAAAATAGGTAGTAGAGAATGGAAGGGGGGAAGGCAAAGAGGACAAAAAGAAGAAAGGAAAGGGACAGAAATTAAGAAAGTATTGGCGGGGGGAAATACATGTGGCAGTAGGCAGAGGGTGGAGAATAAAATGTAAAGACAAGCATGCAAAGTCAAATTCAAGCACTTTTCAAGCATTTTCAAGGTGCATTTTCAAGCTTTTCAAGCATCTTACAGCTGTTGTAAATTACATATTTATATACACGTGACGTACTTATACTCAAATGATTATTTCCCTACCTCACATTAAATCAGATGTTCTTTATGCTATAAACAACCAAATGTGTTTCGTGATAGCATTCTACATGAGGATGAAAAATTAAAGAAAAGAAAACTAAGTTTAATATTTCAAAATGAGTGACCCATCTGTACGTAGACTGGGCATCCGATATAACCTGGCTGAGCATCCCATATAACCTGGCTGAGCCAATATAAAACAATCAGCCAAATAACTTTAATACATTATTGATTACTATTTTTGAGGTACTTTTAGGTTGGCAGTAAACACAAGTCAGAGGTACATGGTGTACTTTTATTCCACTACATGTATTTAATACCTTCAGTTACTTCACAGATGTGGATTAATGATATGAAATCTAATCAAGTGTTGAATCAGACTTTAGTTCCACCTGGAGTAAATCCACAAGTTAC
>CALSBZ010000379.1:413422-442437 GCA_943591055.1 Gobionotothen gibberifrons | reverse complement strand
TGTTTGACCGTAATAATTTAGGATAAAACTGTAAAATAACAGTATTTACAAGCTTAACTCTAAATTATGTCCGTAATAAATAAGGGAAGATACCTGTAAAATAACAGTGTTTCTCTGTAAAGGAAATTAATTATATTTACTGTGAATTTACGGTATTTTCAAATTATTGTAATTAGGGTATTTCACTGTAATTTGACGGTAAGTTTTTGGAAGCACCAGCTGCCAGACTTTTACCGTTTTTTTACAGTATTTTTTTTTACAGTGTGGAGGGGAGTTTGACAGGGCATTACTCCAAAAGTACACGATAAAAGTACTTGATTGTACTTGTGGTATTAGTCAAAGTACTACTCTGTCCAACAGTACCACTTTCACTGAGAACTTATGGCTAAAAATCATTTTATCTCTCATCAAAGATGGCAGAAAAAATACATTATTGTACGCTGGAGGGGAGTTTGACAGGGTATTACTAAAAAAGTACACGATAAAAGTACTTGATTGTACATTTGGTAGTAGTCCAAGTAGTACTGAATCCAACAGTACCACTTTTATTAAGAACTTATGGCAACAAATTATTTTATCCCTCATCAAATATCATTGATTGATTTATCAAATATAGCATAAACTCTTGTAGGCCTACTACCGTCAGTGCCGCTTCTCGGCGATTACCGTAAAGACGCTATTAATCGCGCACTGAAAAATGAAGCACTGCTCATTTGAACAAGCAAATTTGAGAGACGGCTGAGTTGACCACAGTCATCACAGCGGGAGGAGCTGCAGTGAGCAGAGCTGCGTGTCTCCGTCCTGTCAGATTAGACTTCACTCGCGTTTATGTCTATATACAGTCTATGGTTTATGTCCATATCGAGAGAAAGATAAATAATCTGAATTCAGTGTGCAGTTTACTTTGACGCGGGGTGAGCAGCAGAGGTGGGGAGAGGCGGGGCTATTGCCTCATCATTATCATAAAATGATCGTATAGTGGCGATTACACGGAGCCGTTGGACCCCCCAGAGCGTTTCGTTTGCAAATCTGTCCACCTTGGGACCCGTTCTCGTTTGTGGGGTCCGTTTCTATCGTTTTGTTACGGCCTTGTGTAAATAATAGGGCTATACGCAAGAGAAACTATGCGGATCCAACCCGTTTTATTCTCGTGTAAACGGGGTCTTATTCTCTGATATTTCTATATGTTAACTTGCTTTTTTAATGATGCTTCTTATGGTTTTTTTCTACCATGGATGCGCTCTTACTTTTTTTGTTGATAAAGAGGACATATTATGTTCCTTTTCAGGTGCATGTTTGTATTTCCTGCCTCCACTGTGACATGTCACTTTAAAGTTCAAAAATGTCTTTATTTTGTAGCCTTTGTCCGAAACTAGAAACTAGCGCCCAGTCTGCTCTGAACCGCTTATAGATGTCCCACCCTTAGCAATCTCAATTGAAATATCCCAAACAGAGCACAATACTCAGCAGTATTAACAATACATAAATAATATACATACAATGAGTGATGTTGTGGTCATGGTTTGGTTGCAGAATGTCTAAGAAGCTTTCTAGATGCGTGGAAAGGGGGCTTAGGGTTGAGATGAGGTGTGTGTGAGTGTATGCGTGTTTGTGTAGAGGGAGATTGAGGGGAGGTTTATTCAAACAGGGTCTTATTGAGAATGGTCACAGCTGAAGGAAAAAAGGATTTCTTGTAATTGTTTTTCCTGGCCATGGGGACTTTCACTCTGCAGCCGGATGGCAGCAGCTGAAACGCTGGGATGAGAAGATGATTAGTGTCTGGGTTGTGTTTTTCGTTGTAGATTGGAAGAAAAGGTTTTGGAGTTTTTTAATGTTAGTGTAGTGGCCAATTATCAAAGATACATAGTTCCAAGGCCACTTAGTAGACAAGGCAATTTTAAGCTATGACTCACGTTTTTAAAGCGTCAAGATACCTTTAATGAAGACCATGCAGTTACAGGTACATCTTGAGGGTTTTATTCATGTCAATTCCATTTGGCGGTCCATTACTAAAATAGAAAAACTTTAACTGGATATAATAAATAAATAAAAAGTACTATTTACCATCAGGCGTACCACGCTTGCAGACTTCACTGTCTGACATTCTCAACCCTCTCGACCTGCGCACTCATCTGCTTTCTGGCATGAAACTAGGTCGTAAAAAATAATAATACTAAACCTTTGTGCAATCCAAAAAACTTGGATTAAATACAAAACTATACAAAAACAGTATTATTGTAACTCGTAATCAATAAAATCATCTAAATTGAATTCAAATAGTATACAACTTTCTTGCAAACATAAACATTTACCATCAATAATAATAAGCCTAAATGGCTCTTACAGTTAGACTACGGCTTTATCTTGTTTTGATGTGCTCTGTCCTTAGCTACAACAATATAAACGTGTCTGCTGTGGGATGAATACAGGATTTGTATAGCCACACAGGAGTTCATTGCCCACATACCACTTCCACACAAACTGACATACCTCTAATGCCTTGCGAACATCCTGAAGGGCAACAGGGTCTAAGAAGACCCCCTGGCCGCTGGCAGCCTTCTCCATCCCTTTCTCAGGTCTGTTTTTGCTCCTGTCTGCCGGCGGGGCTGGCTCGATGCTGTCAGGCCCGCACAGAGGCTGAATCAGTCCCCGGGCTACGGCATCACACAGCAGCACAAATAGAGCACCATTCCTGAGATATACAAAACAAAGAATACTCCAAACTGACATTATCTGAAAAAAAACAGGGACTGAAAGTTGTCCTTGAAGGCAAATAAACATTAGACATCTTTGTTTTTATTTTTAAGCACTTCCTGAAAGTGAAAGCCCTCACCACAGATTTGGACGGCAAAATGTATATTTCCTTGGCAACATCACTACACGAGAATATCCAAACATTCACATCATTAGTTCTATGCTCAAGGATAGTTTGGTGTGCTTTCATGAGCATTTACTGCTTCTTTTTATAGCTAGAAATAAGAGCAGAGCTTAAATGTCTGTGAGTAAGCTCAGTGCCCTGGCAAATACATTTAAAGTTGACTTTGACCGTGCCTAAAATGATTTTCTAAGGACAAGTGTGCATAATGCTGTATCAGCTGAAATCCTGAATCAGAACTATGTTTGCCTAGAAGTCCTCTGAGGGCTGAGTAAATGATTAATGGGCTGATGAAAACTTTTCTAAACTTAATTTAAAAAATATCATCAGTCTAAAAGCAGCAATGTGTCATCTGGGATATTCTGTTACAGAACTGTTTAAGAAAAACAACTGAGTGATCTAGTCTGTTATCATATTATATGAAACTACAGTAGGGCTGTACCCGAATATCCGAATATTCGTTCGTTTGAGTACTATTCGGGTTTCAATTTCGTTATTCGGATATTTGTTTTGTTTGTTTTTTCCCTGTTTTTTTTTCAAATTGAATGTATTGAAATCTACAATATCAACGTAGTAGCTTGTACCTCTTCGGGGGGTGCTAACACTTAACCATAAACGTTATATTTTACTTTCTCCGTCTTTATATGTAGATATTACATTTCTCCGTTAATCTCCGTCACGTTGTTTCCATAGCAAACACAAAATGCGATATCCTTTTCAATTTCAAAGAACACAAATTGGGTTACATTAACAAATAACTATAAAACAACAATACTGTAGAATAACAAAAATGCCGTGAACACACCGAAAACCACGTGTTGAAGCGGTTCGCTGCTGATTACTACGCCCGAAAAATGGTATTCGGGACAGCCCTATATGAAACCATCACCCTACACTTTCTTTAGGAACAACATCTAATTCAATTGAAATACAGTGATTCATCATAATAAATGACCTATTTGATTATATACATGAACTTAATGGCATGGATACAGGACATCAGGGCTTGTTGGGATATCAAACCTACTCCCCCCTATTTTATTAAGGGTTGCTCACATAAATCCCCCCTTCACATGAGAGTTCCTCTGAAACATATCCACAATGAACTGCGTTGATTATATGTATTTCACTGATTTACAGCCATAGTAGAGTACCGGAAAGATGCGTAACTAAGTGAAACGTAGTTATCCAAACAAAAATGTATCAGAGAATAGTAGTGTACAAAACCATGGTCAGTTGGAATTCATTGACTTTGCACCGTTTAAAAAAAATACTTAACATTGGTTCAAAATGTTGTTAAAACAATGTCTTCAATTCAGAAATTATGATTAAACTGTGTCTGTGTGTATGTACAATACATTTTTGCATGTGTTCCACTGTTTGTGTGGACCCCAGGATGAATGGCTAATGGTCATGCTGGTGCTGATTGGAACATAATAAAGACAAAGATGCTGCATAGAGTTGTTAGAAATGCAACCAAAAAAAGGCTGGAGCATTAAAATGTTGATTTAGAAATTAAAATGTCAACGTTATGAATTAAGATTCACAGCTTTGAACTATTTGGCACAGCTCTATCTGGCTTGGGGAGTAACAGATTACATGTAATGGGATTACATAATCAGAATACCAAAAAGAAGTAACTGTATTCCCTTACAGTTAAGAAAAAACAAGGATTACTTGCAGGATTATGATGTATCAATAAAGATCAGTATATTATAGGTACATGTAGTGCCTGAGCTTCCTTTTTACTTTCATTCTTCTTTTTCTTATTACAATTTTGAATGCGGTAGCCTACGCAGCCTACCTGGTGAACTCTGTCTTCTGGAGCATGGCCACCAAGCTATGGAAGGTGGGAAGCAGGCAATGGTATTCCCCAGCTGCCAACAAGTGGCTGCTGTAGTTCCACAGGTAAACGGCTGCGTTCGCTACCACCCACGACTCCCTGATCTCTGCCCCGAGCTCTGCTGCCCGCAAGAAGCTGGAGGTGGCGTAGGCAGAAAGAGCCTGGATCCAGTCTCTGTGGGAGAGGGGGAGAGTAGAGAGGGAGAAGAACTTTGAGTTTGAGAGAGACAGTGGCCACATAGTGTTGTCTCTAGTGACCAATACAACTAAAGGTGAAGAAGTCAAAGGACGTTTTAAAACGTTCCTTTTTAAACTTTTAGTTCATAGGACTTTTACATGAATAGTTGCTGAGAGGTTTTGTCTCCATGATGCAAAAGGCAGAGTGCATTGCTACCTTAACAGTGTCACATATTGGTTGTCTAATGAGGCATTCAACACCAATTTATTTTAGCAGCAGGATGCACAGTGATAGCTCGCAGCCCACATTATGTTACAAAGGGCTGGAGGTGAACTTCAGGCAAAGAGTAGCAGTGTAGTTCCACTGCCAAATGTAATGTGTCAGGTCTTGTCAACTCAATAAAGAGAAGAGGCCGTTTAGACTGAGTGGGATCCCGGAGCTTTGTAGTGTGCATCTATATTATGTTGGTCCAAAATTGATTGCATCATTGATGACGTTTGAAGCAATGCCCAAACCAAGTACTTGGCATAAGAATGGTATAGATCTGGTTTGCAGTGGTTCAAAAGATAAGGAAACAAAACCTATTTTATAGCATTTGGTTGATTGTGTCCTTTCCCTTACTGCCTATCATCTTCTTTTACAAATAATGCAATCCGTCAACTCACATGTAAGAAGCGAAATCAATGCACCATTGAATGAGCAAATGTCACTGATGTACAAGTTATTATACACTCAGTTTTAATAGCCACACAAATAGGTGGTAATTAATGGTTGCTCAATATTACTCCATTTATTCAGCTTTTAATTTGGCTTCTTTCTATTAACACAACTTTTTTTAGGACTCAAGATACATATATACATATCATTTTTATTGAATTAGTCTTACTACTTATTGTATAAGCATATTTTAAGATAACAAGAGATAGAAAACTGAAAACAAAAAAAAGGAAATTTGGTCACTGATAAAATGCTAAGAGTGTGTTTCCGAGGTACCATTGCTGCTAGTATTGCTGTTATAGCTATTAATAATTACAAATACAACATTATTATAGTTGTTTGATGTGATTATATACAATGTTAAGCCGTTCATATCGTACATCTGGACTTAAATTGCAAGGCAGCAACATACAGAGCGTAGACAAATGCCATCCAATACAGACAACATATTTTAGTTTTATGTCCGTTCATATTGTGTTTTCACCTGTAAACAACCCAGTGTGGATCCTCTTCAGACAGACTCGTCTCACTGTTCACTGCGGGAACCACAGGGCTGTTCAGCTGCCCCCCCTCTGCCAGCAGCTTCTGGACACTGGCCTGAGCAAGACAGAACAAAGTCACTTCTCAACTTCAAAAGACGATATTAAAGGCAACTTCCTGTTTTGATAACTCTATAATAAAGGAGAAGAGAAGACCTCACACTGTGCTGCGCCCCGCCAACGGAGCCCTGCGCCCCCCCAACGGAGCCCTGCGCCCCCCCTGATATTCAAGGTGTTTACATTTAATATATATATATATATATATATATATATATATATATATATAGCACCAAATTGCAACTAATCTAAACTGTCACTTTTCACATTGAACATGTGCTCTTAAATAAACTAAACGCTTTCATTTTAAGTTGTGAGTTTAGTGTTTTTGACCCTAAGAAACACTGATGCATTAATCAATAACAATAATCCCCCTCAGGCAGGGCAGCACCCCCCCCAAAGCAGAGTCCTGCATCGGGTCGGGTACCCGCAAAAAAGGTGATTCGCGGGTGGTATTTTTTTTCCGGGTTCGGTTCTGGGTAAAACAAAGATGATGCGGGTCGGGTCGCGGGTGTTGCATAATAAATATATTAAAATAATAATAATTTAGTTTAATGTTTAAATCCTCAGACCTCTCCCCCGCGGGACTGTGCATAATCATAACCTCTGCAGCGCATCAATCTGCTTCTGAGCGCGCCACATTCGAAATGGCTGAGGTGAAGCTCTCGAGCGGAGAATACAGCATTTTCAATAACACTTCCTCAAGAGCGAAATCCGACGTCTGGGAGGCTTTTGGTGTCATCCTAGATGGAGAAAAGAACCAACATCCCACGTTTTTTGAGACAAATATGCAACTGCGTGTGTTAATAATTGCACGTTTTCACTGCTCATATATATGCGGGTTCGGGTCGGGTCGCGGATCTTGTGCCGACGGGTCGGGTCGGGTTGCAGATCTTGTGTCGAGCGGGTTTGGTATTGCACGTCGCGGGTGCGGGGTGGGAGCAGGTCTTGAAAATCAGACCCGTGCAGGACTCTGCCCCAAAGCAGTAAATCTAGGGGAAACACTGCTGTGTTAATGACAGGTTCTCTGGAGCCATTACAGCTCAGCTGTAAGAGATCAAAGCAAAAAGGCTGGCGAGTATTTTATTTTGATGGCGGACAACTCAGGTAAGACAGGAAGAAGAACCTGTCTTCGTCAATGGAATGAGACGTAGGTATATTATTTATTAATAATTTATTCTCAAGTTCTCAAAAGTGAATTCCATATATCATGGAACAAAGAGACATGAAAAGAGTGAGCAGAGGCTGCTGTGTGAGTCAGTTTCGACAAGGTCATGTAGTTACCGAAGATAGTTGTCTCCATTTTCTTCAAAGTGCTGTCAAGTTAACACACCGATGGACTTAATAAAGACTTGGAGCTGGAGGCTTGATGGGAAGTGGGACTACACAATAAGACATGCTCATAGGACAAGCACAATAGTGTTTGACTCAATGAATCAACATCTGCCTCAAAGGCTTGTTAAAGATCCCATAATGCATGTTTACTTCTGCAAGCAGTCTCTGTCTCTCATACAACATTTTCAAAAGAACACCTCGGACCCAAAATACAATATTCCTATGATCTGAGGATTTTAAAGACTAGCACCTCATTATAAAAACACCTTCATCTACAGAAGCTAGAAGTAAAACGCAGGTAAAACAGAACATTTGAACATTTTGAAAAGCATTTAGTAAATTAGGTACTATGACAAAAAGGAAACGTCCTCTTTAGGTAAATATCTGCAAGACACAGCCTTCCCATTATGGCCATTTGCATCCTCTAAAGCAGCGATGGGCAAATGGCGGCCCGGGATGGCCAGCTCCTTTTATAATTAAAATAAAAAGTACTTTATTTAGCCTCCGTATTGTTTATGGTTGAATGTGGGCCACGAAACATTTTTTTATTCTTAAGTGGGCCCTGAGTTGAAAAAGGTTGGGAACCACTGCCCGAAGGTGTGAGCCCACAACACGTTCATTTACAAGTTGTGCCATATAAAATCACAACAGAGAAGAAAAGTAGTAATTTATCCCAATACATGTGTCACGAGCAAAGTCAGACGGATGGAAATTGCCCCTGCAGTGTAACTTACTATAATTATCAAAACTAGAAAAAATGTGTTTGTGTCACTGAAGATCCACCAGTCATGGCATCTACTGTCATTCCCCTCTGGTTATAATCCTTTCCATGTAAACCAACCGCATTTTGCTGTTTTTTTATATCCATTCTTACACTTATAATTACCTATTTGATATTGTATTATATATAAGATTGCAGTTGCATTTATCTTTTAGTGACTATTGAAATAATTGGGGTATGTTTGGTTGCATTATGAATAGAAGAAACCAGTTGGTTCTCCAAACAACTAGTTGCTAATGAGGTGTTTACTTCCGTAAAAATGCAATGATTATACAGTATCTACACGTGTAGCTAATTCAGAGCATATCTATAACTGATAGATTGCCGGCACATGGCTCTCAACATTGCGATGGCAGTGTTAACAACGTCAACAGTGCTGACCGAGCTAACAGAGTTAACCTGAGGTGGAACCAGGGGGTGGGGGCCACACTTTTGCTTTGATACAGTGGGTCTCCAAAGCTGCATTCACAGGCATTGCCATTGTGTTTCTATGGAGAGAGGCTGGAAACTGTCGCCAAGTTCTGGGCTCAAAGTTCAAATCATTTCAACTTTGACCTCAATTACCGCTGACCTTTCAATCGCAACCAATCAGATAACAGCTTTATGAAGATGTGCAAGCAAGCGGTGAGCCAATTGTGTATCATGTGAATGCAGCTTAGGGCGTTATGAGTGGTAAATGCCTAGTGACACCCAAAGGGACTCCTGCATTACCTTAATAAGTGGCAAGGTCAGCAAATAAAAAAAAGATTACAATGAAGCTCAGATAATAACACAGAGGGACTTCATTTCCAGCTTAGGACGACATTACATAGCCATAATAAGAATGTGCGACATTGGTTTGCTGCTATAAATACAGGGTTTAGACTGTGTTTACCTTAAAAGATTACACCGTTAACCGATGGATCAACACCAATAACAAATAGCTTTGATATTTTACAGCTCCAACACCAGTATAATTGAATTTAACATCCATGTTGTCCTAAATGTCATCACTTCATCATATTATGCTTTTAAAAACTTGAGTAAAACTGTCATCTTTAGCATCTTGAGTTATCGCTAGGGATGCTCCGATCGGGGTTTTTGGGGCCGATTGCCGATCACCGGAATCGGTATCGGCCGATACCGATCGCCGATCCGATCATAGGGTGGGTGGGGGCTATGGGGATCTTGTGAAGTTTAAAACTCAGTTAATGGGGCTCATTTTTATATTGCTTCAGTTTATAATCGTAACAGATCGAAAAGTTCAGATTAATTGTTCAATACATGATGCGCTTCCACAAACACCAACATCATTATTACATTGAAATGAAGTACAATATTCAAGTTTAAAAAATAACACGGGAGAAATGAGCGGAAGCGCTCCCTTTTCCTCTCTTTTCCTCTCTCCCCCCCTCTCTCTCTCCTGACAGCCTGTCAGTATCCGTCTCATGCAGCTCACTGATCCAGTAATGAGTGACCCGACAGTGAAGAATAAATATATTTATAATTAGTTTAGGTTGTAAAAATAGCTAAGTGTGTTAGGTCTAACCTGAAGTGTGTGTCACCGCGGGCGGAGCTACAGGTGATCCGGGAGAGCTTTCTAACGGAAACTCTGTTGTATAGCATTATATATTAATTTACTATTCCATTACCTTTACTGTTATTTCTTTTGACTTCTTGCTGTCCCTGCTATAGAGTTCCTGCCGTTTAAATGTGTCACTAACTGTTAACTGAGTGGATGACAGACCTTTTACTGACTTGGCGCTGGCTTGCCTTTCATACTCGCCGTATACTTTGACGTGACGAACTCTCAAATGTCTAATGAGATTTGTGGTATTAAATTGTCGTTGTTGCGTTCCACCAAGAGGGATTTCTGCTTCACACACGTTGCATACCGCTATTTTATTGTCTTTTTCGGACACCTTAAAATACTGCCAGACTGGTGAAGCCAGTTTGGCGAGCTTGTTTTGCCGCACACAGAGAAAAGTGTCATGTATTTTACGTTGTGTGATCGGCTCTCCTGATCATCTCCTGAGCATCCCTAGTTATGGCCGAACACGTGTTTTGTGAGGTCACAGTGACCTTGACATTTGACCATTGAATTATAATCAGTAATCCATGAGTCGGAGAGTGCTAATTTAAAGAATTTCCAGCAGTAAGATATTTCTAGAAGAACCATCTGAAAACATAGTACAGTTGAAAATGCGCTGTGTATGAGTGTATTAGAAGATACACACCTCGGCACTGATGCAGTGGATATCAGCCAACAGGCGCAGCAAGTCCCTCACGCATGTTTGGCTTCTATTACAACCGTGAAGACATTCTGCACAGCTTTCTTCCTCAGAGCATCTACATTCTGGATTAAATTGACAAAATCTGTGATGTTAAATCCCACATTGAAAGCAATTCTCTCCTTTGTTGTGCTAATGCAAACATGACTGTCTGTCAAGGATTCTAATATTAGAGGAATACTTCGGTCGTTCTACCCTCAGTCTTAGGATCATTGATAATCTTACTGTCAGTCTTGGAAATCTTCCATCTCCCATCGTCGTAAAGCAAACAGAATCGACAAGCAGCTCGGCACACATCCCAAAGTTCCTGTTTCCTGGCCGTCTTCACCAGTGTTGCCCACAACTTTACCCTAGAGCATAAATAAAGAACACTTGGAGACCATTTCTATTAAAGAGGCCCTAATATTCCCTTTTGAGTTTTCCCTCTCCTGTAGTATGTTCTATAGGTTTTTGTGCATGTAAATGGTCTCAAAGGCTAAAATACCTGTGTTCCCTGCACAGGGAGTTTCTAATATACTAACTAATACTAATATGAACCTGAAGATGAGCATAATTTGTCCTCTTTTATAAGGTTGATGTCAGGGCAAAAGCACGGCGACACACTGCAAATAATGATTGTTTGTTTGAAGGGCCATAAAAAAATAATCGTGTCCTTTGGGGAATAAAGTCTCTGCTCCCTCCTGACCATAAAGCCTGCAATTTCTGATGTGCTGATACTCATAGACAGGGGGAATTCAAATATACACTATGAATAAGGAGATGAAGTAAAAGGTTGTACAAATGTCACACAACAACTGAAACAGCAATAGATCAAACATCCATTAGTATATAATGTTCAGTAACAGCGAGGAGCGATATATCCAACAAGGCTTAAAGGGTGATTCTATTGGCTATTTTCAAACTGGGTTCTTAGGAAGCCTGACAGCTCAATATGATAAGTCAAAGCTATGTGTTGTGTTTGTACAGTTATATTCACAATGAACACATGCTAAAATACACTCACCTCTCTGTGTTGTCTGTGTCATCTCCTTGTCTGGCCAGGTATCTGCCCACCTTCCTCACAGATGTTGAGTGATGCTGAGCCTTAGCACAGAGCTGAGCCACTGCTCCAGATCCAACGCAGCCCGAGGGAACTAGATGATCATTGAATACACAAGTGGATCTATATTTATACCAGTGTTTCCCACAGATCTGAAATATACTTGTGGTGGTAGCAGGGGGGGGCGCTGGCTTTGTGACGTGCAACAACATTAACCTTTCTGTTAGTCGCTTGTTAGCAGACCCTTCACGCGATAGCAGAGCAAACAGGTAAAGAGGGCGTAGAGCGAGGGATCATTGCCCACTAGTTAATTGATCGCAGATGGCGTCGTGCTCGCGGACGAATAAAAACAATTTTAAGAATGGGTCGCGAAATATACTTTGGCGGCCGTTAATATACCTGGGCGGCCCACCCAAGTAAAGTCTATGTGTGGGAAACCCTGTATACTGTTAGTAAAGATATACATTTTATCTATTTCATGGCTAGTATACATAACATAATATGACTGGTATAGGTGCGAAAATTAAACACTTTTTGAAAAAACATTATGATAAAATATATATATATACCGTGGACCAATACGTCTGAGATCAAAGACACTCTCTGAGTTCAGACTCTGCCACATGATCAACTACACACAATCGATGGGGCTTTGTGTGAGCTACACTGGAACACATACAGCTTATAAAGCTTATAGTTAGGGCTGGCTCAGGCTTACCTTGAATCCGCCCCTAGGTATGCAGCTATGGGCTAAGACTATCGGGTGACCTTCACCTTTCATCTTTTACCTCGTCTCATCCACCTTATTATTTTTTGAGAGCACCTGGAAGATTTTTGTCCATATGGATCAATTTTTATTTTATAAACATTCTTTATAGCTATTATACATAACATGTACAAGGATTCAAAGCTCTCCCTCTCCCTTTATTTGGCAAATTGGAAAACATTTATTGATGCATTCTTTGAGGAGCCTGGGACATAAGATTTGAATTGCCATATCTAAACTGTAGCGACTGTGCATATGACAATAAAGCTTTTGAGTCTTTGAATCTTGAATTCATATTATCATTTAAATCATTTTACTGGTATTGGATGATCCATTTTAATCTATACATTTGACATGTATTGCTCGTCTGTCCATCAAGGGATATCCCTCCTCTGTTGCTCTACCCAAGGTTTCTTCAATTCTTCTCTCATTAATTATATATATATCTTTTTGGTTTTGTTTTGTTTGTCTACCCTCCCTCCTAAATGTAAAGCGTCTTTGGGTTCAAGAAAAGCGCTATAGAAAAATTCTTTATTATTATTATTATTATTATTGTCATACTGACCCAACACAAGGTTTTAAGACCTTCTGGCCAGACTTGAAGACTAGGGAACACATTTATATACGAGAGTGCACTTAAGGGTTTTTTAAATTACATTTGCATTCACAATCAGGCATTTCCTGGGCATGTGGTTTCTTTTTTATCTTATTACTGTAGGTTTTGTTATAATACAAAATGTTTTATAAATTATTAACGATGTTACTGCTTGTAATGCGTCTATTTTAGTGCTTTTTTACATTACGAAATACTTCTAGGACACTTGGAATGTTTGCAGCAGGTCTCCCTTGAAAAAGAGATCAATGATCTCAATGGGATTCACCTGCATAAATAAAGGTTTGAAATGAAAATAAAATGTTAATCAATGTTTTTTTTATATTTATAAGGATTTTATGTCAATTATGTATCTACTGATCTGTACGCATTTTTAAAAAACATTATCGTTAACCATAATCATCAAAGACAATTTGAAAAAAACAAGTGCAAAGACGGCAGAGAAGGAGAGATAGAAAGAGAGCTAAGTGGAACCGAGCAGCTGGTTTAGCAGATGGAGAAAAGGTACTGTACACCCTTAATGTCTTATCAAAATAATAACATTACTAGCCTAAAGCCATTTTTCACTCGACCAAATGTCCAAGTATAATGAGCAAAAAAACACCAGTGCTCGCCACAATGAAGTCCTGAGCAGTTACTTCATAACTGCCTCGTCATATCTTACCTAAGAATTATGAAATCCAAATGATTTGTAATTATAGATGTCTGATTCAACTTAAGGCCCATTTTTGATTGTTAAAAGATTGGACCACCTTCGCAAGTTAATGTAAAAAACAGACATGATGAAAAAACTGAGAAAAATATAGACTGTCAAAACATGATTTGTCATTGACTGTAAGGTAAATTGTAAATCCATTTTTGCTCACCACATACTTTGGAGCTTTTACTGTTGCTGGGTTGTCTCCAAAATCACTCTTTCATTTGTCATAACCGACTTTATAACAGTGACAAAACATGGACTGTCACCCTGATGATGTTGTGATTGGCATGGTGATACTGAAATATAACTTGTCATTGAAATTATGCATTTTAATTTAATTTTTGTTGTTATTTGTGGGAATGCTCGAGTACATTTATTGTAGATGAAATGTTATCTAACCTTTTGGCAGTACTCTGAGGGCATTAGAAGATGTTTGAGGCACACCATTGGGGTGGTTGTAGAGGCGATGTAGCGTCTTGTTGTTGAACATTAATTAATTTGAATCTTTTTTTTCATGCCATGTTAAATAAACTGAATTCAGGGTAATAGGAGAAGGCAATACTCCTGCAATCCCTCTAGAGTCACGTTGTTACTGAAGTCAAACAGTATCTCCAGCACTGAGGGTTTTGTCTAATCAGATCACAGATCATTTGAGAAGGGCCTTACACAGATAATCGAAGACTCTGCTAATTCATATATCACCAATAATCGACTATTGAAATACTTTTTGGGAGTAGTGGATGACTATTTCAATTCAGCAGTCCTAGCAATGCCCTAGAAAAGAGTGGTGCAGTGATGGCGGATTTTTGCAGGCTGTCCTCAAAGTAAGCATTGCAAGAGCTCCCTCAACAAAATGCAAGGAGATTTTATCTTAGAATGAATGTTACGATGCTTAACGCTAAAACTAAATACATCATGGTCCCATGGCTGCGCATCTATACCGCTAAGCTAAAGGCGGCTAATCTATGCTGTGATGACGTTATGTACTCTTCTTTTACCTTGTAAGCAACCATCGTTTTAATGCCACATAGAAGCTTCAGACATTCACCAGTGGGGTATTTACTGACTCAATTTAAACCACATACCTTGTTTAGGGCATCTAACCCAAAAACGAGACACGAGAGAAACAGTGGTGGTAAAATGCTGACTAATTTCCGGGTTTTAAGAATCCTTTCAGCACCACTCTAGAAATAGAAGGAATAGAAATCTGTACTTTTGGAAGTGTTGTCAGCATCCAGCACTATCTGGAAATCATCAGGGGCCAAAAGGAGACCCACAGCGACCAGGATGGGACGAACGTCTGTCCTGTCATGGGGCTGCATGTCCCTGGCCTGAGGAAGAGATGAACGGATTGGATTTCAGAAGTAAATTATCTCTCATTAACTATGAGTAAAATGTATTTCAGTTTAACACCAAAAACTCATCGAAGCATGTTTTTGCCTTGTTAAGTTCAAAGAGCTTTTTCATTATGTAATGTTATCACTGCCTGAGAAGGGGGGTTAAAAACCTGCTGCATAAGCATAGCGGCTTTATCCTCGGCCCGGGAGGTTGTTTGGTAGAGGGTCCCTCTGAGCTGCAGGAGGCGGACAGCTGACGACAGGCGCTCTTGTTGTGTCCCGTTATCCAGCAGCATGGCTTTCTGAAGATGAGTCAAAGAAGCCTCAAGGCGCCCGTCCTCCTCTTCAATCACCGCCAGCTCTGAGTGGACCTGACAGCGCATCTCCAGCAACATACTGCAGATATAACAAGCAGTGCACTAATATATTATAAATCAATGGAAATATGTCTGATACCAAAATTCCAAATTGGGAGATCAAATGAGGACATACTGTTGATCTTATACCAAATACCATAATGTTGGCTCTTTATTGTAACAAAAGAGTAAAGGAGCCTGACAATCAATATTTATCATTAGAGTTGCATTTCCCTTGATCCAAATGTAAAATGCATTTCCCTAAAAAACTATAAATCTGCATTACCTCCAAACACAATTTAATATGATCAAAACTATACATTACTGGATTAAAACAAACTGAGCTACATTATAAAACACCTATATTAAAACAGGGTCATAAAAGGGTTTCAAAATTAGATTTATATAATTTATTGCAATATATTAAAACTTAAATCAAGATTAAAAAAATTATGAAAGGTTGTATTGTGATCTGCATGTACTTTTGTATGTCCTTCATATTCTACTTTTTAATTTATTCAGTCCTACTGTAGTACATAACTAAATTCTTACCTTGAGATTTGAAATAATTGTTTTAATACATTTTGAAACTTACTTATCATCAAGTTTGTAGTTAATTCTCCATAACATTTGAGGTCATTGATGTAATTGCATAACTAAAAGGATGGCCATGTTTGTATAAGCTTTGCTTTCTGCCTTCCGGCTTTAGCACATTTTCAGCTTTGTTTGTTCAGTTATCAAGACAGACGTTGACATACACACCAAATATATCACGAGGTAATTAAAGAAAGAAAATAGCAACCTTTGCATGTCTTCCAGAACGTGGGAGACCCTGAGCAGAGGGCTCTTTATGCGTTTCTTGAGGTTGTGCTGCAGGAGGGGCAGACAGCAGCTCCACTGGGTAACACACACTGCCTGCATGGCCTGCAGGTCTCCCCCCCTCACTGCAGTCTGCAGACACTGATCCAGCTTGCCTATCTCCCTCAGCCGGGCCTGTGGAATAACAACTGCAGATTGAGAGTCTCTCCGGTAGCTTCTATCATTTGGCAGGTACACTTGGATTGAATCATATTGAACATGTAATGCCAGTTCTTATGTGACAGTTTTAATGCCAAAATGAGATGATATGATGCCACTTCCCTCAAGAGGTAAAACTCCTGAAACATATTAGGGCAATTAAATGTAAATTAAACTCCAAGGGAACTCTAACTGCGTGACTTCTAACTGATGAAGAAGTTCTATATGTGTTCTTAAGTCAAGGACAAGTGAAAGAGTATTTACTGCCTTTAAAGGGGCCCTATTAGGCTTTTGGGTCTTTCCCTTTCCTGTAGTGTGTTCTATAGCAGGGGTTCTCAAACTTTTTGTTTATGCGGACCACTATTTATTATCAAGGATTTTCGCGGACCACCTCATATGCAAACCGTAAAAATAAGTACATATATAAACGTAGTGTTAAAACGCCGATATTTTATAATAGTTAATTATAGACAATCAAAAGTCAATTGAAGCCTATCTGATACTTTTGTGACCGGTGTCTGTCTGCGTTGTGTATGTTTCTCAAAGAGGACGGCGGACGCTATTTTAATTAGGTCGTCCCAAACAATGCCACAATGCAGTCATATCAATCAATGTTAACTTGGAAAGGCAAAATATTCACATTTTAACTGAATAACATTAGGTGACATCATTGTGGCACATCAGTAAAGCCTTAAATATAAATATATAAGATGGCAGACATAATTGAATGCATTTTAACTGAACAATAACTGAATTAGTTGAACACTCTTAGACCAGTACCAAATCTATGCAGACTGCTGCAATAAGTACATAAATTAACTGTCTCATCGATGTTTGTCTGAATTAATATGTAATATTAACAATCATATTATTGCTATCAGCTGTCAATCACTGTTATGATGCGGCGATTACCATTCTGTTCAGCAAAACGCCTCACAAACTGAATAAGATCCAAAGCTTTAGTGCGTTTTGATTCAATGCTGAGTACAGCCAAACTTGACAGCCTCTTCTCTGTCATTGTAGACTGCAAATACCTAGTTCCTTCCGTGACGGCCCCTACACACGGCGGCGTGCGTTGACGCTTCAACGCTTCTGCCCATTCACTTTGAATGGGGTGACGTCACGAGTCGCCGAACTGCATTCTGGGAGCGACGCGTAGTTTCTCCCGCGGTGCTCGCTGCAAAAGTAGAGCAATGTTCTACTTTTGATGCCTCGACGGAGGCGTCAGCCAATCGAATCATAAGCCAGTACAAGCTCTAGCCAATCAAACCGCGTGCTTGTGTGTCAGGGGCGAGAGATTCATGTGATTGGTTGTTGGTCGAGCTTCAGACATGCCCGCCGGCAAGCGATAACGCCAGCGGCCGTGTGTAGGGGCCGTAACGGCCCGTCCACACTACAGCTTCAAAAAAAGCTTCCAACGCGTCTGCCCATTCACTTTGAATGGGGTGACGTCACGTTGCCTCGCTTTTCGCCGAACTGAATTGTGGGTAGCTTGGCTGAACTTCTCCGGCGTCTCCGGCTTCAGAAGTTGAAAGCCGGAGAAGCTGGAGAAGCCAGCGCCAGCCAATCAAATCCCGTTTCTGAAAATCTGACAGCTCAAGCCCTAGCCAATCAAACCGCGTCTAAGCTGGGAGAGATATCCCGCCGTTCATTTCTATATTTCAAAAAAAGACGGAGGAGAAACTAATTATCGCCGTAGCAAATCACCCGGTGTTGTATGACCAGTCCCTATTAACTTACCGGGATACAACCGGAGGAACCAGGCATGGGGGGAGGTGGCAGAGACAGTGGGTGAAACTGGTAGGTTTTCGCCTGTTTGGGGATTTTATATCCAGTTTACTTCGTTTTAACATTGCTATTGCTTTGTATGTCGGGGGCGGGAGATTCATGTGATAGGTTGTTGGTCGCGGTGCTCGCAAAAAATCCCTAAGCTTCAGACACGCCCAGCTCCAAGCTTTTTTTGAAGCTGTAGTGTGGACGGGCCGTAAGTCCGGAAGCTTCTCGTTTTGCTCCGTCCTGTTCAAATGAAATCGCCGCCAAAGATATTTCCACACTCGCGCCAGGGCCAGGGGAGGGGTTACGGCCCCTACACACGGCCGCGGGCGTTGCCGCTTTAACGCTTCTGCCCATTCACTTTGAATGGGGTGACGTCACGAGTCGCCGAACTGCATTCTGGGAGCAATGCGTAGCTTCTCCCGCGGTGCTCGCTGCAAAAGTAGAGCAATGTTCTACTTTTGACGCCTCGACGGAGGCGTCAGCCAATCGAATCATAAGCCAGTACAAGCTCTAGCCAATCAAACCGCGTGCTTGTGTGTCTGGGGCGGGAGATTCATGTGATTGGTTATTGGTCGAGTTTCAGCCCAGCCCTCCGGCAAGCGATAACGCCCGCGGCCGTGTGTAGGGGCCGTTACAAGGCTCGTGTCTAGTGGTGCATTCACTTGGACATTAGAGATTTTCTCTCATAAATGTCCAATGAGCCCAACGACCACTACCCCACTGCCTGATATCATTAGAAAGCTAGGAATCTCCTCTTTCCAACAGTGTATACAACTGTATGTGTCTTCGGGTCAATGCGACTGATTTCGATAGAGCAAGTCACATATGAGGTGGTCCCCGAAAATCCTTGATAGTAAAAAGTGGATTTTATTTAGCTTTTTTCCACGGACCACCTGCAGTACCCACTGGTGGTCCGCGGACCACAGTTTGAGAACCGCTGTTCTATAGGTTGTTGTGCATGTAAATGGTCTGCAAAGGCTGAAATCCATTTGTTCCCTCCAGAGGGAGTTTCTCTCCCACACACTCCCCCCCGGCCTGAAACACCTCCATTGGACTCATTTGTTTCCTTTTGCAACATAGTGACATCACCATGTAACACTCAAGCTGATATAGAGAACTCCTTCCGGTTCCTTCGTCAAAAACGCAATGCAATTTCTCCATAGGATTTTGGAAAATAGCTGGAAATAAGGTCTGTGGTTGAGACACATTTAAGAGACAGATCACGTTTTGTTCAGCCGGATAATATCCACATGTCTACCCTACTTTTATAACTTAAGATCCATATTCAAACATACAGATTGTAAATGGTAAAAGTTGAAGCGTTTGTTTGAACAGTTTGCAGGAGGCAGGTACTTGCTTTCAAGCAGAACAGGGCAAACAAACTTAGAGGAGTGTTTACGTGTTCGGTGTAATGACGGAAAACGGCCTGGACAACTTCTGTAGTCCTATTCAGCCACATGTTAACAACCAATCGTTTTTTCACACACGTAAACTCTTCAAAAATCACCAGCGGGGTCACTGCTGATGTATTTAATGTCGTAGAACAAAACGTGATCTGTGTCTTCAATTTGTGTCAAACACAGACCTTATTTGGAGCTATTTTCCAAAATCCTATGGAGAAATTGCATTGCTTTTTATCGAAGGAACCGGAAGTGGTAAAAATGCTAACTTACTTCCGGGTTTTAGGACGCGTCACTGCGGTTCTCTATTGGCTAGCACTCCAACAGATTGTGCATGATAGGCTAAGTGGCGGGACATCTCTGTAAGTGTAGCCTTTACATGTTCACAATTTAACTGCAATATGTAATTTCTAAGTGTAATAATTATTATTTGTTGTAATATTTCATGCGTGCAATATTTAGCCTTTTATTTTGAAGTCCAAGCTCACGTCTCGTTATGCTGTTCTCGCGTGAGTTAGAGAGAAGAGAACGAGACCAGAAACGGCACGTAAGATGCACGGATACAAGTTGTAAGGACTGAAGAATACTTCCCTCTGTTTTCAGAGCATGCAGCCAAAGAGGTATGTTGCTGTGTATGTATTACTTTTACGTGTATTACTTTGCTAGTCATCTCACATGCTGTGCATGTTATTGTGTGTCTAACACGATACTATATTTGTCATTTATACTGTTTGTTTATGTGTAGTTTTCACGGTGGATTCGATAAACCCGTTATGAGAAAGCCACTTGTGTCTGCCTGTGCTTCGAGGGAATTAGCACTCAACATATTGTGCATGATAGGCTAAGTGGCGGGACATCTCTAAGTGGTTGACCAATCACAACAGAGCTGGCCAGCTAACCAATCAGAGCAGACTGGGCTCTGGTTTCAGACAGAGGGTGAAAAGAGGTGCTGCTGTGCTTTTTGAACATTAAAGTATGGAAACGTTTCACAGTAGAGGTAATGAACCTAGACATAAGCATAACAGGGCCCCTTTAAACAAAGAATGAGATTACAGAAAATAGAGAAAACATTTTTCTGTAATTGGTCCACTGCCTGAACAACATACGGGGGGGAACACATGGCTGATGATTTAGACATATGATTGAGCACCTCCACACTGGCTTTGGAATAGTCATTCATCTTGGCTTCTCTCTTCAGGAGGTTGATCTCACAGTTGACACATTCAATTAGTATGAGTTGGCCGATACTCTAAAAGAAAAACACATACATAGAATTTAAAGACTCAGTGTCCAAGCAGATCATGGACGGGGCTAGGGTTAGGGAAGAGAATGAAACATCTTACAATGTGTATTATTTTGTCTTATACATGCAATGTTGTTTATTACGCAATAATTTCACTAAATTCACAAAGTATATGAGATCAAAATGGAACATGAAAAAACTGCAAACCTTTCTATGTTATAATTCTACACTGCTAAAAGTAATTATACATGCAGCAAGCACTTTGGCCTTTGAGCATGAGCTCAGTTAATTAATCTCATCTATTGTCAAGTGTCTACTTAAGAGGGGATGTCAAATTCCAGCATACATTTGCATGTGTTTATGATATGTACAGTAACAGCCTGAGGTTTTAAGGGAATACCGGACACTCACAGCCTCTCCCGCCGACTTCAGCTCTTTCAGACAGTCAGCAGCGACTTCCTGATGCTTCACTTGTAAGGCCAGCAGAGCCAACTCCAGGAAGAAGGCAACCCTGCAAATCCCAGATAAAAAGTCATTTATACAATCCACAACACATCAGTACAGTAGTGTGAGCCATGTTATGCCCTTGGAATATCCATGTGTGGTGTTAATGGTAATAAGATGTGAAAGAAGAGGACAGGATGCTATGAAGGTAATGTTGTTGGGTAGGAGATTTGTTGAGGACACTTTGGATCACAGACCTGTCTGCTGGTTGGATGGGTGTTTGGCCCTGACTGGAGATCAGTGGCGAGGGAAAATATTTGGTGCAATCCATCAGGATATGAAGAATCAGCTCGAGCTCCTCCTTTGTTGGCTCATCCACATTTATTTCTTCCAACCTGCTACAAACCACAAATAAAATCCTGTCTGTGTAGATTCATATATAAACTACGCATGCATCTGTATTCCCATTTGCCCCCTAATGTACTCGCACCAAACAGTGCATTAACCCTAGGCTAAATAACCTAAATGATGCTGACGAAGGCGGAGTCAGACTGAGTCATGCTGCCGACGTTTACAGCCGAGCCAAAGAACCATAAGAAGATCTGACATGTTGAGTACATGCCTGCAGAAAAGAAGGGGGGGCTGGGAGTTGGTTTGTACTATGCCACACTAGAAGCCATGGTACTATACCAATACTGGTCGCAAGAGCCGGATTAACCTGCCCTCTATAGGGCACCGATAGCTAAGCTGAGAGGCAGGGGATCAAGTCTGAAAAGCTAGCTGTAAGCATTAAACCCTCAGGATCAGAAAAGCATCAAAATCCCTCTGTACTGTATTTCCTACAGCTTCAAAAACACAGCATACATAAAATATATACCTACAAGGGAGCATTCTAAAAAGGCAAACATACATACAATCAATAATAATCAAAGTCTGTTTCGTGGAGGTATTGATTAAGTACCACTTAATCTTCATCTTTACTGCAGACAGATAACGTTTGCTTTTATCATGACAGTCCACAAACAGGGCTTTCTGTACAAACAAATCATTTCAGAGCAAAATAAATAAACATTAACTTTAGTGTATCAGAAACGTTCCTTACTTTTTAAATTCCTGTATTTTGTAAATGACTGCTAAGGTAGTGCTCTGTGTGCTTGTTTCAATGAGGTCATCAGCATGTGTCAGCCTGTGTTGTACCTAAGAAGAGAAAGATACAAGTTACTCTTTATTTATCGTGTCATTGAAGAGCCATACTATATTTCAAAGCAACATTGTGTTTACTTAACTGATTGCATGGAAAGTAGTCCACTGATTAGGAATGAGTGAAAACATAGGATCAATGTTTAATAAATATAAATCTGGATGATAGTGTATGGAGATGCTGCAAAGAGCCCAATTCCTTTTGGTTGTTAGTCAATATTACATTTGAACTACTTTAATAAAGTGTTACAGAGTTAGTCATTATAGTATATCTACATAGTCCCATTACATACAGGTAGTTACTTATTCAGTAATTTGTAGGAATTCAGATACATTCATATGAAATGCTCTAAAGAGGGTTCAGACAATGTTCTTGCTTTTTCCTGTTTTTTATGTATGTTATAAAAGTTGAAACAAAGCAATTTTTCCTATTCTTTTAAATAAGGACATATTCATTCCCAGTTTCCATTAGATATGTTACCTGCAAAAATAAATATTACCACATAATTACTTTATAAATGTATTAAGTCACAAAGAAATGCTGCTTACCAGTAACTTAAAGATTCTTGGATAAAGATGTGGGGTATGTCTCTTGATGAATTCTTCTGTCTCTTTGGCAAAACTTGCAGCATCTTCTATTATTCCAGAGTCAACAATACATCCAATAAGATGCCTGAATAGAAACAGAGAGCAAATGAGAATGATTCTATTTCCGTGTCAAATCAAGATGGTGAGTTTTACAACAGCAGTCTCCGCAGAAATATACAGTAAGTTCCCTTTTTAAAACTGCAAACCCACTGTTCTGTACAAGCTTCTCCGAACTTAATTATATATTCCACTCTCTTCTTAAGGCTCTGGTCGACTGAACACATCAATTGTTTGGTTGTGAAATTTCAATATTTATTTGGAGCAAATTAAATAGCCTTATTTTTAAACTTAAAGTAGAATTATATCTACGCCACTGATTTTCCAATTGTATGTAATGTTCTTAGGATGATTAAAATTCCGACTTTAATTAAAACTGTGAATCATAATGTTAGCTTTCTGGCTCATAGCTGAGCCAAAGGGTTCAAGGATCTTAGCGGAATACTGTTTCCATTGCATGAGAACCTTATGGATGATAATATATGTACTTTCCAGGCATTAGTCAAAACTCTCCGATGTTACCAGCTGAATTAAGTTATTATAGCAAATGATCTTGTTGTAGTTATGAAATGCCCATGGACGTGTCAATAACCAGGAATTAATTAATTATCCATTTTGGTTAACATAGAGGACTTGCTTTAAAAAAGGTTTCTTGTATTGTTTTTCATCCTGTGGTTGGTTATTTGGAACAAAATATGCCAAACAACCATGCATTGGATGGTTGCAGAAGAACAGTGAGAAACCATGTATAGTATGTCTGCCATTGTATCTTTTATGGATAACACTAAACTATGAATTACATAGGACATACTGTCACCAATCCTATGAACACCCTGGCTAGCTGCAATGACACTGTACACGATTGGTACATAATGTTCTCTGGGCAGAGATAACGAACGTTTGAGCCTGAGGTGTCATGGGAGAACATGATAAAGCAGCTTACATTAGAGCGGATTCTCCACTGTGTTGAGGAGAATATGTCAAGAACTTAACTAGGTACCGAGAGAGCTGTGGTCACAAACGAAGAGCTCTGTGCGTCACCCCTTGTGAATCCAGCAGGAAACTGGACAGAATCAGGACTGGACTTATTAATGAAAGCGAGCAAAGAGAACACGGTGGGGTCACTTACATCATGAGTTCAGCCCTCCAGCTGTGGTCCTGCTCTGCCACCTCCTCCAGACTACGGACCACCAGCCTGAGGGAGGGGACGAGGTGGGAGCACCACCCCGGCTGCAGGAAAAGACACACCGTCTGGACGTACAGCACTGAAGAGTTGAACACTATGAAGTAGTCTCTGTAAGAAACAAACCACATGCAAAATAAGTTGACAGAGAACACTCAATTATTTATATAATGCACATGCAAGGAATTGTCTTAACACAACTACATTCAGACCAAGTGTCAACTTTGTATGAAGATGTTCTGTGAATTGCAAATGTGTGTGGATTAACCAACGTCCAATGAGCCTCAGGGGGGTCCTGTATGAGCCTTTCTATGTAACATGAGGGAAATGTATGAATTTGAGGCGCAGATGTAGAGGATATTGTGTGAACAGACTGTTTGAGTGCTGCTAATTTATTCACCAGAGATTGTGTTGTGCATTAGTCTGGCCTGGATGTATTAGATATGTATTCCCTTTGGTTCTAATTAGGATTGCTCTTTCAGCCCTTTTTTATTGACAAGTTATGAGTTCATTACCAAAGAGATTCAGCACTGAAGCCTCTATCTCCTAAGATATCTCAGAGTGAGAGCAAGGGAACGCAGTTTCTTATACATCTATATTTATCATCCTTTTAACTATATTTACAGATACGGTTAGAATATTTTTGAATAAAACACTCTCTTATATAATCCTCTTCTGAATAAGGGGCTGGGGTGAAGCATGTTTTATTTCAACAAGGCTGTTTGCAAATGAAACCTTTATGTCCCGGAATATAGTTAACGCAGCAGACTGAACCCTTGTAACCTATCATACCATCATTAAAGAAAAAAAACATCCTCTGTTGTGAATATTTCTCTTTGAATATGTTTTAACAGGTGCACCTTGGCACCACAATGGCATTTGCCAAGCAATATCAGATGATAAACTGTAAATGGCATCCATTGATCAACTTTAGTGACAGTGTTAGAACAAAGCCAAGCACACTTCTGAAAGTTTACATACCTTGGTTCATGCTTTGCGATTTCGATTGCTTTAAGAAAATACAGCACAGCCTCTTCTAAGTCCTCCTAAAATAGAAAATAGTGCAAGGGGAAAGTTAGACCTTATAAAAACATAGAAAGATCAGACGCAGAAAGTCTTCAACAAAGGCTACAGTTTGTTAAAATACAGAGAAAACTAACTGTGACAATACGAAGGGCAATAAGCCTCGAAGTTGTTTACGAAGCTAGAACGTCTGCTCCTTTGTTAGAGCAAATAAGTACAGTATATCTCTGACTGTGTGCATATCTCAATGGTAAAGACACACATACAGGACACAGCCCCCTCCAGGAGATGTCTCCAATTTATTGTCCTCACCAAGCTCCCAGGGGGCGGCGGAGACTTCAGCCGGACCTGGCAGAGGTAGGCTCGACACAAAAATTGATTCGCCGGCGGATTCCCTTCAAAGTACATCTTTAGACACGCTGTACTTATCTCTAAACAACCAAGCTGAAAACACAGAAAAAGAGAAGCACAAAGGCAAAACTAAATGAATATTTAAACTTTATCTGCTGTTATATTCTGTCAGCATTTTTATACTTTTGATGCATTATTAAAACAATTCAAAAAATGCTTTGGGTAGGCGCAGTGCCGGTTATTTTACCACAACATAAAATTGCTGTAATTGCAGGCTTTTACCCTTGTCTGTTGTGTTTTGTTAAGATTCATTTTTGCAGGGAAGATTCAATTCAAATAATGTAAGTGCTGTAGAGAAGCGGTATACTTAGCAGTATATCATAAGCTTGCATTAGTTTTTATACTTAAGAAACCTATATATCATTTTTCTCATAGGGGGTGATCATAAAACAACTTAAACGTAACAGTTATATACATTACAATGCCTCAGAATGTATGTTCGGAAATGGAATTCACTTCATAATAATGATAGATATAATGATAGCGTTGTAAGAACTAATTCAGAATTTAAACAACCTGAGACTTCAACGCAAGCTGCATTTTCCCTTAGAAATCCTGTTGTTTGATAAAACTAAATCCCATTATAGAATATCATTATGTTTCATTATTCAAATATGTGTCCCTTGCCTTAGGACCATTTAGACTATATTAATGAATTCATTATCATCCCCTACTGGGAGCATATAGGGAGATGTTGCAACAAAAAAGAAAAGTTAACAGTGACATAATGAAATGTGTGATAAGGGGCCTGCAGAGGTTTTTATTTCCATGATGTTCTTTATCACAACCTAAAGATATCTGGTTGATTAACCAATAACTCCTAAGATATTCAGTTTTGGTATTAAGGCAAACCGAGTGAATCCTCTCTATACTGTATGATGAAAAATGTCAGTAATACATTCAGGAACCTCCCCAGATGATACACTTATTGTCAAACTGATTTAAATGAGCACAAGTTTTTGCACGAAAAAAGAAAGGATTGCGATTATTTAACCAATATTAAAAATTCAACATGATTTTAGAGGATTAGAGGAATTTATCATGTTTTAAATATATGGATTATTGAAAGGATCCAAACCAAATAAATATATATTTTGACTGTATAATACCTTTTGCAGCACCACCACAATACCTTTTACAGCAGGTAACCAAATATTGCACTTACTGCAATTTGGATATTGCACTGGACTTGTGTGCGATTGCGATACAAGTTTAATGAATTATAGCAGTCGTAGTCTATTAATAATTATGAATGAACTAAACAAGTTTATTTAGAATTATGTGTTGACCTACCCTTTCTGTTGCATGCCATATATGTACTTGTTGAATACCTATTCAGTGAACTTATATGTATTTGGTAAAAAAACTGCCTCTGGTGCAATTTGAAGCTAATTGCCAAAGCCAATGGTAAGACATAGGCACTTTTGGTATTATAAATTACATTTTAAAGTTTTGTAATTTAAATTAACATACAAAAAGGGCTTTTATCAAGTACAAGTATACATGAACAGGCACAGTACAGTGAAACTTCTGCCTCAGTCTCACCTGTACAGCTGCTTCTGCACATACAACGTAGAGCTCTGAGGCACTGCCAGGAGCTGGTCCTCTGGCTCCAGCTGCTGTCATGTCGTTAATTAAACGATAGGCTGACTGGAGAGCTCCAGAGTCTGCATAAAGTACCGTTACACGAGGATACAAAAAGTTTAGTAATACTTTCACAGCTGTTTTACAACTGTACTCGCTCTGTAATTAACGTGAGTACACCACAAACCTTGTTGCTCCTTTGCCGTGTTGAGATACTGCCGAATATCTAGCTCCATGCTAGGGGAAAGTAAGCGTTAGCTAACAAGTTTTAGCTAATTTAAGAGGTTGGCTGTTAGCTAGCTGACGTTAGCGTTAAACTGATGACGCCAGTTTTAACTCAGCTCGCTCCGCTACCGTGCAGGTGTGTGAAACTAGTTAGTCAACACGAATGCAACATTGTTAAACCGTTAAAAAACACTACCTCTGTACGGTAAATGTGGTGTTAATGTAAATATGCCACTTATTATTGTCTTCAACAAACAAACCCTGTGTCGACGGAAAGCTACACAGACGCAATCCGTGTTTGTAGTTAGGGAGCGTTACTAGGCAACCGGAGACAGGTCTCTACGGTAAACGAATGGGACAAAAAGGGTGACACAACACAAAGTGTTTTCTTTACAAGTGAAGACAACACGTATTCCTTTAACACAAATATATATTTAGTGTGTCTCTATTTCACTTCCCTCTCCCTCTTCCTCTGTCCCCTTTCAAATTCAAAGAGGCTTTATTGCTATATATTCATATTAAAACAAAGAATAATAGTATAATAATAGGAAGATCAGGTAGGCCTATATTTCCAAGAAGCATAACAATATGTGTTTGTGTTTGGTAATTTAATGTGAATGTCTGTGTGCCAGTGTGAAAGGGAAAGACACTGCTGCTATACTGCTAGTCACACGATTGGCATATTGTTTATGCTGATTATGTGATCATATTCAGGGTGTTTGCTTTGAATTTTGGGCTTATATTTACCTCAGAGTTGCTGGATTTTTGTGCTTTTATCCCTTTATCCCGTCTTCCTTGCACAGCTGTGTTTTGTGTCTGTCACTGCGTTAAAGTAATATGCCTCACTGTACTGTCTCTTTAGACCAAGATAACACTGCCATTGTGTGATGCTTTTGTTTGTGTTTTCTAGTGATTTAATTTTGTTTCTGACTTCTGGTTGTTTCGGATTGATACGATGTCAGACTTGTCCTGAGGCAGAACAGGTTAAATGGGAAATTAATGTAAGGATGAGCTAAGTGAGGGGACTATTTTCTTTGCAGCTCTTGGCATTGCATGGCTTTCTGATGATAAGGTTAGGGGTCCCTGTTTCAAGCACATTTTTTGCTTTCCTTTTTTAAATGCTGAGGTGGACTGGATATGGCCGGGCCAATTCAACATGAATTGTTTGCGGTTTATGTGCAGCTGCTACATGGGCCGAATTCTAGTAAGAAAAAATACCCCACATCTCACTGAGTGGTCATAGAGTGTTTCAAAATGGAAACACATTCATCTCCACTCTGTAATGTCTATTATACAGATTTCCATTCTTAAAATCATTACATTTTTCCCCAGAAATGGTTTGTGTTTACGGACTCCTCAATTAATATCAATTGTTTGCGTTTGCATTGTGCTTTTTTGAATTCTCTGGCTCGCTGTCTGTCTGTCTGTCTGTCTGTCTGTCTGTCTGTCTGTCTGTCTG
>CALSBZ010000379.1:367486-401416 GCA_943591055.1 Gobionotothen gibberifrons | reverse complement strand
CACACACACACACACACACACACACACACACACACACAAATATTAATGTACAATGCAATGTATTATTTGAAAGGCATCAATTATTACATTTTCATTTCAAGATCACATATATGTATAACTCCACTTACATCAGCCAAAAGGAAAAGAGCCTCTTCCTTTTCTTTGAAGTGTGCCATCATGATAATAATGGCACAGAGATCTTGGTTTGAGGAGTCCTCCTCGATTTGGGAGAGGAGATTTTGTATCTCTCTTCTCCATTTGGTCCGCTGATTGTTGAAAAAGTTTATAATTCGTTTGCCTTTTGTTTGTAGTGCACCACTCAGTCTCTCATGCAGATGGATCCCAGTGAGTTTACTGAAGTGGGAACACAGCAATGTTTTTGTGAATAGGAAGGGCCACTTTTCCTCCAGCACTGCAACAGCTGGTGGTGGATTTTCATTGATATGATGTCGTTGGAGAATGTATGTGTCTTCCATGTTGTCACCAACACAGCCTCTCTGTGCTCCCCTGGGCCCCTCTTCATTAAAAATGCCCACCATGAGTTGTCTCTTCTCCTCCAGAGACTGAAGAGTTTCCCCCTCTGGAAACTCCTGGGGTTGCCAATTGACACAGCCGTAGCTGTCAATTTTCACTGAGGAGTGTGATTCCTGGTTGTCCTGATCATCCATTGCCTTCCTTTTTGTTTTACGCAAGCGAGCCATTGTGTTATTCCTGTTGACATGCTCCACCCTGGTCTTTATTTGGGTGAGCAGGGTGAAGTAGCCGCAGCCCATATAGTCACCCTCCTCTGTAAGATCTGCGAAGCTCTTGGGATACTTCCTTATTATAGCCTTGGCTACTTCTGCACATTGGCTGCGCATGGGGTTTGTGCAGTTCTCTTGAATATAATTCACCACCACTTGCACAAGGTGTCGCCTGTCTGTGCCTTCAGGCCTCTCTTCTTTGGATACCGCCAGCCTCAGTTTGGCGTTCAGTTTCTCCCAGGGAAGACAAAAGTTTTCAGCCCATGCGTTTGGGTGAAGGAGGGCGAGATCAACAGAGGTTAGGGTCAAGGTTATGCTTTGGCTGTCGGTGGCTCTAGGCTGGGGTGGGGTGAGGGCAGTACTTGTAGAGGGCAGAGGTGTCGGCAGTTCTTGCTGAGGGCATTGCTCGTCTTCTAAAAGGTAGAGACAGTTATTGTGATAAATGCACATTATAAAGCTATGACAAATAACCATTGATGACATTTGATCATACATTTCACTTAAATGTCTTACCTTTCCTTCGAAACGCAAGCAGCATCTTCCTGCACTGAATTGGAGTTAAAATGTGTTTGACGTCCAGCTCCTTCACAAGTGGAAGGTCTTCAACATCTTCCACGCCAACTATGAGCAATAATTCCTCAACTAAAAGGCGAAATGTTTCATTTTCCAATCCTGGAAGAGCACCTCTAACTGCCTCTTGTATGGCTGCCATGTTTGACCTATATACATACAGAATGATGGAGTGCAATAAGGTTAAGGCCAAACAGTCTGTACTCTGGTAGAGGGTAGTAGTCTGACAGACTATCTGCACTGACACAAACATACGTGGAACCCATTTGGAGGCAATGAACACCAAGATCCACAAGAAGCACTGACTGATAATTCTCTAAAACAAAAAATAACTTTGACTGATTTAGGAGCATTAATTTGATCCTGCCAAACACATACCCGTTATCATTTTGGTCAGCAACAACAAAGAAACCTTTTTTGTACTGTGTGCCTTTGTACACAACAGCAGCTGTTTCAGAGGTGTTATCTTTGTTAAAACCATGGAGTCTCACCGCTTCCTGAATACCACTATTGTACAAGTGTTCCTCAAATTCATTTGCCATGCTGGCAACTTGTAAAGATGGTGGAAACAGGTTGCCTGCACATAAATAGGCTTGCAACAATTGATGCCTCTCTGCTAATGTACTGCAAAGGTTTTTGAAGTTTTGCAACTTTCTCGCACACTGTTTAAAATATGAGTGCTTGCTTTCAAAGCGCATTGTCCATAAGCGGATGAGAGGGCCAAACGGTTGGATAAGTTCTGGGTAGTGTATCAAGTAATGATGCTTGGGTTTCAGTGGAATTGCAGGGAATGTGATGTTTCTTAAGTGTATATACTCTTCTATCCGAATCCGCAGGTATGCAATCTGGTCTAGATAGATTTTTGGTGCACAAACTAACTCAACAATTTCCCTGAGTTTCAAACACAATTGCCAAACTTGATCGTCGACAGGATCTTTAATTCGATCGCCAACAAAAAGTGGGAGAAGCCGTAAAAAGCACCAGTTCTGTGCTGCATGTCCCCCAAGCTTTTCAGCATTATGTTTCATTTCACAAGGCTTGTTGTTCACATCACTTCCTAAATACTTGAACTGTGAAATGGTACAGTTTAGCTGATCATATGAGAAATGCTTTTTCACAGTCACAAAATGTTTTATTGCAGTAATATTACAGTATGGTTTTAAAGTACTGTATACATTTCCCGCCTAAGGATAATATTCCCACAATGCAGCATCATGTACAGTATTACACTGTAATACAAATTCAAAGTAAACTACTGTGGGTAATACAGTAATTTACTGCCTAGATTACAGATTTTTTTTACAGTGCATTTAAAACATCCACTTCTTATACAGCATGAGTATTACATGGCAATCCATCAAATAGTCACTGTAACATTTCACACAGAACAAAATGTTAACTGTTAACTTTCGTAAATCATTTAGTGGGAATGCTGATGCAGCATTCCAACTATATGTTATTCTACGCACAAAAAGTTTATTATTATTCCGCCGGGATTTTGGCCCTCTTCTCCTCCCGCATTGAACATCGCAGAAACTCAGTTCAAACATCAAAACGTTCAGCTCGGTCGGGAATCGCAGGCTATTACTTTTCTCATTCATAACTTTCATAATTCCAGAGACACATCCCATAATTCATCCAATTTTAAACATTGAAGTAAATGGAGAAAATCTTCAGACTTCAACAAATCTTCATGCGACTTCAACTGCTAACTGTTCATTCATACTTTCACTCAGAAACCTCATTCCAACTTTAGAATGTTACCCATCTTTCTGACATTATTCGTGTAACACAACTTTTAAATCTGATTCTTACTTTTAGAGATATTAAACATTGTTCAGACCTTGTTAAAGAGGTTTTCTTCAGATTTTAACATTAACTAGAGTGCGTGATGTCACAGCTAGAGGGTAGGAAATCTTGAAATTCGCCTTCATATATATTTTTTAAACTGCCATAATTCCCAAACCCTACATTCCTGAGACATAATTTTTCATGACAAACGTAGGAAAACATCTCGTAGCTTGAAAAATGATAAATAATTAAGCAAAAAATAATTAAACAAAATGCCTCTTGAGGGCATGAATGAAGTGACAAAAACTTTCAACATGCCTCCATTAAAGCCCATTGTAATTTCAGGCTGATATTTCCTCACGGTAGCAGCCGCACACCTTTAGTTAAACTGCCAAAAAGGCCACATTATTAACCCGAAAGTACACACAAATTACACTTCAGATACTCAACTTCCTTGACATTTCACAGATATCTGTTACGGTTCTTCCACAAAACGTTCACATGAATGAGAGATAAACCTCTAGGTTTATCTCTCATTCAGAACAATGGAAACCTTTGATCTCTGCACACCTCGTTAGCTCAAATATAAACACCTGTGTCATGGAACACGATGATGTCATCACTCCAACTGACATGCTCAGAGCAGCAGACTTCAGATAAAGGTTAATGGTCCTGCCCTCAACAGCTCTAGGTCAATTATGGGGTGTCATCATCATATGCCGAAGATCAAGAGAAGAGAGAGAGAAGATAGAGAGGGCGATCAAGAGAAGAGAGAGAGTAATGTAATAAAACACGGTTTTCTCATAACTTCAGTGAAAATACTCCAAACAGCCCAAAACTTCACAGGTTTGGTAATGATGCAGCCATCAACGCATCCCTCGCCATAAAACATGATGTCGCTAAAACTCCTATGAAAATTGTCAAAAAGTGCTAAAACTTCACATATGTGACCCGCTCTATCGAAATCAGTCGGAAGTCGCAACGGCTCATTTCAAAATAAATGTGGATTTGCGGGTGTTTTGTTTGATTTTAAATAAACAAAGTCTTGGCTTTCAGAATATGAAACTTTTATTTCCAAAATCACACGATAAATACATTTTGAAGCTTGTAAAGGGAAGAAGACAGCTCTCCCTTGCCACTCTGCTCTTCCGCAGCGCCGCCCCCCCTCCCTCCGGCTGAAATTATGAATGTAAGGTGTATAGTAATCATAGATAACACGGCAGGGTCCGTTAAAGTTTGTTTTCATCTGATTTCAATTAAACAAAGGCTTGGCTTTCAGAATATTAAACTTGTTTCGGCAAATTCAGATGATAAATGCAACTTTGAAAGCTTGTAACGGCATAATTACAAGCGGAGAACGGAGTAACTTGGCGTCACAGCAGGCAAAACAACAGCCGGTGTTTCTCGTGAGTGTTTCCCCGGGAAACAAACACAATACACACAAATGCAAAATTACACAACCACACACACACGTATACACACACACACTCGCGAGCCTCCCCCAGACCAGTAATCCAAACGAAAATATCTTCCCTCTGTAATATTTTTATCATTTGCTCCGCTAATAATCAGTCAGATCGATGGATTCCAGAGAAGAGGAAACTTTAAAGGCTTTTTTCTCAAAATGATGACTCGGTGACAGTCATTATATAATGTGACATATTTTTGCTTAATATTTCGAGTACAAAAACAATCCTGATATCATTAGAAAGCTAGGATTCTCCTCTTTCCAGCAGTGTATACAACTCAAAATGTGTCTTCGGGTCAATGCGACTGATTTCGATGGAGCAGGTCACATATGTGCCAACAGTCCAGCCGTGAAGACATCTACGGGACAGTTTTGAGATTTCTTCAATGCTCGCCTTGAAACACGGTTATCTCATAACTTCAGTGAAAATGCTCCAAACAGCCCAAAACTTAACAGGTTTGGTAACGATGCAGCCATCAACGCATCTAAGTGTATTATGGGGTGTCATAAAATGCCGTTGCCATGGCGACAGACAACTCGCCATGAAACACGATGTCGCTGTAAGTCCAATCGACACGATCCAATCGTCCCCCAATCTTCACTTGTATATCACCGGTCCATGCCTCAACAGCTCTACGCCAAATCTGAGATCTCACCATATGCCGTTTCCATGGAAATGCATCCCTCGCCATAAAACATGATGTCGCTATAACTCCTATGAAAATGTTCAAAAAGTGCTCAAACTTCACATGAGTGCTAACAATCCAGCCGTGAAAACATTTACGGGACAGTTTTGAAATTTCTTCAAATACAATGCTCGCCTTGAAACACGGTCTTCTCATAACTTCAGTGAAAATGCTCCAAAGGCCCCAAAACTTCACAGGTTTGGTAACGATTCAGCCATCAACGCATCTAAGCGTATTATGGGGTGTCATCAAATGCCGTTGCCAATGGTGACAGATCATTCGCCATCAAGTTAGTTCAGAAGTTTGCAGTTCAAATATGCTGCTGCTTTTCCAAGCCTTTTTACTTTCTTTTCTTCTCTGTGTTCATGTATCATTTCATTCTACATTCTTCACTTTCTTCTTACACATTACATTTCAGCATAGCAGTTTAGCATCAGCTTTTCAGCATAAAGCATTCCCACTAGAAATTTCTTCAGGAATTGCATTCTCTAGTTTCAGGCTGATATTGCCTCACGGCAGCAGCCGCACACCTTTAGTTAAACTGCCAAAAAGGCCACATTATTAACCCGAAACTACACAAAAATGACACTTCAGATACTCAACTTCCTTGACATGCTTCACGTTTTGAAATTTCACAGATATCTGTTACAGTTCTTTCACAAAACGTTCACATGTAAGAGGTTTATCTCTCATTCAGAACAATGGAAACCTGTGATCTCTGCACACCTCGTTAGCTCAAATATAAACACCTGTGTCATGGAACACGATGATGTCATCACTCCAACTGACATGCTCAGAGCAGCAGACTTCAGATAAAGGTTATTGGTCCTGCCCTCAACAGCTCTACGTCAATTATGGGATTGATCAAGATCAAGAGAAGAGAGAGAGAAGAGAGAGAGTAATGTAACCTCCTAATGTAATGTAGCCATGAAGACATCTACGGGACAGTTTTGAGATTTATTCAAATGCCGTTGCCATGGCAACACAATGCTCGCCTTGAAACACGGTTTTCTCATAACTTCAGTGAAAATGCTCCAAACGCCCCAAAACTTCACAGGTTCACTTTCTTCTTACACATTACATTTCAGCATAGCAGTTTAGCGTCAGCTTTTCAGCATAAAGCATTCCCACTAGCAATTTCTTCAGGAATTGCATTCTCTAGTTTTAATTGCTGTCAACACTGACCCTAACCAAGCTACATTTACATTCCTAAATCCATGTTGCTAGTGAGGATAAAAACACACTGCAAAGCCTATATGAAACAAAACAAGGTTTGTATATGCACCAGTGAGTTGTCTAAAGCTTATCACCAGAACCGTTTACATTTAGGTTTACACTAAACACTACACTATCAGCGCATAATTTTAAACAGAAGTAGTTGTAATTTAAATGAATGCATCGAATACTCCCTATGCAGAAAGCCTTCATTGAGGTGGGTATTTTTTGTTTCTCATGAAGAAAACCTCTTTGAATAAAAGAAAGACATACAGTATATCAGCCTCAGTCATTGATTGGATAATGGGCCTCAGGCTAAAACCAAAGCCCTTCCCAAGTGCCCATTTCAAATCCGTTTAGCCAATCAATCAGTTCAATGTTAACATGAAATACACGGCCAAGCCAACAAAAAATATACCAAAAGTACTAATGATGTCTTTTTTATTCTTACATCAGAACATATACATGTTCAGTTTCCCTTTGGATTGACATTTTCTATTTGATAATGTGTAATTAGTGATGTGAGTTATGCTTTTGAGCATTTGAATATATTTGTTACACCTCATAGCAGTTCTGGCACATAATCCCACCCTCCCAGAGTGATGCTGAGTCATCATAAGGATCTTTGCTCTGACATTTGCTTCCCTCATGATGTCCTTCATTCAATTTATCCAACAAAGACATTTCACCTGTCCGTTTGTTCCCAGACGTTTTGGTCCTGTACCCCACCAATGTCCTACTTTATGCACAATAGGCAAAGGCACTTTTGGGATGACGTGTTTTCCAAACTGCTAGCTTGAACAATTCATCATTTGAGAATAATCTTACCTGCCAGAGCTGGGCTGTCAGACACACAGTTTCTTCTACGCAAGCATGTGTTCCGACCGCTGATGAGGGGAGTGACTCACAGCTCACGCTCTTATTGGAGATGACGGATGCCACTGATTTGTTCAGCGTGGGGATTGGATTTGATGGTGCCCTGGATGCATACTTAGCAATAACTGACACGATGCCCAATCCTTCACAGCATGTATTTGCTGATCTGGTTACACTCCATAGAGATTAGTAACTAATTTCAAGTTAAACGAAAGTAGAGCATTACACTTAAGCTGCATGTATTTTACACGTATGCTTTCAGTAGCACTTTATGGTAGATTTAACATATAGGCTAAATGCTCACACTACATCGGTGCTGTGTTTGAAACCTGGGTAAAATGATAGCACAAAGTTATTATGTTAATGTCTCTAGTGATTCACATTTGGCTGCAAAATAATCCAAAGTGATGCATTGTCTATATTGGTTATCTCGTTGTTTATGGTGTGATTATCGCCCATGCAAACAGACAAAAAGAAAAATTTCTCCGGCAAGCTCTTCCCTAAATAATTCACTTAAATCATCATGAGACAGTTTGAGTGTTTGACTTTACTGCTTTGCTCAACCGACTGATTAAAAAGTCCTAATGTATCTGATGAAGGTGTTGATGCGTTGAGAAGTATTAAATCAGTTGTACAGTGAAGTGCGCTAAAGTTAAATTACATATTTTATTCAACAGATTTGAACCACATTATAGGCGTCAATCTCTGGATTCCAATTTTGTTTGATCAGTCAGTCAGTCTGTTGGTTTAACACATTGGTCCAGAGTGATAAATCTATCAGACAAGTAGTGGATGGATGTCATTTGGTCTTTTTATGGACCCAAAGATTGATTCTTATGGTAGGATGATCTAGCACCACCGAAGGTAGAGATTTAAAGATATGATGAGATAATAAACCTTTTTTATAATCCTCGTAGATAAAATTCAGGTGTCAGTGCAGCGTGTTAGCGATAGCATTCATCAGCTGATCCTAAGAACAGCAAACTATAATGAATGTTTTTTGTTTTTTTAAATACATGAAACAAACATAATTACCATATTTTCATACAATTCCCACATGGCTTTCCATCTTTTGACGTTTGACGGGTGCTCTTCTAATCTTGTCATCTCATCGCACCGTCTTATTCTGCAACAGTTACATGGTACCTGCTGACCCTAACCCTAAGTAACCCCAACGACTATTTATCTTTATGCACCTAACTTCTGAAAAAACAGTACATCAGAAGTAAGTTGCATGTATTTACTTGCATTGTCTTATACCAGTTTTCTAGAAATGTTAAATTGCATTTTTAACGTTTTGGAGCTTTTGTTATACAACTGATTCATTACGTCTTTAAACTTTTGCCCCACTAAAGAACAATCCAAGAATAGAAAAGCAATCTCTCAATTTCCTTCCAACACTTCCTGATCTGTAATGTTTATTTCATTTTCAACACGCTACAGAATGTCTATAGACTTAATGTCGCTTCCATTTAGATTGCCGAGTGTGATTAGCAAGGCTGATAGATCTTGTTAAGAGGTTCCAACACTTCCATGTCTCACCGATTCACTCAGCCCCAGAGACAGGGTGTCGGTTGTGATTATCCACGCTATGGTTACCCTTGACAGGCATCAATAAACCACTTAAAGACACACTCTGGATGCACTTCTACCTCCCATCTTCCGCGGCCTGACAGTGCTTCAGTGCAGCTTGACCTCAACAAAAATATATCTCATATTCAGGGATATAACTGCACCCTGAGTCACTTCCTCAAGGGGATTATCATTCATGCTCATTGACATAAATATTTGGTATATTGCACATGTACTGCTCGTATAGGAAACAGCCTTACCTAATCAGGATGTTTCTCAAGGGCTCAGCTTCTCTACACCCTATTGCTTTCCTGATCGTGGGGTAGGATCAATGGTCTGGTGATTGGATTCGTGTTAAAATGGTTGAATCATGTTCAAGTTAGACTGTAGGGGACAGAGCTCATATAAGGTGAAATTCTTTGCTTTGAATTACCAAAAAATGAAACAAAAATAATATACAAAGTATGACATTAAGTTCCGGGCCAAAAAAACGTGTCAATGTCAAACAAACAGAACTAATTAACAGAACTTAACTGAAACTATCATCACCAACTAACTGATTAAAACTCAACAGATTAAATAGAACGAACAATCTGAACACGAAGCTTTCAAATCTAGGACACCATTGTTGGTTGGATACAAACTAATAATAATAATAATAATAATAATACATCATATTTATATAGCGCCTTTCACGAAACCCAAGGTCGCTTTACAAGTCGGGTGGGGGGGGGAGTAGGGGAAAAAGAGGCAGACAGGTTAGGGGGTGGGGGGGGGGGCAAGTAGAGGAACAAATCAAACTAACTATATAGTGGGGAAAGCCTTGGTGAAAAGGTGCGTTATGAGGGCTTTTTTAAAAGTGTCCAGGGTTGGGGCGCTGCGGATTTCGGGGGGGAGAGAGTTCCAGAGGGTAGGGGATGCTACACTGAAAGCTCTGTCACCGAAAGTCCGCAACCTGGTGCGGGGGTGGAGAGGAGATCCTGTCCAGACGATCGTAGCTTCCGGGATGGAGTGTGGTGGCAGAGAAGGTCAGACAGGTATTGGGGGGCGAGGGCATGGAGGGATTTGTAGGTCAGAAGAAGGAGTTTATACGTGATACAGTGCTTGACTGGGAGCCAGTGGAGGTGGATGAGGGTGGGAGTGATGTGCTGCCAGGGCTTGGTGTGAGTGAGCACCCTGGCAGCCGAGTTCTGCACATACTGGAGCCTGTCCAGGGCTTTACTGGGAACCCCGAACAGGACTCCGTTGCAGTAGTCCAACCGGGATGAGACGAATGCGTGGATGAGGGTCTCGGCCACAGAATCGGAGAGTGATGGTCGTAGACGGGAGATGTTCCTGAGGTGATAGAAGGCAGACTTGGTGACGGATTTGATATGTGACTGAAATGAGAGAGTGGAGTCAAGGATGACACCCAGGTTACGGACTTCGGGAGACGGGGAGATGGAACAGCCGTCAATGTGGAGGAGGAGATCCCCAACCTTCCGGAGCAGTGCCTTGGGGGCCACAACCATGAGCTCAGTCTTCTTACTGTTGAGTTTGAGTAGATTTGCTGTCATCCAGGTTTTTATGGCATGGAGACAATTGACCAGAGACTGTGGAGGAAGCTGGGCAGATGGTGAGGTGCTGAGATAGAGCTGAGTGTCATCAGCGTAGCAGTGGAAATTGAGGCATAAACCACTAATTAACAAACAATGAAAAGCAAAGTTAGACATTTTGGGTATCAATAGATATATTTCAGCAACCAACCAAACCAAAAACATCAGTGTGGGAGAGAAACACCCTCTGAAGGGAACACAGGGATTTTAACCTTTGCAGACCATTTACATGCACAAAAACGTTGGGTTACGTATTGTAACCCTTGTTATATTAACACAGGCGGAGCCCTCTACTGGACTCTATGGGTACTACCTTATCTTGCGAGCATTCTTTCACTGAAACTCTTAATAGACGTGGCCGGCCAATGGCGGGCCTACCTGAATGCGCGCGCATCACACCCTATAAAAGGAGGCCTCGCCTCCTGACCGCCATCCTACCCTCTCTTCAGCGAGCGGAATAGGACAGACAGTGCCCTGAGTAGAGGGCTCCGCCTGTGTTAATATAACAAGGGTTACAATACGTAACCCAACGTTATATCTCTCACAGGCTCCGCCCTCTACTGGACTCTACAGTGGGCGGAGCCACAAAAAATGTACGCACTGTCGTCCAAAACCAACATTCCACCCTACTGTCCCTGACCGGCCTTTCTGGTCAGCAGCTGCTGCCCCACATTCTCCTTTAACCCGGTTGTGACCGTGGAGAAGTCTGGGCTGCGGCTGACAGAGCACACCCTGCCGCGCTTGCCTCGCAGAAGGTATGCTCAAAATACAGTGATGGGGGCCCCACCCCCCATCACAGGGCAGGGAACCCCCAGCCCTGTATGGACTCACTGAGCACACACCCTGTGCAGAGTGTGTGTGGACCAAAGTGTGGAGGGCTACCCTCCTCCTGCCTCCCGGCCGGAGGAGAGCAGCCCTCCAGCCCTGTAAGGGCCCAGCGCGCCCCTCGCCCATCCCGGCTCCATACCGCTCACGGCATGTTCAGGTCCCATACACAGATAGCAGAAGGGGTGAGGATCTGCTCCCGCGATCAGATTCGGGCATTTTGGGCAAGCCCTGTGCTCAAAATTCTCCATACTCTCAAACAACGTCTCTAGTCTCCGTGAAAACAAATACTTCCGTCGCTGAAGAGAAAGGGATGGCGGTCAGGAGGCGAGGCCTCCTTTTATAGGGTGTGATGCGCGCGCATTCAGGTAGGCCCGCCATTGGCCGGCCACGTCTATTAAGAGTTTCAGTGAAAGAATGCTCGCAAGATAAGGTAGTACCCATAGAGTCCAGTAGAGGGCGGAGCCTGTGAGAGATATAACCTATAGAACACACTACAGGAGAGATACAAAAAATAAGCAGAATAGGCTTTTTAACCTTTTTCAGGGACCATTCCACTCCGTTACCATCCAAGTCAACAGGACACAGGAGTGGTTTAAATAAACTGGGTTTTTTTATTTACCCAAAAGTCCAAAGAAAACATCATAAATTAATAATTTCTAATAACTAGGCCTATAAAAGAGGTCAACAGAAAATACCTCAAAGAAACATGGCATCAACTTAATAGGTGTTAACTCAACAAACTGACCTGCTACAATGAAAAACCAAGGAACCTATATGGTGGCTTGGCCAAACCAAATTGAAACCAAAGGATAATTAATAGTAACAGAAGACACAAAGGACACTGACACAACCCAAATTCCCCCTTTGATATGGAAGCAGGTGGTTTGTTCCAATTGGCTCCTTGCTGTATTGAAACAGTGAGAGAGGTAGGTTGTGACGTTGTTCTTGCCTGGGATGTGCTGAATGTTGAAGCGGAATGTTTGCAGTGCCAGGTATCACCGGGTAATCCTTCCATTGGTATCCTTCATCCTTCCCATCCACTGAAGCGCTTTATGATCAGTCTCCAGGGTGAATTCTCTACCCAGGAGGTAATACCGGAGAGAGTCGAGGGCCCATTTGATAGCCAGTGCCTCCTTTTCCACGGTTGAATACCTGACCTCCCAGGGGAACAGTTTCCCGCTGATGTAGGCCACTGGATGGCGGTTGTCTGATGACCCCTGGAGAAGCACAGCACCCAGGCCCCTATCAGAAGCATCCGTTTGCAAGATCAAATGTTCATCAAAGTTTGGACTGTAAAGAACAGGTTTCTTACTCAATGATCCCTGGATGTCGTGAAAAGCTGCCATGGACTCCTCTGTCCACTGGATCTGATTTGAACACCGGGATCCAGTCTGGTCTGTGAGTAGAGCTGCCCTGGCAGAGAATTGTGGTACAAAGCGGTGGTAGAACCCTGCCATGCCCATAAAAGATCGGAGCTGCTTCCTTGTTTGTGGCACAGGAAATGACTCGATGGCCTGAATCTTGCTGACCCGCGGCCACATCACACCGTTTCCAATGAAGTGGCCCAGGTACTCCGTCTCTGCAGCGGCAAAGACGCACTTCGATGGATTGATAGTCAGCCCAGCAGAGTAGAGGCGATCCAAGACAGTGTGTAGATGTTCCATGTGCTCCTCCCAGGTGGTGCTGTAAATGACAATGTCATCCAGATACGCTCAGTCAGTGGAACCTGCCAGTAACCCTTGGAAAGATCTAATGTGGTTAAGTATTTTGCTTTTCCAAGCCGCTCAAGCAGTTCATTGATTCTTGGTGTTGGATAGGAATCAAACTGAGAAATTGAGTTCAGGTACCTGAAATCAATACAAAACCTAAGGCTGCCATCCTTCTTTGGCACAAGGACCACTGGGTTGCACCACTCGCTTTTCGAAATCTCAATGATCCCCAAGGACAGCATCAGATCAACCTCCGTTTTCAGTGACGCCAGCAGGCGTTCCGGAATCCTGTAACTCAGCCGTCTCACAGAAGCACCTTCTCTAACTACAATGTCATGCTCAACAATATCTGTTCTCCCAGGATTCTCCTGAAATAATTATGATTTACAGATTGTTCTCACCTGAAGCCGTTTGTCTTCTGAGAGGTGGCTGAGGTCATGGCTCACGTAGCCCCCCCAGTAGTAGTACCAATCCTGTTTCAATCTCATTAGTATGCGTACAAAGTGACAGGTGCTGTGACAGGTCACACCTGCTACTACTTATAAAGTGACAGGTGCCGGAAACGGCTACTACTTATGTGAATGACCCCTTTGTATGCTAATGACCCCCATAATGACCCCACTGTTCGAGGTGTTATCTATAATGACCCCCATATTGACCCATTTTTCGAGGTGTTATCTATAATGACCCCCACCTCCCGCTGCCTCAGCAGAGCAAATAAAATAATAAAGGACAGCTCTCACCCAGGTCACAGACTGTTCTCTCTCCTGCCTTCTGGGAGAAGATACAGGAGCTTCAAATCACGGACAAACAGATTAAAAAACAGTTTTTACCCCTGGGCCGTCAGGCTGCTTAACCACCACACATAATGCAATAACTGTAACCATTCTCACACATACACTTACTTTTAATGCACTTTATATACTATTTTTATATCAATATTTTTAACTATTTATTCCCCCTTATGATTGTATGTTGTCTGTCCTATTCCCGTGTTTTTTAGTGTTATGTATTTGTTTGTATTTTTTGCACACCGGGACAGAGTTGCACTCTGAATCTCGTTATACTATGTGTATAATGACAATAAAAGGCTTTAACTTTATATTGACCCACTGTTCGAGGTGTTATCTATAATGAGTGACCCCATAATGATCCACTGTTCAAGGTGTTATAACATGCCGATCTGATATGCCCCACTGTAGTCTACCTACTGTTGTCAATCGAAGTAGCCTTTGATGTCTGTCCTTTGATGCCCCCCTGTAGTAGAGCCTTTGTTGTCAATATATGTGTTAATTAAGACAGTCTCTATGAAGTTGTGCGTGAGACTGTCTCGCACCCCGTCCCCCTTTCGCCCCTGCCTGTCACCCCTTCCTGTCACACCCCCCTTCCTTTTGCTGTGATGCCAGAAGATAGTGGGGGGGTGGAGTTAGGTAAAAAAGAAATCCGTGCAGACTAGATAAAAAGCCAGTCATTTCCACTCATCAAGTCACCTTTTCAAAAAAGAAAATGGCCAAGAGACGCATCGATATGGGTTTAATCAGCGAGACGCCTGTGACAACTTACCGCCATCCGTCGGGAGCGCCAATCAAGAAACGGATGCAGTATCTGTGCCGGGTTCAGACACCTCCGGGCCGAGGCTCTTCATGAAAAATGGAGTCTGGGAAATGGAGATGTTTGGGGTTATGTGTTCAACTATATGGCGAATGAACTGCATTTCTACAATCTGAAGAAGTGACGTTTGGCTTTAACGTATGGCAGTGTAAAGCGATGTTGACCTCAACAGATTGGGCTGTGTTAACTCTGGTGTCTTCCAGAGATCTCCACACAACCATTGTATCGGAAAAAGCAGTGCATCAAGAACCTGTGAGACAGCGACCCTTTTAGCGGCTGGATTTCCAGTGAAAGAACCAAACACGATAGGAGGTAGAGTTGCACACCATAGTGACTTTATTTCACAACCACCATAAGAGAACAGCCAGCCAGCATGGAGGTGTTCACCACTTTCCTCCGACTGAAGACTGGCTCTTTTATAGAGGATCTTATTGGGAGAAACCATTCACAGGTGAGCCATTATAAATACACATGTCATCATAATTGGTATAACGATAATCTATAATATTCTGTGCATGTATGATCAGTGGTTTATTGCCATCTGTTAATTTAACCCCTAAACCCACATTATAACTGACCATAATATACAGAAATACATTCCCAACTACAACAGAAACCCCTACGCCCATCTCGCCACTTGGTTCGTCCCGGAACCTTCTTTAGTCAGTGTTTGTTTCCCCCCGAGGACCTTTTGGCCAAACACACTGGAGCGGACACAGGACGAAACAGCATGGGTAAGCGATGGACGTAACATTTACACAGTGTTCACTTCTACAATGAATGCAACTTAATGTCATGACATATACACGCTAAAACAGGGCATCTGCACACAATGATTAATCTCATCCGCTGTCAATCTTACACAATCAATAACACTCTCGCTATAACTCCCCTCTCTTTTCAGGTGGAGCCGAGGACCGACCAGCATCTGCCAGACGACATTCCAAATAATACGTTTTAATCATATAACAACTACTACATCAATAAATAGTATAGATTATATAAAAATGAGCAAATAGGCCATGTCAAACTGTACTGTACAAATCACACTAATAAAGTGCAAACTGTTCACTAAAGTGCTGAGTGACATTATTACTGTGCAAAAGGAAGTCGTTATATAAAGTGCAAACCCACATGTGCAATATTATAAGGCCCCCAAAGCCGTCAGTCCATAGTAACGAAGTTACCTTCGTTACGACACGCTCTGTCTCGGAAGCGGAAGACTCTGCTCAAGGACAGCAAACGGCTGACTCACTCTGATTCGCTGCAGAGGGCCCGCTTATGTGTATCCACCAATAGATAACACCTAGGGAGGAGCAACCGACACAACTCCTCCCCGCTTATGCGTATCCACCAATAGATAACACCTAGGGAGGAGCAACCGACACAACTCCTCCCCGCTTATGTGTATAATTAACATTCTCACACTCGGGGCTCTGATTCGTCTGACTGCCCCGATACGTATCGTACAGTAGTAGAACCAGAGCCCGAAGTACTTCGTTATATTGTATTGTTGTTTTTACCATTAAATCAGTTTATTGTTAATCTCATATCTCGGTGTCTGAGTCCTTCTTCTTATAGCAGACCACTCATCAACGGACGGCGCGGAGCAGGCTCGAACCTTCAACCACTCCAAAGGGTGGTGCTCCAACAGTAGCCATGACAGATATGTCATACCCACACACAGTGCTTGAATTGGAATAAAAAAGGTGCCAGTACTCTAAATCAGCAACTGTTTCAAGTCAATTTATTTATACAGCATATACACATTTGGCTCAAAGTCATAGTATATCCTATAATGCTGGTGGGTTTGTCTCTTTACTGTATATTTTAGAAAGGCTCACTGTAGTTAAACAAAATGACTCAGGGTGCATCTGAGATTAGAGGCGGTGCAGTGGTAAAGTGCTATTTGTATAAGTGGGGAGTGGACCTGACACCCTAGGGGGGTCCGGGGGCATGCTCCCCTGGGAATATTTTCTTTTTAAATGTTGGATTTAGGCCCCGACCCCACGAGGACGCATACTGCAAAACGCATAGGATTAACGCAATCGCAAAAAAGCTTCCGTCCACACGCAATATTCACCGGATAGTGTCTGTCCACACGAGACAGCTCCGTTTAGCTCCAACCGCTGGAGAAGCTGCAGTACATATGCAGGAGCCTGTACGTGGCGCTGTAACTTCCTCCACAAAAGCAGCGAAGAAGCATGGTTGTCATGGTTGCCCTTCTGTTTACTCTCCGCGATGGGGGCCGAGGGAACCGGGCAGAGTTTTTCGCCAGTCAACATGTATTAAAGTTTAAATCTTCTGGACAAAATTATAAAAGTGCCAGTCAAAGGTCTTCTTTGTTATTTATTGAGCTTTAAAACAAATGAATAACGACTCTATATAATATAATAATAAAATACACGGAGCCTCTCTTTTTCCTCCCTCTCTTCGGACAGCGTCAGTGTCTGTCTCATGCAGCAGCTGATCCAGTAATGAGTGACCCGGCCGACAGTACAAATAAACATATTTATAACTAGTTTAGGTAGTTTGAGAGGTAATTAAAATAGCTAAGGGTGATGATCTGACTTGAAGTGTGTGTTTTGCTCCGTTCACCGCTGCATCACAGCGGGAGGAGCTGCAGGTGAGCAGAGCTGCGTGTCTCCGTCCTGTCAGATTAGACTTCACTCGTGTTTATGTCCATATCGAGAGAAAGATAAATAATCTGAATTCAGTGCGCAGTTTACTTTGACGCGGGGGTGAGCAGCAGAGGTGGGGAGAGGCGGGGCTATTGCCTCATCATTATCAGAAAATGATCGTATAGGGCTTACACACGGAGCCGTTGGACCCCCCAGAGCGTTGCGTATGCCGTTCTATCCTCCTTGGGACCCGTTATATCTCTCACAGGCTCGGCCCTCTACTGGACTCTATGGGTACTACCTTATCTTGCGAGCATTCTTTCACTGAAACTCTTAATAGACGTGGCCGGCCAAGGGCGGGCCTACCTGAATGCGTGCGCATCACACCCTATAAAAGGAGGCCTCGCCTCCTGACTGCCATCCCTTTCTCTTCAGCGACGGAAGTATTTGTTTTCACGGAGACTAAAGACGTTATTTGAGAGTATGGAGAATTTTGAGCACAGGGCTTGCCCAAAATGCCCGATCCTGATCGCGGGAGCAGATCCTCACCCCTTCTGCTATCTATGTATGGGACCTGAACATGCCGTGAGCGGTATGGAGCCGGCACCGGCGTGTGCAGCCTGCCAGGTGCTTCCTCGGCTCATGCGGGAACGTCGCGGGCAGCACTTTTTGGCGGCGGAGGCTCCGCAGGAGGAGGTGGAGGGCTCGGATCTCGAGGTCGTCGAGATGGGCGAGTCAGGAGAGGAGGAAGTACCGTTCTGGTTCTCCCTTCCGTGGGGCCAGTCGACACCGACTCCGGAGGAGGAGGACGAGAACGCCTCGGGGTCTGGAGGACCAACTCTCAGGTCTGCGCGGATGGATTTCCCGGCGGTGATGACTCTGGCGGCGGAGCGTGTAGGCCTACCGCTCCCCCCACCGCTGCCACAGAAGCCGATAAGCCGCCTGAGACAGGGGTATTACGGCCCGGCGCATCCAGCGCAACCGACCTTCGTTTCGCCCCAGTTGCCTGATATATGGCGGTGTGTGGAGGCGACATGGCAGCAGCCATTAAAAACGAAGGCTCCAGTAGCCGCTATGGCCGGCATCATCAAGGTGGAGGGCCGCGCGGACACTTCGGGTTCGGGTGTGCCCCCCCTTGATGAGGCCTTAGCGGCCCATCTGCTTCCTAGGGAGGCTGGTTGGGCGGAGGGTAAGCGACCCCTGCCCCCGCTGCCCCGGGACCGAGATGCTTTGGAATATTTGGATAAAATATTCAAGCTCGGTACGCAGATGGCGGCTGCAGCGAATAATCTTGGCGTGTTGGGCGTTTCCCTGATTACCCCTCAGGCAGACGCCCCCGCCCTCCTGCCGGAAGACGGGAGTGATTATCAGGATCGCGCCATAGGTCAGATGAACAATCTGATCCATGGCGTGGCCGCTGCAGCGGGGCGAGTGATTTCCCTGGCCACGGTGGCGTCTCGACACATCTGGCTGGGACTCACCACCCTATCTAAGAAAGACCGCGATGATCTCCTGGGAGCCCCCGTATCTACGGAGGGGCTTTTTGGGTCGATCTCTGCGGTCACTCAACGCTTCAGTCGCCTGGAGGAGGAGAGGATGCAGCTTAGCCGGATGCTAATGCTAGCTCCTCCTCAGGTTTCATCACGCGCTCCTCACGCTTCTACGCAGGTGAGGGAGCGTAGTGCAACGGTGAAGCGGAGGGAAAGGCGCCGGCAGGGGAGTTCCATGGCTGCGGCGCCTTCCACCTCTACGACCCGTCCCGGGGCACCGGAATACCGGCAGCCGCGGGGACGGGCTGCCCGACCTCGGCATGCTCCGCAACAGCAAAGAGCAGCCGGGTGGGGTGCGCCGTCGGCCCGAAGCTGACGGGCGGAGGGAGGTAGCGTCTCGGCGAGGGGAAATGATCTTTTCACCGGGGACGCTAGTGCGAATCCCGCCTCCTCCCTGTTCAATGCACGGATTCCCTTGTCCTCTTTCAGAAATAAAGAAAAGGTTAATCTGTATCCAAGTCTAAGTGTCCTTTGTTTCCACAATGATACACTTACACACGATGTCTGTACTGATTACCCACTCGCCGCCCCAGCTATTGCTCCTGTAAAGGAGGAGGCTAGTGGGAGTGCGCAGATGAGAGTGATGAAATGTAGGCAATGTTTTCATAGTACTGCACATGTACAGAGGCATTATGGCCGGCGTATTGCTGTTAGGGAACACACTAAGCCTGGAGCTAAAACTCCGATTAATGCAGGTTACCATGGGGGTAAAGGTGGCATTATGGCAGCGCCCGCTTTCTCAGAAGAGAGCGTGGCGGTGCGTTCAGGGACCTCAGTAAAACACACTACTCCTATAAAAACTCAGATTAATGCTGTTCACCGTAAGGAGAGCAGCATTAGGAAGGAGCGCGCGCTCAGTCATGAGCGGGCGGAGGTGCGTTCAGGGTCCTCAGTAAACAGTCGGCCCTTTCTGTGTCGACCCTCCATGGGCAAACCTTCCCTTCACGGGGAGTTTTGCGGCGGGACGGGTCGACAGGGAGTATCACAGTTTTATCGCTGCGGCCCCACAGCTGAGGGCATGCCCGTTAACACAGTGTTATGGGGAATGGAAACTCAGTTGTGTACTATCAAAATGGATGGACAGGACGCTGAGACGGGGTTATTCACTCCAGTTCTGCCGCGTCCCACCTCCTTTTATGGGCATACAAGAGGGGAACCTATCCTCTCAAGTGAGGACGGTTTTCCTCTCAGCAGAGATTCAGGCGTTGGTGCAAAAACAGGCTGTGTCTGTTGTGCACCCCCAGCGCAGGGAAGAGGGTCATTATTCCATGTATTTCCTGGTTCCCAAGAAAACAGGGGAATTCAGACCCATTCTAGATCTCCGCGGACTGAATCTCTATATTTCCCGCAGGAAATTTCGCATGTTAACTATAAAACAGTTACTGGGGCTTGTGCAACCGGGCGATTGGTTCACCACCATCGACCTGAAAGACGCATATTTTCATGTGGAGATTGTTCAGGAACACAGAAAATATCTGCGCTTTGCCTTCCAGGGGATAGCCTACGAATACAACAGGCTGCCGTTCGGCTATTCCCTATCCCCACGCACATTCAGCAAATGTGTGGCCACAGCGCTTCAACCGCTGCGCGCACACGGCATGAGAGTTTTCTTTTACATAGACGACCTCATAGTCATGGCTGGGTCACGGGAACAGGCAATGTTTTGCACAGCACAATTGATCACACACCTGACCAAGTTGGGCTTCGCGATCAATTGGAAAAAGAGCGCCCCCATACCTCACCAACGGGCGTTGTATTTGGGTGTGGTGCTAGATGCAGGCGCGTTGCGCGCCACCCTGTCAGAGAGCAGACGTGTGTCCCTTCTTCAGGGGGTACGCAGGCTGCGACAGGGGGCGACAGTGACAGCTTTGACTGTCATGCAGACACTGGGTCTCATGGCGGCTGCTCACATGGTAGTCCCGTTAGGGCTGCTACATATGCGCCGCCTGCAGAGGTGGTTTTCCAGCCTGCGCTTGGATACCAAGAGGCACAAGCGGCGGCTGGTAACCATCCCCCCCTCAGTGGAGGGCAACCTCCGGTTCTGGGGGTCTCCGGATCACCTTCGGAGGGGGTCTCCACTGGGACGGGTGACCTCCTACACCACAGTGTTCACGGATGCGTCCGGAACAGGGTGGGGAGGGACCTGCCTGAAGAGGGCTATAGGTGGGCGCTGGGCTCTAACAGAGTCTCGACACAGCAACCTCCTAGAGCTACGGGCAGTAGTGTTAGTCCTCCGGCATTTCAGGCCCCTGATTCAGGGGAAACATGTAATGATCAGGAGCGACAACAGCACCACAGTGGCTTATATCAACAATCAGGGCGGAGTTCGCTCTGCCGCTCTGCCGAGGAGCTGTGGTTATAGGCTTCGGAGGTGGTGTTATCTCTGGAAGCCCTCCATATCCCGGGACTGGAGAACGGAGGGGCCGACCTCATGTCGAGGGGCGGCCCCCGGCCAGGCGAGTGGGTGCTTCACCCGGAGGTGGTGAAGCAGATCTGGGCCCAGTTCGGGGAAGCGGAAGTGGACCTGTTCGCCAATCGGCAAAACAGCCACTGTGCCCTGTGGTTTTCCATGGCCCGGAGCGACGACCCGCCTTTAGGGGTGGACGCGTTTGCACACGAGCCATGGCCAAAGAAGCTGCTCTACGCCTTTCCACCGTTACGTCTCATTCTCCCCCTTCTGGGGAGGGTGAGGCAGGAACGTCTGTCAGTCATCCTAGTGGCTCCGGACCGCGTCGGGGCGACGTGGTACTCAGAGGTGACACAGATGAAGGTGGGCCAGCCCTGGGCGGTCCCCCAGTTCTGGGGGGCGATGTCCCAAGAGGCAGGTGCAATCGGGGCGTTACCCTCATTCGGCCAGCCTCTCCAGGCTTGGCTCCTGAGAGGGACAGGCTGAAACAGGGTGGATTGTCTGGCAGTGTTATTCAGTCTATCCAGGCAGCTAGAGCTGGATCCACCACAGCCTGTTACAGGCCAAAGTGGCATGGATTCCAGCGATGGTGTGAGGAGCAGAGAATAGAGCCCCTGTCATGTGGGTTAGGCTCTATTTTGTCCTTCTTACAGTTACTGGTGGACAGAGGGCTGGCGCATTCAACAGTAAAGGTGTATGCGGCAGCCATCTCGTCCTGTCATGAGGGATTTGGCGGCAGGTCAGCCTTTAGTCAACCACTGATGTCGCGGTTTTTGCAGGGGGTCAGGAGGCTGCGCCCAGTAGTGCACGCCTCCGCCCCGCAGTGGGACCTGCCCCTAGTGCTCGAGGCTCTGGCCTCGGGGCCGTTGAGCCTCTGGAGCTCTCCTCTCTGAAAGCATTGTCGTGGAAAACAGCTTTGCTTCTTGCCTTAACATCAGCCAAAAGGGTGTCCGAGTTAACTGCTCTGTCGGTGCACCCGAGCTGTTTACTGATTCGGGGTGACCGGATCTGAAGTGAGTACCAGCCCAATTCAAGCACTGCCCACACACCTGGTATAACATACCTTTAGAAGTAGCCTATTTTGAATGGATAAAGAAATCATAATCCCCCGAGATAGTGAGCAAGGTAAAGCTTCAAATGTTTCGAGGGGGTTACTATGGTACCATAAGTCAGCTCAAGGCGGAACTGGAGTCCTGCTTCAGAACAATTGACTGATGTCAATTTGTACTATAGTCCAATTCACAGGAAAATTTAATTTAAGGGAGGTGCACAATATCGTTTTCGCTTTCCAAAGCCCGTCGCTTATATGTGACCTGCTCCATCGAAATCAGTCGCATTGACCCGAAGACACATTTTGAGTTGTATACACTGTTGGAAAGAGGAGATTCCTAGCTTTCTAATGATATCTGGATTGTTTTTGTACTCCAAATATTAAGCGAAATATGTCACATTATATAATGACAGTCACCGAGTCATCATTTTGAGAAAAAGGCCTTCAAAGTTTCCTCTTCCCTGGAATCCATCGATCTGACTGATTATTAGCAGAGCAAATGATCAAAATACTACGGAGGGAAGATATTTTCGTTTGGATTACTGGTCTGGGGGAAGCTCGCGAGTGTCTGTGTGTATACGTGTGTGTGTGGTTGTGTAATTTTGCGTTTGTGCGCATTGTGTTTGTTTCCCGGGGAAAACACTCACGAGAAACACCGGCTGTTGTTATGCCTGCTGTGACGTTAAGTTACTCCGTTCTCCGCTTGTAATTATGCCGTTACAAGCTTCAAAGTTGTATTTATCATCTGAATTTGCCGAAACAAGTTTAATATTCTGAAAGCCAAGCCTTTGTTTAATTGAAATCAGATGAAAACAAACTTTAGCGGACCCTGCCATTTTATCTATGATTACTATAAGCTTACATTCATAATTTCAGCCGGAGGGAGGGGGAGCTGCGCTGCGGAACAGCGGAGTGGCGATTTGAGAGCTGTCATCTTCCCTTTACAAGCTTAACAAATGTATTTATCGTGTGATTTTGGAAATAAAAGTTTCATATTCTGAAAGCCAAGACTTTGTTTATTTAAAATCAAACAAAACACCAAACCCCGAAAAACTATTTTTTTATGCAAATCCACGTTTATTTTGAAATGAGCCGTTGCGACTTCCGACTGATTTCGATAGAGCGGGTCACATATGCTTGGAATAAAACCAGACCAGTGGCTCAAATTTGATGATAAATCAGCAGCCTACCTACCGTAGATATAAAAGGAACATTCGGCGACACCATCACCCAGTATTTTAGTCCTGCGTATTACTTGCCGGTAACAAAAACGCATATCGAAAATATACAGATAGAGATAAAAAAAACGATCAGAACGAACCAATAAAGTTTACCTACGGTAAGAGTGTAGTGAAACTTCATTTCTGACCTTCAAAAGCCGGGCAATCTTTTGCAAAACGATGATTCATCAAGATCCACAACGTTTTGTGAGCTACTATGAAAATCAAGATGGGGGGTCGTTGCCTGTTTTTTATGGAGCACCCGTTATGTACGGTAGAGGCATTGATTCTATATTCTCAAGATTATTTCGTTTTGTAGCACCACTGGTGAGAAGGGGGTTCGCCATAGCAAAACCTCATCTGAAATCGGCGGCCAAAGATATTGCATCAGATGTTATCAGTAAGGCTGTCCATACATTTGGCGGCCAATCGGAGGAGGAGCAGGAGGTCTGACGGTTTAGCAAGAAGGGCCAGGAAGAGACCTCAAGGAAAACGGGTTCCGGCAGGCGTTAAAAAGGGGAAGCACTCAACCAAGAGAAAATGATTAGGGAAAAAAAAACCTTGAAGAAGGAACGCATTGGGGAGAGATATATTTTAGAGTGTTAAATATGTCTCTTTTACATCACAAATCTGCTGAATGTGGCATGGCAGAGCTGGATTTATTTTCGGCTCCCATGACGCAGCTTTCTATCGATGAAAAACACTACACAGAGGTCCTTCCGTTGTCTGCCATTACAGAGGATGGACCCATTGCATTTTTCATTCCAGGGGACGGGGATACATACCTTGATATGAATGACACCTTGATGCATCTCAGGATCAAAATAACCAACACCGATGGGACTAATCTGGCAGCCTATGCTCCCGTGTCACTCGTTAAATATCCTCTGAATACAATTTTTAGTCAATGCGACGTTATTCTAGGGGACAGGCTGATTTCTCAGTCCAGCTCGACTCATCCTTACAGAGCGATGATTGAAACTTTATTGAATTACTCTGATTCTGCTTTAAAAACTCAGTTCACTGCCGGCTTATTTTATAAAGACACCGCAGGAGCTATGGACTCGATAGTGATCGCCAATGGGCCAAACAAGGGTCTAGTAAAGAGAGTTGTATTCACCGCTGAATCTCGAGGGCTTCATCTGATGGGGGCCCTACACACCGATATATTTTTCAGTGAGAGGCTTCTCCTGAACTCTGTAGATTTGAGAATCAAGCTCACCAGATCTAACAATGCCTTTACTCTCATGTGTGCAAATGACTCTACATACCGTCTAAAAATACTGGGGGCCTCACTTTTTATCAAGAAAGCAACCATTTTCCCTGCCGTGCGCTTAGGTCATGCTGCGGCTCTGATGAGAGGCAACGCCCTCTACCCTTTATCTCGCGTGAATATCAAAACATACAGCATCCCGGTGAATTCCAGAATATGCAACCAAGAAAATCTCTTTCTGGGTAATCTGTCTAAATACATAGTATTGGGTATGGTAAATCCCGAAGCGTTCACCGGAAGGAGAACGCTTTCACCTTTTAATTTCCTTCATAATGATATGGAATATCTGGCTTTGTGTCAGGACGGTAGACAAGTACCTGCCAAAGCATTCCAACCTCAATTTAACCGCGGGTCTTCAGTCAGAGAGTTTTACAACATGTTCACTGCTACAGGGAGACACATGAAAGACTTACCTCTGAGTATTGACCGAGAGGATTTTGAACAAGGATACTCATTATTCGTATTTAATCTCACTGCAGGGGAAGATGCTGATGCATTGTCCCCTATTACAAGCTATAGTTTAAGACTGGAAATGAGATTCCGAGTACCGCTACCACAGACTACAACTGTAATCGTATATTCTTGTTTTGATTCAATTCTGGAGATTAATTCAAAACGTCAAGTGTTGGTAGATTATTACTAAGAAGATATTACAACATGAATAATCATCAATTGGACAGTCTCCTACGTCATATGGTGGGGGATTCGTTTGGTGGTGTGTGGGCGTCAGATCAGCTACCCCAAGTAAAACAATTATTTAGATGCCATGTATCTATGATTGTTAACATCCACCCCTCCCACATGCCCGGAGAACACTGGTTAGCAGTGACTTTAGAAGAAGACGGTGTGGGGACTTTTTTTGATTCTTTTGGATTTCCTCCTGATTTTAGTCATTACCCTAAAAGCATCCTACAATTTCTAGAAAAATGTAAAACTATTTTACACCACAACCAGCAGCTTCAGAATGTCCTGTCTACAGCCTGTGGTCAGCATTGTGTTTTCTACCTATGTAAAAGAGCATCGGGGTTGTCTTATGCAAATGTGTTATCTCTATACCAAGTTGATGTGATAAAAAATTATGCTGCTGTAACGAATTTTGGGAAAAAATACCAACGGTGTGAGAGACGTCATAAAGACACTCATTTTAACCACAGTGTTTGTTCTCTACAAATGTTTAAAGATTGTTACAAAATGTCAAAAATAAAAAGGTCTGGAGACAAAATGAATTCAGGTGACTGTCTTTATTAGGAAAACTAAATCTAATACTACTTTAGGGGGTAAAATGTAACCAACTTGGACTTAATATTTTAACTTTCCTTATTCTTTTCGTCTTAAGTGGGGCACTCGGAGGTTCTTCCTCCTCTGCGGGGTCTGGGGTTCCTGACACCTCCCAGTTGAGGGTCGTAGGAGATGATTTATTATTTCTTCTTCTGGTATTTTTTCTCCATTTAGTTCGCCCTCTTTGATTAGACGACATTGTTCACTTTGTAGGTTGTAGGTTTTGAAAAGCTGATAAAGGAATGTTGAGCTCATTCAGACTATTTAAAAAACCTGGCCAGCCTTTAGGTTCCTGAACATTTGTTTTATACGAGTAGGATAGATGCTTAAATAAATCTAACATGTGTGAACCTTTTACAGCTGTACCCTTTTCTACAAATTCCCCCGCTGGTGTCCATCCATCTGTACTCTTGATTAATTTACTCATAATGTACTCTGCATTCTTACGGTAGCGTTTTGGAAGATTTTGAAGTACCTCATTCTTTATTTCATCAGTGGACATGCCCTCCTTTTCTTCTGCTTTTTGCAACCCTGTGTCTTCAGGTAGAGTTAAAGTAATATGTCGTTCCTCCTTCCCTTCTTGTTTGAGTAAGTTCAGGTATCTCTGCAGCAAGGCATTGTATTTTCTCATAAGGGGGTATTCCCGTTTCGTTTAGCACAGCTCTAATTTTTTCATCCAGAACATCTTCGGCTGTACGTCTCATTGTTTCCTTACTATGGGGGTTAGTTACACCCGTCTGATTGAGCTGATTAAACTGGTGAGGTGATAACAAAAACATATTTTGACTCATGGTTTACTTGGTCGAATAAGCCCTCCTAAAAGTTGTCCTAAAATGGGGATCACAGCACCTAGCAGAGGCAGAAGAAAGCCTCCGGATTCTTTTCTTAAGGCCTTGAATTTAGTTTTTAGGTTGGTCTTTTTATGGGCCAAGAGTTTGATAATTTTCTTTTGTTTTTTGAGTTTCATATATTGAGTGCCAGATAGCGGTAAGTTACTCTTTAGAAGATTTAAAGACAGTTCACAGAGTGATTGAAGAAAATCCGTGGAGCAGTTGTTTAGAATATCCTTACGCTTCGATGGCTTGGCGTGACATAAGGCCTTCAGCAAGGGCATGTTTCTTTTTAAACGAGCAGACATACTGTTTCAAGTTTTCGGTACGTAAACAACTAGCCACTGATTACGTAGTGCTCCCGATCTAAGTCTGTAGATGTCTGGACAGCTGGGGGTCATGTCTACGATTAAATAACCGTGAGGATCCTTGGTGGCATCTTCAAAACTTTGTAGGAAAAATGATTTATTACCAAGGTATATTTGTTGAGCAATGTTCATCTGTAATCTGTCTCTGGGGTTTTTAAACAAGACCATGTAATTAGTATTCAAACTAATTGTACGACTATTTTCCCCCTGATGAAAAACATTTTGTTTAAGCATCATAACACTCATATTCCTGTGATGGCGGTATTGGGTGAAAAGTCTGACTACTTCCGGATGCTCAGAGGCCTGAAATATAACATCGTCCAATATAATCAAATGACTTTGATCAGGAGGAAATAGAGATTTGTCTTCAAATGATTCAGGCAGACCTTTGATGAATTTCATATTTTTATTCTTTTCCTGCAGTTCTGCGTACATTGGCTGGAAAGAAGTATAAATCCACAATATTTTGAGGTTGTACATCCATTACATGAATACAATTCTGCAATACATTCTTGACAAAAAAGTTTTTTCAACACCCACTTGGGCCAACTACTAAACAAGAAAAAGGAACACGTAGTCTGGGCTCAAAATCAATTTGGCTGGGTGAAAACATTTGGTCTCTTCTTATTATTTCTCAATACCCAAAAGGCAAAGTATTTCCTCCGTCTAGCAGACATTTCTTATCAAACACAACTAGGAACTTTTTGGTGAATGACACATTTCTCAGAACGAAACCCTTTTTATTTCCTACAATGTTGTGTTGTGGGGCCTGAAGAACCCTCCCCCTCTCAGAGTTTTGAACGTAACCTTCCACCAGATCTGTCAGACTGTCAAAGTTAACTCGTTCACAACAGTCATGCGTTTGTGTAATCCCTTTCACACGCATCACAACCTTTTTTTGATTTTTGGTTTGGTAAACATAACTTTTAGGGCCTGCTGAAACAAACTCGCTGATTGTGTCGCCCCCCAGTTCATCTGTAAGATCCCCCAGATAAACCCCCATAGGCAGTGGAGTCTCCCCCTGTCTTGTCACATAGATGATACTCTCTGTGTCGTAGTAGAAAACTGTGCTGCAATTTCTCCAGTTCACTGTACAGTTTCAGCCTGGCATAGGCCGTGGTGAATGCTGCAATGAATATGTTATCTACTTTCTTGGGAGGGGAATGACAATCATCACCATAACACCATTGGACAAGAGCCGTCCTGTCATTGATGAATGAGAAATACTTAACCTTATGTTTGGCTGAAAACAAGAGGTTAAGAAATTCTTCTGGTTTGGTCACAATCTTAGTCTGAGTCAGATTGCTTCTCTGGGCAAATGTACCCCAGAAACTGTTGAGACATAGTTTTGACACTTGTCTTTTGGCTGGATTTGATTTGATTTGATCTGTATCCAGAAAGATCCCCTGATTAGCATGGTAGTCTGCCACATACTTTTGTCTGCTCTCATCATCTGTTGTCTCTGAAGGATAACCTGATGCTTCTTGTTTGCCCTTCAAAAATGTGTGTATATAATCTACAAAAATGCTGTCACATTTCTTCTCAAAATGCCACACCTCTGTGATCTGAGTCAGCTTGTAGCCCATGTCCAGGGCCTTGTTGAATTCTGTTGTCACCCAAACTCCTGTTAATGCTCTTTCCTCTTTGCTATCCATGCAGGGCCCCTGTTGGTTGTTAAGCTCAGTGCATGTACGGCAGAGGGTGAACACTAGCTTACCCGCTGCAGTTCTGTAGGGCAGGACTGGAAAGTAAAGCCCCCTGGGAGGGTCTACTGTGGCTCTGATTAACCCAAAATAACTGAGGATCTTTGAAATCTCGGAATATGATCTACGGGTGACCAAGTGGATATAGGCCTGTACAGTTCACAAAAGGGTATGGGCACGATCTTCATCGCCTCTGTAAAACACCACAGTCTTGCATTTTAAACTCTCTTCGAATTGATCAATGTCGTTGAATGTCATAGCTGTCTGATCTGTCAAACCCACTCCCCTCTGAATCTCTCTACCGCGTTCAAAACCTTCGCTATCAGTGAGTTTGTCATGCAACAACAGAGCTAAATTAATAGCAAAACACAGCTGGTTGGAGGGGTTGTGAACAATGTAAAGAAAACGCTTCTTCTTTTTAACAATTTCATTGTCCAACATTTTACTAGCCAATCGTTTAGCACCACCACGGGTACCGCCACGGGGGGATTGAACAATCTGCACCACTAATTCAAGGTTGCTGTCTGCCATTACAGCCAAATTTGACTGCACAGCATTGAACAGGGCATCCTCAAAATCATTCAGATCATATCATCGTTGGCATTTAAAATGGCTGACACGTTAGCCTGTAGCTGCTCGCCCCATAGCTCAATCTGTACAAAATCTTCCCTCTCTGCCTGTGAAAAAGCCTGATTGAGCATATCATGTACATTGTCCATCAGACTCCCATAATAGGATGTGTAGTCTGCTTCATCGTTAGGAGGAGTTAGGACTAAAGACTGACTCAGTTCTGTGTTATTGAATACAGGTTGAGACAAAACACGTGTTGAGGCATTTTGGTTAGCGCCCCCACCATTTTGCCCTGTGGATACATGGAACTGGTGAATCTGATTCATTTGGGTTGTCACTAACGTCTCCACCATTTTGCACTGTGGAAACTGGTAATTCAGCATTGGCTGAAGCTTCGCTAACATTATTTGATCCATTCAGATAGAGTACTTCGTCTGCTAGCTGATTTAAAAACACTAGACCAGGATAAGCTTCAGAGTTTTGGTAGCAGTCTACGACCCATTCTAACGCACTATCTAATGTTATTTGATAGCTTGAGTTTGTTTCTGAGGGGGTGGAAGGTTCGTTTACAAGTAGTAGTTCTTCGTCATTTAACTCGCTGATATTGTACTGAAGAAAAGACATTTCTCTATCTGCTAATCCAGCCATGTTCGACCGTTTTATGAAATCAACCCAACAGAAAAAAAGAACTCAGAAATACATTTTGTCACAGCTGAAGAAACATTTCACACCGCTTTTTTACATTTACGAGCATAAACTCAACATACCGTTCGGATACAACAGTAGCAATTTACATGAGACCCCCTCCAGCTTATTCAGTTGGTGTAACCATGTAGTTGACAGTAGCAGCAATGGGATTACTCTTGATAATCACAGGGTAGATCTATACATAAAAAAGACAGAGGAATAAAATAGAGGGGATAAGTATTTGAAACAGTATATAATACATTTAACAACAATTAATTTAGCGATTATCTTATAAAAAAACCATAGGAGTCATTTACCTGTATGATAACTCGTTAGGAGTGTGTCTGTGACGGGATCACCCCCGAGCGGGGTCTGTGTTGATGGTTCGCCCCAGACCTGATGAAGAGGGGATGAGTCTGTCTGACTCGTTAGGAGTGTCTGTGACGGGTTCAACCTCGAGCTCATCTCAGTAAGCACGGAAAAGGTCAAAATTGGCCTGAATCTCAGGCGGATTCTGTATGGGGGTTTCGCACCTGACCAGCTGCAGGGGGCATTGAAAGGGGATGAGTATGTCTGGCTCTCGGAAGGATGGTGTGTGAAGCGGTCGCTGGAGATCTAACGCAGACCATCCCTTGGCGCAGAAGGCCGGGGGTGTGTAAACTCCAGAGGAGGGCCGCTTTCACTCTGTACAGATCTGTCGTCGGGATGGTTTACTGAGGGTACTAGTAATTAGGAATAGTAAGTATATAAATGTTTTTTGGATACTTTACACATAAGAAAACACATATTTGATTTTTAAAATAAGCTAAATACAACACATACAGTTTAAATATACTCACTTTCCACAGGGAATGAATCATAGGGCGTTCCAGTAAAAGAGTTAATCCTCTCTAATAAGGCAAATCGTAATTGGTTCAGACTTTCCTGAACTGAGACACACAAAAAAAGATTTGATTAAAATCTACACCACATTATTTAGTACTTTTTAAATAAAACATGTTAAAGAAATAAAATAAACTCACCTAGTAATTCATAAGAACAACTCAACTCTCGAATCAGCTGATTTGTTATAAGCCCCCCAGCACGCAGTCTCTGCTGTAAACAGAAAAACACATTTGATTAACTAATAATATACTGTACATCAATAAATAGACACACACACACACACTTGTTCTGTAAAGTCAAATTATTTTAGAGGACAACTTTCCCAAAGCTTCTAAACCATTATGAATCATAGTGCTAATACACAATAACTACACAGAGGTTGTTTAACACACAACATTTAATAATTATGTGGTTCATTATCTCCTTTCTCTTGTTGGAGAAACTAGATCTCCTTATAAACCCTGACAATAGCCAGGTCAATGGCTAAAAAAAACAAATGACAACCAATCGGTCTAATCCTTGCAATGTAGACAGAGACTTCCTCATAGCTAGTCAACTAATTAATTAGTTAACACAAATCATATTAAAACCGTAATCTAATTTAGAGAGGACAATAAAGTTTGTATGGTGACTTTTAGTATAGTAGAGAGGGGAGTGGCAGGGGGCACACACCGTCTACCTGCATCACCGCAGAAGGAAGGAGGCTTTGAAACGAGAGTAGATGTTAGCTTAGGTTCCCGTTAGAAAGGGCTGTCTGATGAAGGAAAGTGGTAACATACATCAATACTATTTTTAATTGTTATGTTTATGGTGGGCCTTTCTTTAGGGGGCTAAAATAAGATTTGATGTAGCCCACAGCAGGGGGAGACAGTCTCACACACACACTATCTTCTGGCACGACTTCAGAGACTAGTTCGATTAGACAACACAGGCTCTACTACAGGGGGGCATCAAAGGACAGACATCAAAGGCTAATTCGATTGACAACAGTAGGTAGACTACAGTGGGGCATATCAGATCGGCATGTTGCAACACCTCGAACAGTGGGTCATTATGGGGTCATTATAGATAACACCTCGAACAGTGGGTCAGTATGGGGTCATTATAGATAACACCTCGAACAGTGGGGTCATTATGGGGGTCATTAGCATACAAAGGGGTCATTAGCATAAGTAGTAGCAGGTGTGACCTGTCACAGCACCTGTCATTTTGTATGCATACTAATGAGATTGAAACAGGATTGGTACTACTACTCCCCCCTGGAGATATGTATTGCTCCTCCACTTCCTCTTCCTCTTGCACACCCCTGATGAGCATCACTCTTGCTTCTTGTTCAGGTTGCGGCATCGACCCCTTCAAGAGATTTATATGTAGTACCCTACTGGAGCGCGGCTTCCTAGGGGTCGATACCTCATATGTTGTGGGCCCGAGTTGTTTCTTGATCTCAAATGGTCCCTGCCACTTTGCCAACAGCTTGCTGTTATCACTTGGGAGGGGAACTAGTACCTTTTGTCCCGGGTCGAAGGATCTTTGCCGGGCTGACTGATCATACCAGGACTTCTGCTGTTACTGGGCCACTGCCATGTGAGATTAGGCAAGCTGACTCATTTTCGCCAATCGATCTCTCATCTGAACAACATAGGATACAATGTTAACAGAACCCTCCCTCTCCTTGTTTCCCTCCCAAATCTCCCTCAACAGTGAGAGAGGTCCTCGTACTTCATGTCCATACAAAAGTTCAAATGGAGAGAAACCCGTGGAGGCTTGGGGTACTTCTCTATAAGCAAAGAGGAAGTATGGCAGCCACTGGTCCCAGTCTGTACCACTGTTGTTGTCAAACCTCCGTAGCATCTGCTTCAGGGTTTGGTTGAAACGCTCCATCAATCCATCAGTTTGGGGATGACGGTGTGGTCCTCAGGCTACGAATACCCAGCAAGTGATACACCTGTTTCAGCAGAGTGGACATGAAGTTAGATCCCTGATCAGTTCATATTTCATAAGGGAAACCTACTCTTGAAAAGAACTGAACCAAACAGAAAGCAACTGATTTTGCTTTTATGGATTTCAATGGAAAAACTTCTGGGTACTTTGTGGCGTAATCTGTTATGACCAGCATGTACCGGTTTCCCCCCTTGCTCCTCTCAACAGGACTAACCATGTCCACCCCAAGGCGCTCAAATGGGGTGCCAATGATAGGTAAAGGCTGGAGGGGAGCTCTGGAGGGGGTTCTAGCAGATGTTATTTGGCACTGAGGACAACTTCTGCAGAATTGAGTGACCTCTCTTCGCAGGCCAGGCCAGTGAAAATACCGTTGGATGCGAGCTATGGTTTTATGCTTACCTAGGTGGCCAGCCCAGGGGATAGAGTGCCTCAATGAGAGAATGCTGTCTCTAACTGCTTGGGGGACCACCAGTTGCAACACCGACCCCTGCTTTTTTTTCAGTTATAAAATAAACAGACATTGCTCCAGATAACAGAAAAAACAACAAAACACGTAACAACAAACAACTAAACAATACATAACGGGGGGGGGGGGGGGGATGCAAGGATGACTTCCTAAGGCAGCTGATTGTGACATACACAGGATATTACATACACAATACATTACACAGGAGATGCCATATTGACAGGGTCAGATAGGAGAGCTGCGGACAGTGAACCGTAATCCCCTCAAAATCCCCCAGCAGAGAAGCTGCACGCTCCATATTCATAGGTCCAGATACTCCCTTAGCCATGACGCTGACGGTAGAGAATGCCATTTTGTCGTCTTCGTTGAAGCCCAGCTCAGCCCAGCTCAGCCCAGCTCAGCCCAGCTCAGCCCAG
>CALSBZ010000379.1:308092-342878 GCA_943591055.1 Gobionotothen gibberifrons | reverse complement strand
TAAAAACGTCTCTGTTTCCTTGTCTCATATTTTCCCCAAATTAGGGGCTTAACACTGGCTATTGTGTGTTTCGCAACATGTTCTATGCCACGTCTCTTTATAAGACGTTTTCGTATTTCCCACAATTAGAAGTTGGCAGTATTAAACTGTGTACACCCTGGAGCTTTAGGGGATACGAAACACAGTGGTGTTATCAAATTTAAAACATATAATTAATAAATGGGTGAATTAATATACCCACATGACACCTAAGGTCAGAAGAGCTTTATTTAACAGCTGGTCTTATGTCTGTGACCCCTCCTGTTGTTAATTGATAAGCCTGAAACATGCACTTGTCAAGGTTCAGAGGCACATTTTGCAAATATGGCAGTAGCCATTGATCATCTTAAGATAAGATATACTTTATTGATCCCAAGTTGGAAACATTTGCGTTACATCAGCATGTGTAACAGTTGTAAATATGCAGTGGTGTTTATTTGTAAATCATTTAATTTAATATAATCACACACATTCTGTGTTTTATATTTAATAATTCTGTGTTCTTTATTTATTGATTGTTCAATACCTGACAAGGCCGGAGATGAAAAACTTGGGTCACAGGTTCTTCAACAGTGACATCTATCAATATTTGTGTATACCTCCACCATTAAACTGTCACATTCTGCACATTTCTTATACTATCTACATACATCTTATATAAGAGTATAATACATATGTATAATATCAGTTAAAATAAGTGCTTCAACATATACTGAACAAAAATATAAATGCAACACTTTAGTTTTTGCTCCCATTTTTCATGAGATGAACTCAAAGATCTAAAACATTTTCTATATACACAAAATAACCATTTCTCTCAAATATTGTTCACAAATCTGAACAAATCTGTGATAGTGAGCACTTCTTCTTTGCCAAGATAATCCATCCCACCTCACAGGTGTGGCATATCAAGATGCTGATTAGACAGCATGATTATTGCACAGGTGTGCTGGCCACAATAAAAGGCCACTCTAAAACGTGCATTTTTGCTTTATTGGGGGGGGGCTGGGGGGGTCCGAAAACCAGTCAGTATCTGGTGTGACCACCATTTACCTCACGCAGTGCAACACATCTCCCTCGCATAGAGTTGATCAGGTTGTTGATTGTGGCCTGTGGAATGTTGGTCCACTCCTCTTCAATGGCTGTGCGAAGTTGCTGGATATTGGCAGGAACTGGAACACGCTGTCATATACGCCGATCCAGAGCATCCCAAACATGCTCAATGGGTGACATGTCCGGTGAGTATGCTGGCCATGCAAGAACTGGGATGTTTTCAGCTTCCAGGAATTGTGTACAGATCCTTGCAACATGGGGCCGTGCATTATCATGCTGCAACATGAGGTGATGGTCGTGGATGAATGGCACAACAATGGGCCTCAGGATCTCGTCACGGTATCTCTGTGCATTCACAATGCAATCAATAAAATGCACCTGTGTTCGTCGTCCATAACATACGCCTGCCCATGCCATAACCCCACCACCACCATGGGCAACACACTCTCACTCCATAATCGTCCAGGAGCGACGCTTGGTCAGGGTCCCGTGGCGTGCAGTTGTGACGCTCCTAAATTCCTTCAGCTTCATAAAGGGACGCAAATAGCTTTCAACGGATTGCAATGTATTCCCATCTGCGGCAGGATTTGACGCTCATGGAAGCACGGCATTCATTTGTATCGGCTGCCCTTAAAGGCAATGTGAGCGTCCATATTTTTCCGGAGTTTAGGATGGCAGAAGACACTACACTACCCAGAATCCCCAGCTATCGTTTAGGACTACACCATGTGCTCTGTTTGACAAACCCCGTGATTAGTTCTCAAGCTCTGTGATTGGTTGACCTCCAACTGCATTCCATATGAAAAAAAACGTTTCGTAAAAGATAAAATCATACTTTATTCAGCAGTGCTTGCTTTACTATTTGAAAGTCATCACATGAATGCATTGTAATAAATGTTTCGGCTGCATTAAATATTACACATCTGTCGTAGTTCTTTATTTATCTACAGAAATCGGGCTCAGAATAGACCCGAAACTATTCTTTTACCGTTCAGTTTTAATTTCACAATAAAGTTAGTAGTAATATTTTGTTTTGATATTATTGTTTTTTATTAACTACTAGACCGCTGGGTCATGTTAAGACCATCTTTTCTGTGTTGCTGTGGGTTTTTTCCATCGCTTTTGTGTTACAAATATCAAAACAATAACTAAATATATCCGTCGTAAACTAAACCAGAAACAGCAGTATATTTTATTTTGTTAACACTGTAAACTTGACAGGTTTTCAACCCAAACCACCTACTGGTTAAAGCACGTTATTACACGTTTAGAGTAATGCAATGCAGGTAGATTGTGTTGCTTTTTAATTACTGTTTAAAATGCCTTTTTCTTAATGTATTTCATTTCTGAAATACATTAATGTACATAAATGTATTTCTTCAACAAGAAGACCCCTTAGGTCACAGGCTCCTCCAACAGTGCAACACAATAAAACAGATACACAGAAGAAATAGTGCAAGTAAATTCAAAAAGAAAAATAGTAAAAAGTTAAATAGTGCAATACGAGTCTACAAGTGATTGGAATAAGATATATTAGACTAATCATTTCTAAGTAGCAGCCAGATTAATGTTATGGATGTTGTTTCAAAGTTCAGGTGTTTAATAGTCTTCTGGCCTGTGGGATGAAGCTGTCCCTGAGTCTGGTGGTTTTAGTCCATGAAATGCCAGATGGCAGCAGACAGAACAGTTTGTGGCTGGGGTGATGGGGGTCTTTTATAATCCTGAGGGCTTTCTTTAAGGTTAACCTGGTATTTTTACTACATTTATTTTAGTTACTTTACAGATTTTGATTAATGATGTGAAATATAAACAACCCTTAAATCAGACTTTAGTTACACCTGAGTAAAATTCAGTGAAGGTGATTGTGAAGTGCCAACAATCAGGCGAGATATTTGGTAGTGGGTGCTTGAGAAGACAAAAAATGTATCTGTAGATCCCAATAAAGCATATTCATTACTCGTTATTCTCTACTAATAGTTAATTAAAGACTGTATATAATGACTATTTTGCACATCCCTTTCAAGATTTCAAGATGTTCTAAGGTTTATTGACATATCATAGTACAGATGAAGCACTTACTTTCGGACTCCAGCTTTGGTGTTCCTGCCTACTGCAAGCCAACTCCCAGTTTGGAGGAAGGTCAAGCCCTCCCACTATTTTCCAAGAGGGCGTTGCCAGATTTTCAATTTCAGGTTTTAACCAGGGGATGGCGCTTCATTCATTGTGTCGTACACAGTGTAGTGGATAAGCTGCTTGAAGAGCATTTGAACATATAGTCTTTATATATTAAATAATCATAATAATAATGTAAATGTTTACATTACATTAAACCATGCATTTTGTAATGTCAGCATTTCATTTAGAAGAAAAGTAGTTAGTTGGTTATTTTCATGTCAATGGACACTGAATAATATTTTGGAATAGAGGATTCATAATATGTTTGCCGAGAACAAAATTAACGATCAAGCAGCATTTTAAATTCTAAATATCCCTGCAAATATAGCAATGACATTTCTGCTTCTATCTTTGCAAAACGAGTAAACAGTCACATTTGATCTTGATAAGGGATCAATGTGTGTAGTCTTTAATATTAAACATGATCGCTGGTAGATAGCCACAGAAGTCGTATCACAGTTTAATCTGAGCGGATCATTGTTTATCACAGCTCTCCACGCTGCTCCTGGGCGGAGCAGCTGAAGACTTCTCCACGCTGCTTTCAAACTGTGAGTAAACAATGTGGTGTGTGTTAGTCGTATCTTGGCTCTCTGTTCGGTCAAATATTAAAGCTACATGTGCGCGTGCGTTTCGGAGAGTTTGTGTGTGTGTTCCTGCCAGTAATTAGCCGTGTCTCGGCTCGCTGTACGGGTAAATATTGAAGCTAAATTACACAACAACTACATGTCCCACAATGCATTTCGTTCTGTGATTTGTGCTGCTTGCGCACTGTCTTAATCTCAGCCATATTTTAACCGCCGGCCGACAGGGGGCGAAAGAGACGAGTGAGCGATACAGGGAGAGAAACACAGAAGAAGAGATGAGAGCGCAGCAGAGAGAAGCGGAGAGGATATCTGTATAGTTCAATGTTCATTGACAATACATATTGAATTGTACTTTCTTTATTTGATTGGCAGTCAGTTGTTGATTACATGCAGACGTTGATAAAGCTACAGGCTACTTCAATATCACACTAATTCATGAAGCAACTTAGACATTTTGATGTTCCGGACCTTTGCATGGGGACATTTTCTTATTCTTTGTCATGTTCTCAGTTCTTATTACTTTATTAAGGCCTGCTTCATAATGTACTGTATCTAAATGTGTGTTCTCTCTTACAGACAGATTTCAAAGAGGAAAAGGAAGTGTCACGAAGAAACTTGCATTTCATTTGATGTTATAATGTGTATGCATCTATCTGTTGTATACTGTATGTTTATACTTGAAAAAATAAAAATATTTCAGCATCTGAAGTAACTTTTATATACATTTGGGTGAGTAAATGAGAAAATTTAAAATGCGCTGTCCCACGGTAATTCAGAAGGCTCACAGGTCACATTCCGAACATTATTAATAATAAATAAAGTCGTAATGTTACGAGAATAAAGTCATAATTACGAGATTAAAGTCGTAGTTTCATAAGTGACTTGAGAAGGAGACAACAGCAGCGTCCAGCAATACAATGAGGAATGTGGAGCATCTTGTGAAGCAGTACTTTAGATTAGGCTTCTCAAATAACGAAATAGTTGATCTTTTGGCACATCAGCATCAGATTATCATAAGTATTATAACTTTGAATAGGTTGTGCAAGAAACTATGTCTATTTTATTTCGAAGAAAGAACCAAACGGATTTGGAGGAGATTGTCTCCTTTCAGTTAACCAGGAAGTGTTTTAGCACACCACGTGACGCATCTGAACGAATCACGTCGAACCCTTGTTCACAGGTCTCACTCGTGGGCTGCTTCTCAGGTCGACTATTTTCATTTCCCCGCTCCTCGGTCCTCGGTCTCACCGGAAGTTGATTTGTCTGCGCCATCTTGAGTAGCGTCCCATGGCTCTTATTTCTGCTGGAGGAGTGAGGAGCGAGGAGCGATAATGGAGGAGCGATAACCGAGGAACCACCAGACCATCCTTCGATGAAATCCTCAGATACTCGCCCCGCCCCCTTACTGTGTATCGCTCACTGATTGGACGATGTTGACATGGAGTGAAGAAAACACATGAACCTCACGGGAGTCACTCCTCAGTTTATACAGTGTTTTGTTTAAATTAATGTATCATTTAGTTACAAATATGTGATATATCTGAACCACAAAGTGGTCAAAAATCATTTTATTCATTCATTGGAAACATTTTGATGATCGCTTTTTTCGTTTATACATTTTAAGAATGGCGTTTATCTTTTTTTAGAATGAGTTCTTATTTTATTTAATGTATTTGGGTCTACAACAGATGATACACATGTTTGTGTCAGTACATGTGTACTAACAGAGGCGGGTGTGTGTGTGGAAATAACGGGGACATAGCTGGCTGCTGTCAGACGATCAACTGTGCGATCAGCTGTGCATCACAAACGGACGTCGCTTCACGTGACGCTACGGAGGAAAGGACGTCCCATGGCTCTTAAAACTCATTTCCCTGCTTCTCGTGGTTTCCTTGCATCCCTCCATGCTTCCCTGTTGGGAGGGACTAAACGCAGGGAAACGACGCAAGTGAGGGACGCAAGGATTTCATTTAATCGACCTGAGAAGCAGCCATGGTCTCACTGCTTTCACACCGATTTGCATACTGTGTAGAGTGAGCGATTAGTTTATTCCCTCAGACGCAATTCAGGGGGGGAGGGGGGGAGAAAGTGTTCTCAAAGCTGGTAAAGGTGCAGCTAGTTTGAATGACTTTGTATACTGCAGGGAAGCTTGTGAATTTACTCCAGGTGGAACTAAAGTCTGATTTAACACTTGGTTATATTTCACATCATTCATCCACATCTGTGAAGTAACTAAAGGTATTAAATACCATTTACCTCTGAACTGTAGAGGAGTACAATAACAAAGCAGCAAAACATTGAAATACTTAAAGTAAAGTCAAGAAATCTCTTTTTATCACTCCATAAATCAGAAAACACTGTCAACAGTATGATTTGCCTAATGTGGGACAGTCCTAAAAAGGGGCATGGATTGTGCAAGAGCAATGGTTATTTACAGGGCTTTAGTCTTCTAATGCATTATTTTAGATATTTAAGGTGAAGGGTAAATTATATAAAATAATTGGGGGTATGTGGGGCGTAATTGGGGGGCTCTGTTAAAATGGTATGACAAAGTCAGGGATAATGTTAGGGATAAATGTCTGAGTTTAAAAAATGGCAATTAATTTAAGCCCAAATATTCATAGTAATTTAATAAATCCTTCCAACACACGTTGTAAAAAATAGCCTAAATTAAGAAATAATTTCAATAGGTCAGTAAAAAAAAGTCGAATATGCATAAATCTGTTTTATTATACATCCATGGTTAGAACGACATTTCCGCATAGCTGTCCACATTCCTGGATTCACGTCTTTCTCTTCCGACATTCCAGGCCTTCCAGCCAGGCCTTGGGACACACACGCTGTAGTACATATGCCGGGCCTGTAACTGGCGCTGTAACTTCCTCCACAAAAGCAGCGAAGAAGCATAGTTGTCATGGTTGCCGTTCTGTTTATTCTCCACATTGGGGACAGAGGGAACCGGGCAGAGTTTTTTTGAAAGTTGAAATCTTCCGGACAAAATTATAAAAGGTCTTCTTTGTTATTTATTGAGCTTTAAAATAAATGAATAACGACTCTATAGGCCTATAATATATAAAATACACGGAGCCTCTCTTTTTCCTCCCTCTCTTCGGGCAGCTGTCTCATGCAGCAGCTTATCCAGTAATGAGTGACCCGGCCGACAGTACAAATAAACATATTTATAACTAGTTTAGGTAGTGAATATGAGGAGAAGAGGCGTGTGGATATAAGCAATTAATGTAACATGTCGAAATCTGTTTTACGCGATGTCACAACGGACTATTTTTCTTAGCGGATGCATGTCAATTTATATCAATACATACAACTATTTTTTAAATCAATAAAAACATTTTCTAAATCCATAAAAGCATTTCAATTAATATTGGGAGTCATGTCGTTACTTTGTTGAGAATTAGTAGCACACACCATCATATGCCAATATATACACCTTACACACCCTATAACATGTACAGATTCGAGTATAGACATTTGAGGCGTAGAACGGAAGAAGAGTACGTTATTTTTACCTGTAACAAACTACTTTGTTTGAAATCAAATCATGGTTTGCTATATATGAATGATATGTTATAGGAGAAAATACTTCAGGGAAGAAAGGCTACTAAGTATTTTCTATCAAACTTTATTTTAGAAATGTACAAAATGAACATACATATACATATATACATATATACACGGTATATCATCCATTCCTCCCCTTATAGGCGTTGTCCCCTTTTCGGCGTCTTGCAAGCTACAACGGGGGTTACGAGGCATCAGAGTGGTCGTCTCGATCATGTATTGTCCGCCAGGAGTTTCCTGATCTGGCTGGATGAAATCAAATGCAAATCAGAAAATATTATATAATAGAAACGTAGTTGTTTTAGATTCGTTAGTAGTAGTTGTGGTAGGAGTGTGTATCTCAACACCGTTAGACATTGCCAGCTAATATGCTAACCTAGCTTCCTTGTTTACCTTGGTAGAATATGAACGTTAGCTCGGAGAAAAGGCAACTAATGTAGTGTAATAAAACCACTATGAACAAAAGCTAGTGGTTCATATTAGGCTAGCAATAACGTTGCAATAATTGCAATCTTATACAGCGGACTACGTTCGGTCATTCCTTGTAGCTGGCATGAAAACAATGTGTTTGCCGAGCATGTATAGCTAGCCTCGTTAGCATGCACAGTATCCTCCGGGTAATTTCCATCTCGGAGGGAAATCACCAGGAGTATGATGTAGTGTAATAAAACCACTATGAACAAAAGCTAGTGGTTCATATTAGGCTATCAATAACGTGTTTACAATTGCAATCTTATACAGTAGTCTACTACGTTCGGTCATTCGTTGTAGCTGCCTCGTTAGCATGCACAGAGCTGCGTCGCAGCTTGGAGGAAAACCACATATAATGTACTGGCCGTAAGGGAAATCACCCGGAGTATACTGTATGAGTATTCCGTGTGTGAATGCAGACATTATCCTGCCATGACAAACATGTAAAGCCATCTGCTGACATTGTAGTTTATATGTGTAAACGTTAGCAACTGAGTTAGCTCAGTTAGCACCGTGTCAATGGCTCAGCACCCCAAAAAACGTTTACCCATTTTCACAGTTGTGGTAGATATAGCTTGCTTGTTTTAAACATCATAAATACACAAACAACAATGAATACTTACAGATTGGGTACCCGAATCTCCCGCTGGTCCAAACAAAGTAGGAACAGCATCGTCCTTCAGTGTCCTACGCTGTATATATCCGGTATGAATCGCTTCATGTTTTGTGAAGCTATTCCCCCGTGAAATGCCGCACACACAGTAAAATACCGGCTCCAACATCTGAAGGAACAGTGTTAAAAAGGAATGTCAACCACTGACTTCGTCCTGCCCTCGGTAAGGCATGCATTGAACATTTCCCCTCACAAGACAGGAAACAGACCCTCGTTGGCATGACTGGATACAGTTTTGAACTGAACCTGAGATTCCAACAGTAATAATGCTAGGCTGGCAGAGGATACGGCCATAGCTCTGGGCGTGGCTACTGGGTGCTTCTACGACACAGCACCTAGGAAGTAAAAAATGGACAATGACGTATCTCCAACAAGCCGTTGAGGGGAGGGATTTGCTGTTTTAGAGTTGTACTCACTACAGGGTGTACTTTGAGGGTTTTGACTCTGCACACCGTTTACATGCAGACAAACCTTCATAACACACAAGGGGACGGGTAATAACCGGAATAGCATGACACCTCACCTTTAAGTTCCGCTGACCGCTGTACATCCAGCGTACTGTACAGTATCAGACTTTATTTCACATGAGCACCAGTGTGGAACCCCACTGCACCCCCTGGTGGATCAATGATCCATTGCAGCTCGCTTCATTATAATTACATTTATTTAAAACGGGGGCGGTCTCAAGTCAAGCTGGAGGCTTTCCCTTGAGCGAGGGCAGCCCACTTACCAATCACTGCCCTCACGTTTCAAACTGTCCGAAAGTAAGTGCTTCATCTGTATACACAACTACGGTGTATTTGTATTTATTTATAGAAGGACCATGCATACAAAAACATTAATCTCAGCAAAGAGAAGAGATGCAATATGCCAGATTATAGCTAATAGCTCATTTCCATCTGTGGTCCTCAGGCAGGTTCATAACAATCAATAAACAAATAATGACATCACTACTCATCAACTCAAAAACACCAGATTATCCTTGTTGATTAAACGACATTGATAGGTTTTGTGAACATGTTCTTGTTGCCCCCAGCTGGTCGAAACAAAGGCTACATTAATGTATTAAATGTCTCTATCAGTCAAACCATTTTAAAACCTGATTTAAGTCCAGCTCAATAAATTAATACATAGTACACTTGAAATACACTTACATGATCTGCTTAAACAAGTGCTTAAACATAGCAATGTTAACTATGTTTAAGCACTTATTTTAACTGATATTATACATGTAGTATACTCTTATAAGATGTATGTAGATAGTATAAGAAATGTGCACAATATGACAGTTTAATGGTGGAGGTATACACACATATTGATGTCAATAAACCTTAGAACATCTTGAAATCTTGAAAGGGATGTGCAAAATAGTCATTATATACAGTCTTTAATAAACTATTAGTAGAGAATAACGAGTAATGAATATACTTTATAGGGATTCTATTAATATTTAATGAAAATAATAAAAATGCAATAACGCGCTTTAACCACGAGGTGCCCGTCTATCAGCTGTGCACCGTTATGGTGTAAATACAGTCAATCTATCAATTGGATCAAATATAAAAGTCAGCCGAATTATTGTTGATACTGCAAGGAGGCGTATTGTGTGAAAATAAATGTAAGATGTTGTTTAACTGCTGATATATTTAGGATCCATGTCACGTTTTCAGTTTGGCGGCATTTCCTCATGTTTATCTCTGCAAAGCCCTCATGTTTCTCATCAGGGCTCTATAAATATACAACTACGGCAGATGTTTCATATTTAATGCAGCCGAACCGTGTATTACAAGGCCGTTATGTGAAGTCTTTCCAAGAGAAAAGCAAGCACACTCGGAATAATGTATTATTTTATTTTTAAAATATGTTTTCGGATTTCACATTTTACAAACACCAAATCCCAGCGTGATCTGAGGATCCGTCTGTTTCCGGTTTCGTATTTCGTAAGGATGTATTTTGTACACACATTCCTTCACATTTCAATTTTAATTTACATTAAAGTATTTCGTGAGGCCTTCTAACATATTTTTAAATATAACTACGGTTGTAGTTGAAGAGTTTGTAAATGAACATGAACCAAAGCTGTTGCCTGGCAACGCAATCACACAACGGCACGTCCGTTAATTCCACATCCACCTGGATTAACATCGATTTAATACATTAATGTAGCCTTTGTTTCGACCAGCTGGGGGCAACAAGAACATGTTCACAAAACCTATCAATGTCGTTTAATCAACAAGGATAATCTGGTGTTTTTGAGTTGATGAGTAGTGAAGATATCACTGTCAAATCAATTGACAGTAAGGAGAATACTTACTTTCTGGTGTGCAATTCTCTGTTATCCAATGGGAACGGGCACTCACATTGCCTTTAAGGTCAGCCCAGAGTCAGCCGACACAAATGAATGCCGTGATTCCATGAGCGTCAAATCCCGCCGCAGATGTGAATACATTGCAATCAGTTGAAAGCTATTTGCGTCCCTTTATGAAGCTGAAGGAATTTAGGAGCGTCACAACTGCACGCCACGGGACCCTGACCAAGCGTCGCTCCTGGACGATTATGGAGTGAGACTGTGTTGAATAAACATATTAAGAAACACGTGAGTTGTCCGACTGAACTACTGAAATTAACCTCAACAGGACATGAACAAAGTAAGCAGACGTTGAAATATCAGTTTTATTCAAACTTAACCACTTAGGAGAGGTTCAGACACATCACAACACATTTAAAGTGTCTCCAAGGCTCACAACACACCTGTAATTTTTAAGAAAAACAGATAGATAAATATAAAACCTGAACTTGCCCTTTAGGTACTATTTTCAATATGCAACTCTTCAAGTACACCTTATCTAAACCGAGCAAACCAGCACTTTCATATTTCATCAGCAAGGGACCCTGACCAAGAAATGTAAGATGTTGTTTAATTGCTGATATGTTTATGATCCACGTCACGTTTTCAGTGTTGGCGGCAGTTCCTCATGTTTGTCTAGAAGTCTTCTCATCAGGGCTCTATAAATAGAGAACTACGGCACCAACACTATACATTGACGGGGAAGGGGGTAGCAATAAAGATAACACCATTAAACAGTTACATAACATAACAGAAATAATAACGATAGCAGCGTCCCTAGCAACCACCTTGGTAACAATGAAAACGTTGTATAGACACAATTTCCTGAAGTAATCTTCATAGGCTAATAACTAGCAAACTAAAGATCATGTACATCCACTGCACACATAATCTAAAATAAAAACTCATATTTCTCGCATCAAATGACATCAAAACGCATTTTAATGGCCAAACTAACTTTAAAATAGGCATTTTACACCGAGAATAAAACGAAGTTCATGTTGCATGAAGAGCGATTACGTCAGCCAGCCGAGCCGCTAGTGTCGCTGTAGAGCATTTCTAGATACACAGACGCCGGTGTCTTCTTCTCGCAGTGTTGTTGTCCTCCTCCCGGCGTCCAGTGGCTGATAACAGCTGAGCAGCCGGCGTGTTGTTGTCCTCCTCCCGGCGTCCGGTAGAAGGTGAGCAGCCGCTCTCAGCGTTCGATAAACGCAACGAAAAATGTCCTCTTGAATAACTCCAAAAAAGGCTAGTTTTTCACTATATGTAGAGTCTAAGCCAACGCTTTAAGCCTCCGAGGATCCACTTTGTGGGTGTAATTGACGAACACAAAGTTTGCTGCCGAATAAAAGTCAGAAACAAAGTTTCCAGTTCGAAACAGTCCATTTATTTCCATTTTTACTGGTTTCCATTTTACTTGCTTCTTTCCATCATTCACCACACGATATTACCGTTTACACAATACCTTTTGCATTTGTTTGTAATCCCGTGTGTGTGTTCTCCGTGTGTCGTTCGTGTGTGTGTGTTCTCTGTGTGTCGTCCGTGAGTGTGTGTTCTCCTTGTGTGTGTTCTCCGTGTGTGTGTGTTCTCTGTGTGTGGTCAAAAACTGTATGGCCAACAACAAACATAGGTTCCTACCTTTATACCCACAGTGTTAATTGGCTCCTACAGTTTCAATAAATGAAACTAATTTTCTCACCACATCTTTTGATTCATTTTGTCCAGCATTTGCAAGCTGTAGACTCTCTGTCTAGTCAGAGCCATATACTGTATAATTGATGCTTTCAGTTTTCAAGTCAATGGAACACTCACAAGATGTCACCAAAATCACACTGTCCCTTTAAAATCTTTCAGAAAATGATGTAAGTGTATCGAATTATATCGAATCGTATCGAATCGCATCGTTGGCTGAATATCGTGATATATATCGTATTGTGAGCTGAATATCGTGTATCGTATCGTATCGTGAGATTAGTGTATGGCTACAGCCCTAGTTATTACACGTTTTTTTATGAGACTTGGTTGGAAGCTCAGCTTTGGTAAGGAAGAGACAGGACAGGCAGAGAGAAAGAGAGAGAGAGAGAAAGTGATGGAAGTCAGGGAGGAACTGCAGGTACAGTCACACAAAAGAATGTAGGCTTAATAACCCCATCTATCTATCTCTAATTACCTATAACAATAGTCTTCATTTACAATATAGACAATAGGCATAATTGTATCTATTGCAGTTATGATGTCATAATAACATACAATTGTATAAAACACAATTTGCTTACATCTTTGTTCTGTTTTGAGAATAATGCAAACAAACAAGTGAAATGAACTAAATTGCTGAATTGCTTTTAATTCACTGGCAGGAGCGACAAGTGAGGAGGAGCAAAAAGTGAACAACGAGGGAGAGATTGAACAAAGAGAAAGAGTAGAGGACAGAGAGAGTAATGAACAGGAAGAAGACAGAGAGACTAAAGAAGATGGAAGAGAGGCTGCAGGTTATGGAAAGGAGAGAGACATGGAAAATGAATGTTGACAATGTTTTGTGATAATTTTAGCCTCTTCTGCATGTCCAGATTATTAATAGTAACAATCAACTGATTGTTATGCATTACACACAAATAATTGATGCTGCAGCCCACTGACATGGCTTGAAATCAATATATTATACAATGTGTGAGCCCCCACAGGACTTAAAAAGCACCTAAATAGATCATGAAAATCCCCAAAATCCTGGGAGTTATACCCCCGAACCCTCCTAGCATGTTTGTACCTCGGTATTTACGAAATCCTGGATACGGCCCTGCCTACAGGGCTCTGGTTGTTGGAAAAAACACACCTGGTTGGCAGTTGGTCAAACATTGAAAACCAATATTCAACCAAACTAGCACCAGCGCGGAACTAGAACAAAACTCATTCGGGGAAAAACGAGTTTGACTGTAAGTTTCCCATCCAGTGCCGAACATCAGACTGCAAAAGTTGCGACTTACTGGTGAACATTTATGGGCATGATACGTATTAATAAAAAATGCCACACTTGCTGTCCTGTAGCACTTTTAACAATTGGACTTCTTGAAGAAAACTACAAATGTGTTGTTGTTGGTCATATTGTAAGTCATACAGTAGAGGTACACACAATTTCCAAAACATCCAACTTGTTAATGTTAAACAAAAGCAGAGCAACAGAAAAGTTCTGTTTATTAGAATTCTACTTTACCTGCTGAAGATATCTGCAAGAAGTCATAGCATAACTGAAGTTGGTTTTCAGCTCCTCTTTCAACAAAATACTTCTTTCATCTTAGTTCTCGGTATGTCTTCTTCTTAAACATCTTTCCATTTATATCAACAGTTTTCTGTTTATCCAAGGAATTCATGCTGAATTGATCCTGACAACCCAATACATTTATAAATCATCAGTCAGTTAAGAAGAACAAATATCACACCTTTGTTCAAACGCACAAAGTTTGTTCTCAGACATCTTGTGTTTCTTGACCCACTTTAAAAAGATGCAAGAGGGAGACATAATATAATTGGCTGCACAAAAGTAGGTCAGCCATTGAGCTTTGAAGAGTCAATTTATGGTGTTATGGAGCCGTGAAAACTAGCTTCTCTTTATCGCGAACTTTCTAGATGTTCTCCGTCTTTGGCTTTTAGGATGCCGTGTTTTAAAAGTAGAATTTGTTCGATGGTGTTCATTGTGTCGAAGAAACATCAAGTGCAAACATCTCTCAGGAGATGGACTCCCAGAAAGACGGAAGTATGTTACTTGAAACATGTTGTGAGGAAATGGTTAACTGTCTCCCATATGTTACAACCCGGCTCCTGGGCTGCAACATAAAGCGCGGAGGCGAGACGAGGGGTATAAATAACAAAGACGTTTATTGTAAGTAAACAAAGTGGAAGACGCGGCACCAGCAACAGATCCCCGGCTGGCCCGGAGTGAGTGCCCAGAGGAGTGAGAGCGTGACGTAACCGGCTGGCCTCCTCTTCAATGCTTCCGGCAGGTGTAGCTCATCAGGCAGATGCAGCTCGTCAGGCAGATGCAGCTCATCAGGCAGATGCAGCTCGTCAGGCAGATGCAGCTCGTCAGGCACCCAGGCACCTGCAATCACACACACACAACCAGACGGCACCCCACGTGGTGTGGAGGGGTCGTCACACTCCCCCCCCATAAGAAAACTAATTTCCACTAAGAACACCATTACTACCCAAACAAACTAGGAACTCTTCTTCTATGCTTCGGTGTGGACAGGAAACAATTCTGGTCAGTCCATTGAGCCAACACATGGAAAAACCCGGAATGTTTTTCTAGATACGGCAAACTAGCCCTTGGCAACAAAACCAGGACCTGACCCCCCTAAACGAGTGCTGTTCGTTTAGTTGCTGCCGAATTGGCTTACTTTTCTGACACATGTGACATGATTTAACATGCAGAGACACATCTCTCTTTAAACCAGGCCAAAATAAATACCGCAACATGTAATTACATATTTTACGGACACCCAGATGTCCCGATTGCTTATATGCTTTCCTGAGGACCTCGTCACGAAATCTAACAGGAACCAACATCTGGAGAACTGGCTTACCAATGAGGCCTTTCCCATGTGACAACCACTTTCTGACCAGCAGTCCCCCTTGCAGCAGACAACCCCTGGTGGCACCATTTCCATCCCTGGTGGATTGAACCGCCTCAAAGAACGGACTGAGGGAGACATCAGCTTTCTACTCTAACACCAATTCACTGTGGGATACAGACAACAATGAGTCAGGAATAGCCACAGAATCTGTCTCACTAACCCCTTCACCCTGCTCAGATTGCTCCTGTGCACGGCTCACAGCCCGTGTCACAGTGCCAGCCACAAACACTCCAGGGAAGCACTTAGCATTCTCCTCTGCGTTAACAGTCACAGTGGGTGAAGATGACACTATGGTAGGCGGTGGACCCTCAGCCCACACACGGCTGCCAGCCAGGCCGTTACCCAGGATAACATCAATCAGCATTACAGGACGGACCCCCATGGCGACCTCACCCTGCACCAAACCAGAGTTAAGCACAACAGAATGCAGAGGAACAGGCACAACACTCATTCCCTTACCTCGCATCAGAACAAAGTCCCCAGTTCTAGATTTGTCAGAAAACGGTAGCCCAGAGCTCAGAATGTATGAATCAAACAATGCTGTGTCTCTCAAAAATGTTACCGGTACGCTGTTGTCACTTCCCACCAATGACACGTATCCGGTTGACAAAAATGCAGAAAACAGTGGTTCCTTCAACCCGCATGGCTCGCTAACCTGCTGACAAGGAGAGATGACAGGTAAGGGTACCACAGACACAGCACAAGCAGCAGAGTTAAACTGGCACAGTTCCCTGCTAGCCTTAGCTTTTGGACAGTCAGCTTTCCAATGCCCTCTCTCCCTGCAGAAATTACAGATTTCCGATGGGTCAACCCAAGTGTGCCCATTAGCGTCAATAATTTGCTACATGTCTGGCAGGAAAATGACATAAAAAACGATGTGATGCTGCAGTATTCTAAACTAAATCTGGAACAGGAAGGATGACAAACTACAACATTTCTTGTCTCTTCAGAATTAGCAATAACAAAGAGTAAGCTAACTTAATATAGAGAAAAAACACTCAATAGTAATCCAATCCAAATGAAGACAAATAAGTTTGCAACCATGGCTGAAAATGTGTAGCAGTAATATAAAAAAACACAAGTGACAAGAGTAACATATTAAAGTGTTAAAGTGTTACAGTATATCATGTTGTTATGATGCATACTGTATGTACTTAAAGGTTATAACGTCTGGCCTGATTGTGTGAAATTGTGATGTGTGCCCTGTGAAAGCACTTTGAGCTGCAACCGGTGCATGACAAATGCTACAAATAAACCGTATTATTATTATTACTTGTACACAACTACACACCTCAGTTGGCTGAACATGCGAGTAAAGAGCGGTTCCTCTGCCTTGTTCTTTTTTGTGGCGTTGCAGAAAAAACAGCTGCTGTGTCCTGCGGCAGAGTTTGTACTGAGAGATTATACAGGGATCCTTTCTGGCATTTGACAGGGTTTTGTAGTCTCCCACACATTTCTGGGTAATATGGCAGTCTTGCTAATCTGACATGGTGTACACCCCTGTCACCTGATCACTGGCAGAATACTGATATTAAAAAGACAGCAGCCCAATGTGAGAGAGACAGACTGTGAAAGAGAGCGACAAAACATATGAGGGGAGAGAAAAAATGGAATGAATCCCCAGACAGATGGTGCAAGCATGATAGATGAGCAATGCAAAGCAATGAGTTTTACACTGGGTGCAAGCTTAGACAGACTTGAACTCTTTCATTATAGTGAAGTGATAAGGTTTAACTCCAGTTAAAAGCCCCATAAACTTTATATACTGTATATATTACATGGTGTATGGCGTAAAGGGAGGATCTTTTTTTTTCTTTAGTTGAGGATGAATGATTATGACAACTTTAGATATCTGCACTACATTAAGGATTCTCATTCATTTTACTTCCTTATAGAAACACTGAGACCGTACAGTTTTTGCAAACTGGTTATGTACTGCTTGCTGTTAGAATTCCGAAGAGCAGTTCTTTAGCCTGTGTTGATTTAAAAAATGGATTATCAAACAAGGAAACACAAAAATAACAAATAAAAACTAAAACATGAAAACACTTAGTTCCATCATGGTCACAACATTTTTTAACACAAGGAAGCACGAGACAGTTCACAACAGAAACAATCCTGACATCCAAATATAAAAGTTTAAAAAAACAATTCAAACAACAAAAAAGGAACAGCTCAAAAACAATACAAATATCATTGTAAATATTTCACTCTGTTTCAAAGAAACGGCTGGGGAGCTATGCCTTGCGTCTCCTTCTAGGAAGCCTGGACATATGGCGTAGGCTCCGGACCTCCCAAGGCCAGACGGGATCCCAGAAAAGGGTCTTGAACTGGAGGTAAGGCAGGTAGGAGCATTGCTCTACTCTTTCCGTTCAGCAGGTAGCTGGTGAAGGCCCGGTTACGCTGCATCTGGCATTCGTTATTAACTCAACCAGCGAAGGCAGTGTTCTCGCCCCCGCTCCTGGTAGACGTGTTGCTTGATTCTAGCAGCAGCCGCCTGGCTCGCACTCCCTAAAGCATTCATTGTATATTTCTCTTTACTTGGGACCAACATTTAAGGAACAAACATCATACTGTATTGGGAATTACTTGCAACTTGCAATAGAAACAATACATTCATGCTTACCATGTTTACTGAGGTAATACATCAAGTGAAAAATGAAGCAATCTTTCTTCTTCGATACAATCTGACTTATTTTTGCAACTAGTGGAGTCCAACCCTGCTTTTAATAGTATTGTTCTGATGTTAACTTAATCATGTTAATCACCCCTTCATTAAAAATCTGAGGGCATGCTGCAATGACCAATTAGTAACTAAAAAATAAACAGAAGGTCTTTTCTTTTTATGCCTAAACAGTTCTCGGACATTGAAACTATACTGTTTAGTAGCCAACTTTGCATAGTTTGCATTGCTTTTCCAGTAAATATGTTATGTGTGAAAGACAGTATGTTATTTAAATATGTTTGAAGTGCATACCATAGTGTAGGTCAAAGTAAGGCCATACACTTCTTTCTCCCCCTAGAAAGTACACATCTTTATGCGTATTGCGCTTTGGTTCATTAAGACTGCCTCTAAAGCAATGTGTTTAGCATATAGAATGTGTCTTAATCTCAGAAGATCTTTAAGGCTGACTACTGGCAATATTCCATGTAAGGAAATGCAGTTAGAAAGCTGTAACAGAGCAAATGCTCCGTGACTGCTTTTCACCCGTTGGCTGTATATATGATAATGTTTTTGTCCTGCTTTAATTCGATACACTCCATAGGGACCAGGCATCCTTTTCATCATTCAGATGAGAACCAAAAGAATATTGCAACTTCTTACTTACCATATTGACATTAACTAGAGTCCATCTCATATGGATGAATTACACTGAATGAGTCCTTACCGCAAGTGAAGGAGTTCAAGTATTTCTGGGTCTTGTTCTCAAGTGAGGGGACAATGGAACGTGAGATGGGCCAGAGAATTGCAGCAGCAGTGTCTTTCTGATGAAGATGAAAATGTAAAACCAAAGTTAAAAGAGAGATATTCAAATAAATGTAATAAATATGGAAAACCGTCTCTCGAAGATCACAAAATGGACACTTGTTTGAAAAGCAGGATTAATAACAGAAATGAAAACATTGGAGGCGATAGCAACCAGTGCAGAGAGTCAGTCCTTGGACATCTTTTATGATTAAAAAGGACCCTTGACTTAAAAACACCCCGATGAAATGGAGCAAGCCCACAACTTTAAAAATATAAAGAGTATGTACTGGAAATAACAAAAAGCACTCACAAGGAGGAAAAAACTAAGCATAGCAAAAAGAGAACTTAAGAAAAACTTAAGCCTACAACATTTTTTTTTTTTAACCTTTATTTAACCAGATAAAAGCATTGAGATAAAATCTCATTTTCAATGCTGACCTGGTCAAGAAGGCAGCAACGTTACACATTTACACAAACATATAAAATACAGAGAACATAACTAAGAAAACAAAAGACGAAAAAGCAGTCACTACATTGTGCACATTAGGACAGTAAGAAAGGTACACTACTTATTACTGCAAGAGCAGATGGTGGTAAGGACTTCAGACAACTTTAATTTAAAACATGCTATAGGGACAAGTGCCCTCAGTTTGAGGCGTGATTGAAGGTCATTCCAAGACCAAGGACCATAATAAAAAAAGACTCCTTTTTTCAGCCTCAGTCAGCAGGAACCTGGACCCGTATCCAGGCACTGGATCTGAGGTTGTAAGAGTCACAAACTGGAGCAAATCTGGCACATATGTGACCCGCTCTATCGAAATCAGTCGGAAGTCGCTCATTTCAAAATAAACGTGGATTTGTGTAAAAAAAATAGTTACTATGTATGTCTTCTTGAAAAGTTGTGTTCGGGTGTTTTGTTTGATTTTAAATAAACAAAGTGTTGGCTTTCAGAATATGAAACTTTTATTTCGAAAATCACACGATAAATACATTTTTGAAGCTTGTAAAGGGATGATGACAGCTCTCACTTGCCACTCTGCTGTTCCTTAGCGCCACCCCCCCTCCCTCCGGCTGAAATTATGAATGTAAGCGTATAGTGATCATAGATAACACGGCAGGGTCCGTGACAGTTTGTTTTCATCTGATTTCAAATAAACAAAGCTGGCTTTCAGAATATTAAACTTGTTTCGGCAAATTCAGATGATAAATACAACTTTGAAGCTTGTAACGGCATAATTACAAGCGGAGAACGGAGTAACTTAACGTCACAGCAGGCATAACAACAGCCGGTGTTTCACGTGTGTTTTCCCGGGAAACAAACACAATACACACAAACGCAAAAATACACAAATACACACACACTCGCGAGCTTCCCCAGACCAGTAATCCAAACGAAAATATTTTCCTACTTTGATCATTTGCTCCGCTAATAATCAATCAGATCGATGGATTCCAGAGAAGAGGAAACTTTGAAGGCCTTTTTCTCAAAGTGTTGACTACCGAGTCAAAAAATAAAAATATGTCACATTATATAATGACTGTCACTGGACAGTCATTATATAATGTGACATATACTGTCACTGGACAGTCATTATATAATGTGACATATTTTTGCTTAATATTTGGAGTACAAAAACAATCCTGATATCATTAGAAAGCTAGGAATCTCCTCTTTCCAACAGTGACGAATACACACTACCGCCGCCCGCTGGTAAGGACAGTTATTGCGCAGTTATTGCGCAGTTATTGCGCAGTTATTGCGCAGTTACCAGTTTAAAACAAATATTTAAAAAAAAATATTTTAAATAAAAATGTTTTTTTTTAAAAATATATTTTCAAATATGATTTTTTAGAATATCTTAGGTCCTCAGAGAGGGCTAGAGGGCCCTGACGGCTCGCCACTGGAAATGTCATTCTGCCTTGCACTGAGGTGATTCCAGTCATCACAGCGCCAGAGTCTGGGAACGCTCGACACAAAAACAATTTAATATGAACACACGGGAAAAATGAAAGGATGGAAACCTCAGGTGGAATGACAAGGCAGTCTGTGACATCTGTTCCTATGAAAGGAAAGCAGGAATGCCACTAACAGTTTACCCCAGATACCACAGTCCCCCCTGGCATCCGCATCTGTCTAATGAGGGTGCACAGAGCTTGTGTTAAGCCAAACGTAACGACGCTTTGATATCATGAGGTGTTTAACTTTTCAAGAAGACATACATAGTAAGGATGAAAAACCTCAAATGCTAACATGTATACGATGTGTTAGGTAATGTGTAATTCTAGCATTTATATTCAGATGCTTCAAAATTATTTCTCATGTGGAAACGTACCCGAGGGTTTGCAGGAGAACATCTTGACTGAGTAATATGTATTTGTCTAGTTCCCAGTGCAAGCCAAGCAGTGGGCTTGTAATAAATTGAACATGTTTAAGTTTAATGTCGTGTTTTTTACTCATAGCCAGTTTTGGGATCCATCCAATAACTAGCAGGTGTGACGGACAGCTAAATGAGGGAATGTGTGGACTTACTGCTGTAAAGATAATCAATACTGCAACAGCTCTAAATAGGCTATGCATGTGTGCATTAAAGGTCCCATCATATGCTTTTCTGGTTATTACCCGTCCCCTTGTGTGTTATGTAGCTTTTTCTGCATGTAAACGGTCTGCAGAGTCACAAACCCTCAAAGTACACCCTGTAGCGAGAAAAACTCTAAAACAGAAAAGACGTGTCTGTGCTGCCCCAGAACGTCTCGTTGTAGATTTTTCTTTTTCCATCTTTCTCTTCTGGGAAAGGTTGACGTCACTCTAGACCAGGGGTGGGGAACCTCCGGCCCCCGGGCTGTATACGGCCCGCAAGACTATTTGGTACGGCCCTCGAGGTAATTTATAAACACACGCAAAAAAATGTAAGAAATCTAGACCGCAAAATAATTTAAAAAGCGAGTGCCTGTTTTTCCTGGCAAAGATCAGGGTCCTTGAACACAACACAAGCCTAACGTGTCATCACGTGGTATATGTCTCGTCTGACAGGGGTGCAGTTCTGACGGAGAGCACCAGAACGCCGCTCCGGCAAAAATTGCAGTATCCATAAGGAGCCGTACACATGCCACAGTTTTTGCGTGGCTGTGTCTTTAGTTGAAAGCCCAGTGGCGATCTGTTCATCTGTCGTACTGATCATACAGTCAATAACTTTGTTGTTATTAGCATCTTGTTAGCTAGCTCTGCTAACGAATATAAGAAGCTTTTTCTCCAACCAGTGAGGTAAAGGCACATCTTTATATGATCATTATAAGTTATAAAGTTATTAATAAACAAGAATACAGTTTGAAAGGGGAGTGATTTGTAAAATATCCATAAAGAAAAAGAAAATCTGTTTACAGTTCTGTTTCATATGGATGTTGAGAGATGTATCCATAGATCTCCTAATGTTGCTCTTGTAGTGCCGAAGAAAGGGAGTCGGAGGCGGTATATTAAGAATGGACTTCCACACTTTATTATCCATTAATCTCTAAGAGGTTAGTACATGAACTGCTCTGCATGACAAGCTTGTTAGATCGAGGTACAAAAATAGTGGACTCAAGTGCAACGACTCATATTTTAATGAGAAAATATAAAACAAAGTATTAACAAAAAATCACTCTTGCGAGGAAAAAACAAAACTCTTGATTTGAAGCAAACAAAACTCTCCTCTCTGGTAGCTGGGTCAATGGACAAACGAAGCACACTGAAACAAGACGAACCGGCACAAGACAAAGGGAGACAAGGACTTTTAAACATGTGGGAAGTGGGAACAGGTGGAAACAATCAGGAGCGGGGCAGACGCTGACGATGGTGGGAAAACACCCAAAGTGAGGAAGTAACAGGATCTGAAAAGAAAGACAAGAGGTAAGTACAAAATAAAACAGGAAATGGGAAAACGAGACATGACATGAAACGCCGGGTTACGTATTGTAACCCTTGTTATATTAACACAGGCGGAGCCCTCTACTGGACTCTATGGGTACTACCTTATCATGCAAGCATTCACCTACTGAGATTTCTATGGACGTAGCCGGCCCCGGGGCGGGCCTACCTGAATGCGTGCGCATCTCACTTCCGTATAAAAGGAGGCCTCGCCTCCTGACCACTATCCTACACCACTCTTCAGCGAGCGGTATAGGACAGACAGTGCCCCAAGGTAGAGGGCTCCGCCTGTGTTAATATAACAAGGGTTACAATACGTAACCCGGCGTTATATCTCTCACAGGCTCCGCCCTCTACTGGACTCTATGGGTACAGTGGGCGGAGCCCTGATGTATGCACGCACTGTCGTCCAGCACACCGTTCCACCTCACTGTCCCTGACCGGCTTTAGCAGCCACTGCGCCTCACTCACCTCTCCCTCGGTTGTAACCGTGGAGAAGTCTGGGCTGCGGCTGATAGAGCACACCCTGACGCGCTTGCCTCGCGAAAAAAGTGTGCTCGAAAAACAGTGCTGAGGGCCCCCCTGCGTCCGCCTATAGGCAGACAGGGAAAGCCCGCAGCCCTGTATGGGTTCACTATGCACTCTCCCTCCTGAGTCCCTAAAGAGCACGGGGAGAACGCAAGTGCCCCCTATGTCCCCACACTCAAACACTGACCCGTGCAGAGTGTGTAGGGACTATAGTATGGAGGGCTCTCCCCCTCCTGCCCCCAGGCAGGCGAGGGGAGCCCTCCAGCCCTGAAAAGGGCCCAGAGCACCCCACGTCACCCCGCGACCCTCCAGGGGTCCGGAGAAACGTAAGGGCATTTACGCCCGGGGAGAGGGTCAGATGCCCACTGACCAACAGCCCCCCCCCCTCCTCACCAGTCCTGTGTTGCCCCAGCAAGCACAGACGTTGAGAAAGAGCCAGACATATCCAAGAGATAAAACTTTATGAAGGGGCCTGGCGTTGACCAAGACGCCGCCGTGCATATATCCTCCACACTCACACCGTTGAATAAGGCTGTTGATGCAGCCATAGCTCGTGTGGAGTGCGCACGGACCCCCATGGGACAGGCTCTCCCTGCCTGCTCGTAGGCGTGTGCAATGCCTTCGCAAAGCCAGCCTGCCAGGCGTTTCTTGGACAGAGCTTTTCCAGTCACCCCGCCCCCGAAGCACACAAACAGCTGTTCAGTGCGTCTCAGGGTAGCTGTGCGCTCTACATAACATGCTAACGCGCGCACCGGGCAGAGGAGGTATAATTTAGCTTCCCTGGCCCCACCATGGGGAGGAAGACTAAATCCCCCCAACTGAATAACCCTCGACCTGAACGCACTCCTTAGGCTCTTGGGCACAAAGGAGGGGTTTGGTCTGAGTGTCGCGCCGCTCCAGTCACCCCGAATCAGTAAACAGCTCGGGTGCACCGACAGAGCGGTTAACTCGGACACTCTTTTGGCTGACGTTTAAGGCAAGTAGCAATGCTGTCTTCCACGACAGTGCTTTCAGGGAGGAGAGCTCCAGAGGCTCAAATGGTTCTGTGACCAGAGCCTCGAGCACCAGCGGCAGGTCCCACTGTGAGGTGGAGGCGCGCTCTACTGGGCGCAGCCTCCTGACCCCCTGTAAAAACCGCAACATCAGTGGATGAGAAAAGGCTGACCTGCCGTTGAATCCCTCATGACAGGACGAGATGGCTGCTGCATACACTTTTATAGTAGAATGAGCTAGTTCTCTGTCCACCAATAACTGTAAGAAGGAAAAAATAGAGCCAAACTCACAAGATAGGGGCTCTATTTTCTGCTCCTCACACCATCGCTGGAATCCCAGCCACTTTGGCCGCAGGCTGTGGTGGATCCAGCTCTAGCTGCCTGGATAGACTGAATAACGCTATCAGACAATCCACCCTGTCTCAGCCTGTCCCTCTCAGGAGCCAAGCCTGGAGAGGACGGCCCAGAGTGGGTAACGCCCCGATTGCACCTGCCTCTTGAGACATCGCCCCCCCAGAACTGGGGGATTGCCCAGGGCTGGCCCACCCTCATCTGTGTCATCTCTGAGTACCACGGAGCCCCGACGCGATCCGGCGCTACCAGAATGACTGCCAGACGTTCTCGCCTCACTCTCCCCAGGAGAGGGAGAATGAGACGCAGCGGTGGAAAGGCGTAGAGCAGCTTTCTTGGCCATGGCTCGTGTGCAAACGCGTCCACCTCTAAAGGCGGGTTGTCGCTCAGGGCCATGGAGAACCACAGGGCACAGTGGCTGTTGCGCCGGCTGGCGAACAGATCCACTTCCGCTCTCCCGAACTGGGCCCAGATCTGCTTCACCACCTCTGGGTGAAGCGTCCATTCGCCTGGCAGGGGGCCGCCCCTCAACATGAGGTCGGCCCCCCTGTTCTCCAGTCCCGGGATATGGAGGGCTCTCAGAGATAAAACCACCTCTGATGCCCATAACCACAGCCTCTCCGCTGTGGCCAACAAGGCGGCGGAGCGGACTCCGCCCTGCCTGTTGATATAAGCCACTGTGGTGCTGTTGTCGCTCCTAACCAGTACATGTCTCCCTTGAATTAGGGGCATGGAATGCTGGAGGACTAACACTACCGCCCGTAGCTCTAGGAGGTTGCTGTGTCGAGACTCTGTTAGAGCCCAGCGCCCACCTATAGCCCTCTTCAGGCAGGTCCCTCCCCATCCTGTTCCCATGAACACTGTGATGTAGGAGGTTACCCGTCCCAGTGAAGACCCCCTCCGGAGGTGCCCGGGAGACCCCAGAACCGGAGGTTGCCCTCCACTGAGGGGGGGATGGTCACCAGCCGCCGTTTGTGCCTCTTGGGATCCAAACGCAGGCTGGAGAACCACCTCTGCAGGCGGCACATATGCAGTAACCCCTGCGGGACCACAATGTGAGCAGCCGTCATGAAACTCAAAGTCTGCATGACAGTTAAAGCTGTCACTGTCGCCCCCTGTCGCAGCCTGTGGACCGCCCGGAGAAGGGACGCACTTCTGCTCTCTGACAGGGTGGCACGTAGCGCGCCTGCATCGAGCACCACTCCCAAATACAACGCCTGTCGGTGAGGTATGGGGGTGCTCTTTTCTCAATTGATCGCAAAGCCTAACTTGGTTAAGTGTGTGATCAATTGTGCTGTGCAAAACCTTGCCTGTTCCCTGGACCCGGCCATGACTATGAGGTCGTCTAGGTAAAAGAAAAACTCTCATGCCATGGGCGCGCAGCGGTTTAAGCGCAGTGGCCACACATTTACTGAACGTGCGTGGGGATAGAGACTAGCCGAACGGTACTCTGTTGTACTCGTAGGCTATCCCCTGGAAGGCAAAAGGCAGACACTTTCTGTGCGCCGGAGCAATTTCCACATGAAAGTATGCGTCTTTCAGGTCGATGGTGGTCAACCTATCGCCCGGTTTGCACTAGCCCCATTAACTGTTTTAATGTTAACATGCAGAATTTCCTGCAGGCAATGTTGCTGAGATCTAGAATAGATCTGAATTCCCCTGCCTTCCTGAGAACCAGGAAGAACATGGAATAAAGACCATTTTCTCTGTGCTGAGGGTGCACAACAGACACAGCCTGTTTCTGCACCAGAGCCTGAATCTCTGCTGAGAGGAAACCAATGTCCTCCTGGGAAGACAGATTTCTTCTCCCATGCCCATAAAAGGAGGTGGGATGCTGCAAAACTGGAGTGAATAGCCCCGTTTCAGCGTCCTGTCCATCCACTTGTTAGCACACAGCTGAGTTTCCATTCCCCATAACATTGTGTTAATGGACAACCCTCAGCTGGGGGGCCGCAGCTATGAAGCTGTGATACTCTCTGGTGACCCGTTCCGCCGCAAAAACTCCCCGTGAAGGGAAGATTTGCCTATGGAGGGTCGACACAGAAAGGGCCGATTATTTACTGAGGTCCCTGAACGCACCGCCGTGCGCTCTTGTGTGAGCGCGCACTCCACCACAATGCTGTTTTCACCACTACGGTAAACTGCATTAATTGGAGTCTTTGCTCTAGGCGTAGTGTGTTCTCTGACAGTAATACGCCGGCCATAATGTCCCTGTAACCGCATAGCGCTCTCAACATTGTATGTAAGTGCAGCATTTGTGGAAAACAAAGGACACTCAGATTTGTATACAGATCAACCTCATTCTTATTAGAAAACGTAGTGATCTGTACCTTATACAGGGAGGAGGCGGGATTCGCCCTCTCGTCCCGGGCGGAGAGATTTTCTCGTCCCGGGCGGAGAGATTTTCTCCCCCCGCCAGTCAGATCCGTGAAGACGGGCAGCCCGTCCCCGTGAGTGCCGACACGCCGGTTCCACGGGGTGGGCCGAAGAGGTGGAGGGCGCCGCGGGCACGAGATCTCCGTGCTGGCACCTCTCCCTTCGTCTCACCGTCGCGCCGCGCTCCCTCGTCTGCAGAAAAGCCTGTGGAGCAGCGCGCACTGTGGTGACTCTTCTCTCTACTGAGGTCTTTGAACGCACCGCGGCCCGTCCTCAGGAGAGGGGGCCGCGCGCACCGTCACAATGCCGTCTCTTCGAAACAGACATTATGGGGAAAAAAGTGGAATTGTGGAGAGAGATGACTCTTACTCTGGGATAAATGCACTCGTTCTCACTGAATGCATTTTTCACACACACACACACACATCACTCTAGAACTAGAGTTTACAAACGTGCGCACTGTGGTGACTCTTCTCTCAACTGAGGTCTTTGAATGCACCGCGGCCCGTCCTCAGGAGAGGGGGCCGCGCGCACCGTCACAATGCCGTCTCTTCGAAACAGACATTATGGGAAAAAAGTGGAATTGTGGAGAGAAATGACTCTTACTCTGGGATAAATGTACTCGTTCTCACTGAATGCATTTTTCACACACACACATCACTCTAGAACCAGAGTTTACAAACGTAAAACACCGTTCTCCTGCGGAGGTCCCTGAACGCACCGCAGCCACTCTCCCGAGGGCCGCGCGCCCACGTATTAACGCTGTATTTCCCATTCAACGGTGAAATGCATTAATCGGAGCTATTATACCAGGCAAGGTGTGTTTTCTGACAACAGCACGCCGGCAATAGCGTCTCTTGAACCCGCACAGTGCTTTGACATCACACGGTTTATTCCACTCACGTGCACACGCCCACCTGCTGGCTCCCTATACTGGGGTTTACAGCAGGGGACGGGGAGTGTAGGACAGTGTTTCTTCCAAAGAGCCCTTCCGTAAAGACGGGGGCTCCCAGGAGATCAACACGGTCCTCTTTGGAAAAATGCCCTCTGACCTGGTGAGGCGGGGGCATCTCTAGCAATAAGCGAGTAGCCCACACACCTGCCGCCATGATCATCATCCTGGGAGAGTACAGCCCTGGGCGGTGGACTTCCATGGACGCCGGACTCGGAAGGAATGGCGAATGTGAAAAGCCTCCTCGGCCATATCCTGGTCCCCCAAACACTCGAAGCAGAGATGGTGGGGATTGGCGCCCGCTATTTAAGCCAGGGCATAATTCCAAAAAATACTCGTCTTTCTCTTTCTTCCTTTCTCTCTAAAAAATAAAACGTCTCGGACTCAGTGCTAGGCTATCACCTCCGCTCGCTGAAGAGTAAAGGAAGTGAGATGCGCACGCATTCAGGTAGGCCCGCCCCGGGGCCGGCTACGTCCATAGAAATCTCAGTAGGTGAATGCTTGCATGATAAGGTAGTACCCATAGAGTCCAGTAGAGGGCGGAGCCTGTGAGAGATATAACATGGGGACTTGACTAAAGATGACAGACATAAAATAGACAGACAAGACGTGAAGTAACATGAAAACCTGACTCTACATAGAAACCTGACTAGTCTTGGAAGACCAGAAGCTGTGTGGTTCATAAAAACATTTTCTTACTCAATATCAAGCCACGGTTATTGTTTTTATGTTAAATCGTATAATGTCGGACTTTCTTTGCCGTCCGCGAGCCTCAGAATACTGAAATCTGTATTTTGTTTTTCTTCTAATTTGTTATTCTTTTCTAAATAACACACTGTTATTTACTCAACAATAACACACAATTATCCTTGCTTATCTTTCTGACAGTGCAGACGCTTTTCTGCTTGCTCCTGCCTCTGCTTACTTTTTATGCTGATTTTCCTATTCTTATTCTCTGAAAACTTCGAGCAGCGGCTCCTAGACATTAACTTATCACTGGGACAGTTCATCTTCGTAAATAGACGGAGGGTTTCAGCCATATTTCAACATTTTTACGACGACCTCAGTCTTACAGTAGCGTGGCCTAGCAACAGCTAAAGCCTGGTATGCTATTTAGCTTAAGCTAGTTAGCAGCAAAATGCCTCCGTTCTCTACAGATGACTTCCACAAACTTCTACAGAAGATGGCTGTGTTGGAAATGAAAATGCAACGGTTGGAAGTTAACGTGGAATTGAATGGACTATGTCGTGGGAATGACACCACTTTACCAGTGTTGCAAAATAATGGAAAAGGGTATGCTAACTCACAGCTAGTTAGCAGCTACAAGGATTCCAAGGAACAGGAGGGCTGTGTACTGGGTAATAAATCTACAAGTGGTAGTCCTCCCTGGAACTCTCTGGGTGCAAAGCCTAAGAGTAAATCATTTCCATGGGATTTGGGAGGACGAATAACAGGCAGAGCCCAGCGCTCTGAAATCTCTGATGTGACCGGCTGGCCTGCATTGCAATCAACCAGGAAGAGCGCCTCTTCAACCCCGATTCATACTAGGAAACAGCCGTGGACAGCTGCTAAAGGGATAACTACAAACAATCCTCCTAAACCACCAAGTGTGCCAACCCAGAACAGATTCGCTCCGCTGACCGAGAACCGGAGATCTCTTTCTGATGACCTGGATAACCTGTCCTCTTCACACAGCAGGGTAAGGACCAATAGCTACTCCAAAAGTAAAAGGCTAGAGAGAAAGCTAACGAATGGGCCTGAAACTCTGATTGTGGGTGACTCTGCTGTAAGAGATGTAAAAAGTCTGTGTAGTAAGAACAACACCAAAGTACTCTGTTTTCCCAAGGATATGGTCTCTGACTTGGCTGAGAAGATCCTGCATATTGGGGCTGAACATCCGACTGTGAAGAATGTGGTGCTGCACATTGGAACAAATGATGTTGTGAAACAACAGTCAGAAGTGCTGATAAAAGACTTTAAATGTCTGTTGGAAGCTGTCAGCTCTCTAAATGCGGAGGTGTTCATCAGTGGCCCTCTACCGCCAGTCAGAAGAGGAGTGGAGAGATTCAGCAGATTGTTTGCACTGAACACGTGGCTTTCAACTGCCTGTACTGACCATTCTGTCCATTTTATTGACAATTTTAACTTTTTCTGGGATCGCAGACATCTTTATAAGGCAAATGGAGTTTGCTTGAACAAGTCAGGAGTGAAATTGTTTATCTCTAACATATTCAACTGCCTGCGTCATCAATCTGTTCCCTCTGCCAAGGACAAGCGGCAAGAGGAATCAAAACAGGAGAAAGACACAACACATCGCGCAGAAAACCCTGAAGAAGTATCACTGCACCCGCCTGAGGAATGTTCTGATTACGGGAGACTTATGACACAAATGGAGGAGTCTCCACTGCCCGTCACCCCCCCTGTCAACGCCTTTGAGGATACTCTTCATTCATCCCCCAGCTCTCTCTACTCTCCGCTCACCCTTTCACCCTCGCCCTCCCCCCGCATGAAGCCGATACGCAGGTTTGGCAGCATGTCCTTTACCCCCGCCCCTCAACGACGCCCACCACAATCACCGCAGAGACGCGCACCATCTCCCCCGGCTTCATCACCATGCCTGCCACAATCATCCAAACCAAAACAATACAAGGAAGATGGAAGCAGATTTCCAAACCCCCCTTCCTACAGTGTAGCCCTCACCCTGCCCTCCTATGATGAGAGGAGCAGGGTGGTGGGACCTCCCTCCCCTTCAAAGCCTGATAGGGATGTGTGTGTACAAAACGCTGCAAACTGCCTACCCTCCCCTCCAAAGAATGATAAAAACTTAGAGGACATTATTAAACTTCTGAATTCCTCCTCCTGCTGATATTTGCTGGGTCCAGGCTCAAGGGCGTATGGCACTCTCAACTCTTTCCAGGACATGCCGGGGCCCTTCCTGCCAGTAGCTTTGCCGATATCTGTGTTGATAGGTAATAGATTAAGAGCGGTGAATCAGCTTAGATACAGGAAGCGCTCAAACGTTTGTGTGACTTTATCAAATTTAGCAGTGATTCCATGTCAGCCACAGCTTGTTACAAAAAACCTGACTGATAGTGTGTTTAACGAACTTAAACTAGCTTTATTAAATGTCAGGTCTTTGGCAGGAAAAACATTTTTAATCAATGATTTTATCACTGAGCACAATCTCGATTTTATGTTTTTAACAGAAACTTGGATTGAACAAAATAACAGTGCAGCTGTTCTTATCGAATCAACCCCTCCCAACTTTAGTTTTATGAGTCAGGAAAGAATGCATAAGAAAGGAGGTGGCGTTGCTATTCTGTTCAATGATTCTCTTCAATGCAGGAAGACATCTTATGGGAACTTTGCTTCTTTTGAATATGTGGCCCTTCAGCTGAAATGCTCCTCTCGAGCTCTGTTCCTAAATATCTATAGACCGCCCAAATACTGTGCAAGCTTTTTTGATGATTTTACCGAGTTGCTATCTATAGTGTGTATTGACTTTGACCGTCTAGTCATTGTTGGTGATTTTAACATCCATGTTGACAACCCCCAGGACAGAGGGGCTAAAGAACTGTTTTGTGTTCTTGATAGCTATGGTCTGACTCAGCATGTGACGGAGCCCACACACAATAAGGGGCACACTCTGGACTTAATTATCTCAAAGGGTCTGAATATCTCTAAGGTTGTGGTGACTGATGTTGCACTCTCTGATCATTCCTGTGTTTTCTTTGAGAGCTCTATTTCTGTTCACAAAAATGTTCAAAAAGAGGTAACCACAAAGCGATATTTAACTGAAAATACTAGGGAAATGTTTACTCAGAATTTTTCTTCCACACTTGCCCCTGCTAACATCTCAGTAAATGAGCTAGTAGATCATTTTAATTCAAAAATTCAAAATGTTATAGATGCCATTGCTCCAACTAAGGTAAGGGAAGTGACTGGGAAGAAAATATCTCCATGGAGAAAGGCCATGACCGTGAAAACAGAAAAAAGAGAATGTCGAAAAGCTGAACGCAGGTGGCGAAAAACAAATCTCCAGGTTCACTTTGAAATGTATAAAGAGAGACTTGGCCTTTATAATTTGGAATTGAAAAATGCACGACAGTCTTTCTTCTCTGACATCATTACTAAAACCAAAAACAACGCACGTGCCTTGTTTGCTACCGTAGACAGACTAACTAACCCCCCAGTGTCAGTAGCCTCTGAATTTCTATCCACCAGGGCGTGCAACGATTTTGCCTCCTTCTTCACTGACAAAATTCAGAAAATCAGACAAGCAGTCAGTAACTCTGTATCAGGTACAGCAAATGTGTTGTCCCTATGTCCACCTAATATCAATTCAGACATCATGACACAATTCCATCAGATTAATGATAAAAACCTAAAGACATTATTAAACTTCTGAAATCCTCCTCCTGCTGCCTTGATATTATTCCAACAGGATTTTTCAAAGATGTTTTTCCTTGCATGGCCTCGGATCTACTTCATATAGTAAACAAATCTCTTCACTCAGGTATTTTTCCACAGGCCCTGAAAACTGCAGTCATTAAACCGCTCTTAAAAAAGAATAATCTAGATGCTTCACTAATGAACAATTACAGGCCCATATCAAACCTGCCATTTCTAGGAAAAATCATTGAAAAAGTAGTTTTTCAGCAGTTGAGTAACTTCTTGCATTTAAATAACTGTTTGGATGTGTTGCAGTCAGGCTTCCGTCCAAACCACAGCACTGAGACTGCTCTTGTAAAGGTCTTCAATGACATCCACTTAAACACAGACAGTGGCAGAACTTCAGTGTTAGTACTATTAGATCTCAGTGCTGCGTTTGACACTGTTGACCACAACATATTACTAGACCGACTGGAAAACTGGGTGGGACTTTCGGAAACAGTTCTAAATTGGTTTGAATCCTACTTAAAGGACAGAAACAATTTTGTTTCTATAGGTAAATACAAATCTGAGTTGACAACTATGACATGTGGGGTTCCTCAAGGATCCATCTTGGGGCCTCTTCTCTTTAACGTCTACATGCTACCACTGGCTCAGATAATGAAGAACAACAAAATAAGTTACCATAGCTATGCAGATGACACACAAATTTACGTAACCATTTCACCAGGAGACTATGCTCCAATTCAAACACTGAGTAAGTGCATTGAACAAATCAATGACTGGATGTGTCAGAACTTTCTCCAATTAAACAAAGATAAAACTGAGGTAATGGTTTTTGGAGCCAAGGCAGAACGTATAAAAGTTAGCGCTGAGCTTCAGTCTGTAATGTTCAAAACAACAGATAAAGCCAGAAATCTAGGTGTAGTCATGGACTCTGACCTGAGTTTCAACAGTCACATTAAAACAGTTACTAAATCAGCCTACTATCACCTAAAGAACATATCTAGGATTAAAAGACTAATGTCACAGCAGGATTTGGAAAAACTTGTCCATGCTTTTATCTTCAGTAGACTGGACTACTGTAATGGTGTTTTCACAGGTCTCACTAAAAAATCTATTAGAAAGCTGCAGCTAATTCAGAACGCCGCTGCTCGTGTCCTCACTAACACTAAGAAAGTGGATCACATCACTCCAGTTCTGAAGTCTTTACACTGGCTTCCTGTGTGTCAAAGAATAGATTTCAAAATACTGCTGCTGGTTTATAAAGCACTGAATGGTTTAGGCCCAAAATACATTTCTGATCTCCTGATAAATTATGAACCATCCAGAACTCTCAGGTCTTCAGGGACTGGTCAGCTTTCTGTCCCCAGAGTCAGAACTAAACATGGAGAGGCAGCGTTCAGTTATTATGCTCCAAATATCTGGAACAAACTCCCAGAAACCTGCAGGTCCGCTGCAACTCTTACTACTTTTAAATCCAGGCTGAAGACTTTTCTTTATGTCGCTGCTTTTAATTGAACTTTTCATATCTTATACTGCACTGTAACTTTTATCCATGTATTTTTCTTTTAATGTTTATTTTATTAGCTTTTCTTTTTAATGACTGATTTTAAATGCCATTTTCTTAATGTCTTTCATTTTTTGTAAAGCACTTTGAATTGCCTTGTGTTGAAAAGTGCTATATAAATAAACTTGCCTTGCCTTGCCTTGCCTTGCCTTGTTTTTATTTATTTGTTTATTTCTATAACCTCTGGCTTTTTGGCCGTCCGTCAGGAAATGAATTTCAAAATAAAGTCACAGGAAACAGACGTAGGCCTTGTTGGAGCACCACCCTTTTGGAGTGGTTGAAGGTTTGAGCCTGCTCCGCGCCGTCCGTTGATGAGTAGCCTTTTGAAGCAAAGAACTCGAACACCGAGGTCTGACATAAGCAACAAGCTGAGTTTTAATGGCAAAAACAACAGTACAGAAATACATACAAAATACAGAGTACCCCGTACAAAATACAGAGTACCCCGGACTCAAGTTCTACCACCGTGCGATATACGTATCACTACAGCCAGTCAGAACAAGAGTGTCCAGTATTGAAATGTTACAGTATTTATACACATAAGCGGGGAGGAGTTGTGTCGGTTGCTCCTCCCTTCATATCTTCTAATTCGTTGTTCACTCCTGGGCGAATGAGTCAGCAGTTGTTGACTTCGTCTGGTCCGTCCCCTCTCCTTACAGTGTGTGTGTGTGTGTGTGTGTGTGTGTGTGTGTGTGTGTGTGTG
>CALSBZ010000379.1:259583-307692 GCA_943591055.1 Gobionotothen gibberifrons | reverse complement strand
TGTGTGTGTGTGTGTGTGTGTGTGTGTGTGTGTGTGTGCCTGTATGTGTGTTAAAGGTGAGGTGTCATGGCCATTTCCACTGATCATAATTCCATTGTTGAGGTATACTAAAATAGAAAAATACTGTGCAATTTTCCAAACTCACATTGGTTTCGCATACAGCATCTCTGTAAAGTGTGTGTATTCACTTTCTCCACTAAACGGCTCGCTGCAGCTCTCCCCCCCTCCCTGTGAGCCCAGTGTGCTCCGATTGGTCAGCTCGGCCCCTCTGTTCTGATTAGTCAACCACCAGAGAGGCTCCGCCCATGTCTAACACAGTGCTTTTTCGGCTCGCAGCAGGAACATCAGTATTACAATGGCGTCGATACAGCCTTATATGTTTGAACCGGAGTCCGATCCCGAAAGTGAGACGGACCGTGAAGGACCAGAGCCACCGTCTCAAGCTAGATTACAGCAGGCGGTTTCAGAGTGGAAAGTTTTAATTTTGTATAGCTCTTACATATGTTAGAAATGTATAATGTATCTACATCAGTGACAAGTGTGTCCGCTGACTAACTTTCCAACTTGTTATTTTTAGGTGCACGTGTGGAAACTGCGCAGCGATGCCTACTGAGAGAGAAAACCTCTGTTGCAGGGAAATTAGAAAGGTGACAGATACAACAAAAACACAGTAACAGTAGCACACAACATTATATACACCATACATACTTGTCAAGTCAATAGACTATTATATGCCCTTTTATTTATTCTATAGTAATTGAATGTTTATTTTGTACCTTGCCATAGTTGGATTTAATTGCTAAACGTGTTATCTTACACATATCGTATCTTCCTTTAGGTTTTAGGACGAATGAACCAAGTCCCAGGACCTATTGTGTGCATGGTTGACCACCCCGGATTAGAGCCAAACTGCCTCAACCCATACACCCTGCAGAACCTCCATAACATTTATAAATTTGATTATGGACCTTTGAGGCGTAGAACGGAAGGAGAGTGAGTTATTTTTACCTGTAATAAACTACTACTGTATTTGATGAAAAATCAAATAATGGTTTGCTATATATGAATGATATGCTATCTAGGAGCAAATAATTCAGGGAAGAAAGGCTATCACGTAGTTCCATCACACTTTATTTTTTATAAATGTACAAAATGATCATGTGTAAATATACATACATACACACTGTATAAGATACGATGGACCTTTATTAATCCCTGTGGGGAAATTCAGTTGTTCAAGCAGCCAGAGGGTAAGGGTGAAAAACAGGACAGCACATATAACTTATCATGCATTCCTCCTCTTATAGGCGTTTCCGGCATATTTCCTATCGAAGCTTTGTAAGCTGGTGCTGGGGCTTTTTGGGACGGGGTGTCAGAGTGGTCATCCCGTCGTGTGTGATCCGCCGGATCCGCCAGGAGTTTCCTGATCTGGGTGGACAGTATGTTGGCTTCCGACCGCCCCTAGACTGAAACGTGAGACATGGCGGGCAACCACTTCCTCCTTTGAGGGCCTGTCAAATTGAGTGCACAGGTCCTTTGGGATGTTGATTTTCTTCATCTCCTCCACAAACGGTCTTGGGTCCTCAAAGACTTCTTCAAAAACCAGCCTCATCAGCTCACCCACGTACACTGAAAAATATAACATTCATATAATAATTTATTATTTGTATTCACTTATTCATTTTTCTTTCAGTGTGGCTATCTCTCTAGTTCGTCCTCAGATGTGCCCTCCATCGTCTGTTCCAGTCTTCCCGGTTCTCCAGTTCCTTTTTACTTTATGTTTGTAATAAAAACATATATATTTGACAACTTACTGTATGTAGGGTCCTTCTTTACAGGCTTTCCGGTACATTCTCCCCTCCTTGCTTTTGGAAAGGACAATCTGTACACAGGTAGTCCTGCAGCTGTTGTGGCTTGCTCACGGTCAGCATTCTCATTGTGATGCATGGCTGCTAGACACAACCTATAGAATAGCAAAATAAAATGAGAGTTTGTGTTATGACAGAATAAAACCCTCATGCCACTAAACAGTGACTGTGTTATAAGATGCTACAGAATAAATGATACAGTGTATTACCTGCACAACATTCCCATGAAGGGGAAAACCACATTTTTGGGGGCAAACCGCAGAATCAAGCTGTGGAAGGACTCCAGGGACGAGGTCTGGTAGTGATGGCTTAGCTTTTGCACATCTTTGAGAACTCTCGTGTTGTTGAGTATTCTTTCAACTTTGTGGAGTGTTATTGACCCTTGAGTAAAATTACAAAAAACATCACCAGCCCATTAGAACATTACAAAAATAATTGTCCATAACTCCAATGTTATATTTACATTCAATACTGTTGATCTTATGAAGGAAGTGAAGTGTTTTTAAATGTTTCACTAGTTATTTGCAATTGTTTTATAAATATTGAACTTACCTTCTTTTAGCCATTTATTTGCATCTGTTGTGGCTCTTTCAGGATGTTCACACTTGGGGAATAGGGGGTTGTCGTGCACGTGAAAATGTTGTAGGTGGTTGACCACTGACGTCCACCTTGCCACCTTCTCCGGCCCCGAGGTTGTGGTCGTCGCACTCCAGTATGCTTTGCAGCCACCTCTTCAACAACTTGCAGTCCTTGTTCTGTGAAAGTTTCACAAGTTTCTTGGACAAACCTGATAAAAAGAAAACGCATGTGAATATTAAAGCCATAGTGTGTAAATGATGTGCTGTGTGGGACAATATTCAAGGGTGTGGTGGAAAGAAGGGTGGGGGGTAGACAGAAGGGTAAGCACAGCATGTTAATTACAACCATAACATTCATATGATAATTGCCTGATAATGGTCAGGGCGCCACCCTTCTGTCTGAAAACATTTAATAGCCAGGAAACCCCCATACATATTCATATACACATCCCTGTACATTCACATTCTAAAGAGTACTCACATGATCCTAAGATGAGTGAGTGAAATGTAATTTACAATAACAAAGGTGCTGGGATCAAGTGGTCTGGCAGACAGTTTACAATAACAGAGGAAAGACCAGATTAGAGGGACAAATTGTAGGGGGATGCAATTCATGTATCTATCCAGACATGATGTCATGTCTGCTGCTGATTAGAAGCTCAGGATAAATTGCATAGTAAAACAAAGGAATATCTTAACAAAGGACAGTGTCTCTGATCTGGTATTCTTCCAGTACAACACATAGGGATAATTACCTTTTTCAAAGTGCCACACATCATAGAATTGTTCTATGTTGCGTTCCCTCAGAAACTTCTGGATCTGTGGATGACGGTCAGTCACGATGTACTCAACCGCCAAATCGCTTGACTCCAGATGATCTAGGCATCTTTTGAGTCCCTCCTTTTCCATGTGGTAACTACCACCTACTTCATTGCTCTGTTGGTGAATAAGAAATAGGGCATTAATAAACTGAAGCATGCATCAACAGCCAGCTTAAAAAAACTTAACACCCAGAAAGAGAATCACACCTGAACAAGCTGGAAGTCCACAATGGTGTTGCTTCCCAGTTGCATTAGAGTGTAGCTCCCGAACTTGGCTGAGTGCCCTGAAGAAAATATAATACAGGAGGTTTCAAGGCTTTTCAACAGAATTTCAATGGATTAGATTAATTATAATATACACCAGTAACTCTGGCACTAGACTGTCTTGTCTGCTTCTGCTTACCTGGAGAGTCTGCTCTCATATCTCCTGAAACTCTGACCTTTCCCCCCTGGTGGTGTAGTTGCTGGAAAATCTGCAGCTGATCAGTTTTCCACTTGTGGATAATAGCAGGCTCCAGGTAATGCCTAGCATGCCTCCTGAAGGTCTCATACTGGAAGATCTCCAGCTGCATGGCTCTGCATATCTATGAATAAATAGAAAAACAGGAAACGTTTTTGAAAAAGTCCACTTCTGTCATTTTTCATATGCTATGGATGTAAGATGGTAAAATACCTTTTGTAGTTTGAAGATGGAAGCACCAGTGAAGTACGTAGCAGCAGATAATTGTAAGTTGCCAACCGGGGTACTTCCGACGATGGGCTGGCTCTCCCATTGTCTGAAGTAACAGCAGTTTGGACAACGCTGTGCGAACGCCACAAAACCCATTTTTCGTCTTTGGACATCACAGTCTGTCTTACACACCGGACATTTTTCAAACAGCTGTCCGAGGCAGCTTTCAAACACAATGTACTTTGCGTCACTGTGCGTGGATCGTGTCTGAAGTCTAATTTAACAAAAACAGATTAACAATACACGTTAGATGTCAACTCTGAAAAACAGTAATAGTAATGTACGAAATATACCAAACTTACGATGCGTCAGATTCTTGTAGAGTATCATCAGGGCGGTAACTCGAATCCAGAGTCTCTTCAAATTCAGTCGAAGTCTCTCCTTGTTCCTCCTCCAACTCTAGTCGAGGTCTCTTGCTAGGTCCAAATCCTGGGCCCTTTATTGGTGTAGATGCTAAGGTGAATTCTGGGTAGGTTGAAGTTTCAGTGCCAACACGTTTGAAAGGCACTGTGGCCTGGATGCCTGTTAATAAAAGGGAAAAGTGCATAAATACTTTGTACATTATATAATACACTAATACATTGTAAAAGGCCAACAACTTGTGTACATCAGACAGATTAATTCATGAACAATTTAGAAAAAAGTACAAACAGCACTGTATTTCCTGAAGTCCACATAAGAGTATTTCTGTGATATACAATAATATCAATTAAAGTTGTATTTATAGAGCACATTTAAAAACGATTTTTGGTCGAGCCAAAGTGCTGTACATGTAATAAAAGCACATTTAAGGTAATGTATCACAAATAAAATACAGTCAATGTCATTGTTATAGTCTACCTTTGCTTCTCACGTGTGCCGACTTCAGTGTTCCCCAGGACAACTGTGTAGCAACTGAAACGGCGGACACTTTCCATTCCACTGTCTGTGTTCCCACAGACCGTGTCTCAGCCCTCTTTAGAGTTCCCACAGAAACAGTCTGTGTACGGTCCGTTTGGCATCCGACTGTACTGGAGCGGTGGTGGTTACCGGGGTCCTGCTGTGATGTACTCTAAGAAAGATACACATAACGTTCATACAATTAATTTTGTATCCGATGAAAACAGTCAATTTCCTAAACGAAATTAAGTGCAAATCACAACATATTATTGAAATGTAGTTGTTTTATGTTCGTCAGCTTGCCAGCTTGATTACAATGCTAACCTACATTTGCTAGTTGTTCAGTGTAATATTCTATACTATACTATGAACAACAGATAGTGGTTCATATTAGGCGATCAAAAACATGTTTACAATTGCAATCCTATACGGGTAGTCTGCTACATGAATTGTAGCTGGCATATAAAAAATGTTTTCCTGAGCAAACGCATGTAGAGCTCCGTTGTTTAGCACGGTAGCATACACGCTAGGAACGCCAGCTAAAATGTAATTACGTTTCGCGACTGACTGTACGGTAAATCACCCGGACTTTCCTGATCTGGCTGGGCTGGACGAAATCAAATGCAAATCACAACATATTAGAGAAACTTAGTTGTTTTAGATTTGTTAGTAGTAGTTGTGGTAGGAGTGTGTATCTATCTCTCTAATCAACACAGTTAGCTTGCCAGCTAATATGCTAACCTACGTTTGCTAGTTGTTCAGTGTAATATGTACTATGAACAACAGCTAGTCTAGGCTAGCAAGAACATGTTTACAATTGCAATCTTATACGGGTAGTCTGCTACGTTCGGTCAATCGTTGTAGCTGGCATACAAACAATGTTTTCCCTAGCATGTCTAGCTCTAGGTAGCCTTCTTGTTTAGCTATGTAGCACACACGCAATGAACGGTAGCTCACACGCCAGGAACGCCAACTGTACTGACCGTACGGAAAATCACCCGGAGTATACTGTCTATGAGTATTTTGTGTGTGATTGCAGGCATTCTCCTGCTATGAGATACATGTAAGGCATCTGCTGACATTGGAGTTGATATATGGAAGCGCTAGCAACTTAGTTAGCCCTGTTAGCACTGTGTCAATGCCTTAGCAGCCAGAAAAACGTTTATCCATTTAAACAGTCGTGGCAGATACCTTGTTTGTTTTAAACATCATAAATACATAAACAACAATGAATACTTACAGGTTGTGTACCCGAATCTCCCGCTGGTCCAAACAAAGTAGGAACAGCATCGTCCCTCAGTGTCCTACGCTGTACATATCCAGTATGAATCGCTCCATATTGTGTGAAGCTATTCTCCGTGAAATGCCGCGCACACAGTAAAATACCGGCTCGAACATCTGAAGGAACAGTGTTAAAAATTAATGTCAACCACTGACTTCGTCGTGGTTCTGTCCTCGGTAAGGCATGTATTGAACATTTCCCCTCACAGGACAGGAAGCAGACCCTGGTTGGCATGACTGGATACAGTTTTGAACTGAACCTGAGATTCCAACAGTATATAGGCTGGCAGAGGGTGCGACCATAGCTCTGGGCGTGGCTACTGGGTGCTGTGTCGTAGGAGCACCCAGGAAGTAAAAAATGGACAATGACGTATCTCCAACAAGCCGTTTTGGGGAGGGATTTGCTGTTTTAGAGTTGTACTCACTACAGGGTGTACTTTGAGGGTTTTGACTCTGCACACCGTTTACATGCAGACAAACCTTCATAACACACAAGGGGACGGGTAATAACCGGAATAGCATGACACCTCACCTTTAAGAAGAACCAATGTCTTTATGGGGATGTGTCGTTGCAGCTTTAAAATCAGCTGTGGTCTAGAGAGAATAATCAGTAGGGTAACAAACGTACAGTAACACAATATTCGTATTTGAAAGCAATAAGGATCTCTATACTTGCAAGTATGACGTCTCCTCCAAAGAGCACGTCCTGTTCTGAGTGAAACAGGCTCTCTTATCAAAGCTTAGTTACATTACAACATTTGATTAGGTCAGCTGAGACCCCCTTGCACTGTATGCAAAACTCAGACCCTACACAGAGCCGCAGGGAAACAGATAACACCTTATCCTAACTTCCTGTTGTGTCATCAAACCCCCTTGCAAAAACATCTGCTGATCACTCACACACATTCAAAGGTCACTCCAGAGATTTGACCTAATCACTCAAACCGTTGACATGACATTTTCAGAATACAGCTTACAGTCAGCAATGTTAATACATTTGATCTCACAATTTCCATAACAGATGTTTCACTATATGTTGCACATAACAGGTATAGTTGATCAATTATTATTTCGTTGTACAACAATCAAACAATAGTGATAAGTTACATCACCCACTACCACAGCAGCCAAACAGTAGCAACAATCATACAGCATATAGCCACTGCAATGAGCACACATCATTTATGGAATCTCATGTGATCTCTAAATGAATATAGAAATACGCTGAATTAATCGCTGGAAACTGTGAACACCTTTAGCCTATAAGGGACATTTCGAGCATCATTGCGATACACATCATATGATACACACCTACTGAACTGATTACCCAAGATCCTCAGCTATGGTTGAAGCTCGGTGATTGGATGTTTTAGCCGCAATGCACGTTGGGATATGATGTTAATGCGATATGAAATCAAGTTTAGGATGGCAGAAGACACTACACTACCCATAATCCTCAACTATCGTTTGGGACTACAGTCCCGTTGCTTGACAAACCCCGTGAATAATCTTCAAACTCTGGGATTGGATGTTGGAGTGGCAGTGTGCCAAGGTTACGCTGAACGTCAGGCAGCTCTTTGAAATGGAATGAAACCCACGGCAGACTATCCAAAACTGGACTTGAAAGGGTCCAGCCCCCCCCCCCAGAACTACACAGGCTGGCTATTGTGTTTCACAACATGTTCTATGGCACGTCTCTACTGGGAATTGTAGTTTTACAAGACGTTTTTCCCACAATTAGAAGTTGCCAGTATTACATTGTGTACATCCCTGGAGGTTTAGGGGATAGTGTAAGAAATTAAAATCAATGTTTATATGGCGTAATTTAGATTAAATATACTGTATAATTAAAGCTGTTTTATTCTGAAAAACCGGAAGTTCACATACACTCTTTTAAACTTAAAACTGTTTTATTCTGAAAATTCTTCATTTACGGTTAGCATTAGCATATGGCTAATGTTACGTTTTTAAGAAAAGTGAATTTAAGGTGAAAATGACACGTAGTGTTGCACACTAAAACACAACGACTTTAACACTACACTTATTGACGCTGAGATCTTATTATTGCTGAATATGAAATGAATGTACCAGTTTTATTTTAAAAAGCTTTATTGAAGGACAACCCCGTCGTTTACATGACGTCACTTCCGGCCACACGCAAACTATGTTTTCAGCCTTTTAGAATGTATCAAATAAAAAGTCATGAATAAAAATATGAGGAGAAAAGGCGTGTGGAGTTATACAACAAACACACAACGTCTAAAAATCCTCTTATTTACGCGATATCAGTCGCATATACACACAGGACACGGAGACTCTGCCTTTCTTCTTCCTCCTCTCGACATGGCGCTGTGTTTGACGTGCTCTGTCTGTTTCCAAGCTACGTTACTTCGTTAAATGTTGTGTCTCGTCAGATCTGTTAGTATTATTTCTCTGAGTCTATATTGTCAAGTCTGTGTCTGCTATTTCCTGTTTTACTTTGTCATTTCTCTTCTCATTTCAGGTAGTTCGACTCCTACCTTGTCAGCTTGTCCACTGACCTGATTACCTGCCCCGCCCTTATTGTTTGCACCTGTGGAGTCTCTTGCTTTTGTATATATTCGGTGTGTTCCCTGTGCTAAGTGCCAGATCGTTTTGAAACCTTGTGAAAGGATTACCTTGTTTATCACTACAGTAAAAACCTTTTTTTGGAAACATCTCTTGTCTGGAGTCGTGCATTTGGGTCCTATCCGTTTTTGTGTGTTTCAGTCGTAACATTAAATTACCCATTTGAACTTTTCCAGAACTACATTGTCTCTTTTTAACTTCCTCCTGGACTCGAGAACAACGAACACGATCTACAATAGGAAACACATTGGTGTTATCAAATTTAAAACATATAATTAATAAACAGATGTAGCCCCTGCTGCTCAGGCTGGAATAGAGGAGTGGTCCATCATTCAGAGTTATTGCAAATATAGGGTGAAGATAAGTGTTTGGTCAACAGATTATTGTCAATTTAGAAGTAATGGTGACTAAATGCTACAGAAATTGTTGCCAAATAGATAGATCTTCACCTTTCCAAGTCAAGGGCAGTAGATTATACGGCTGATGACAGAACCAGCTCTTCCAAGCCTCTTGTGCTTAGGCAATAAATTGTGGATGAGTAATTTCTGAGGCTTTGCACTGAAATCCATCACACAGATTGGGAGGGAAAGGTCACCTTGCGACAAATTGAAACGCTTTTTTAAATAGATTAATTGTTTCAACCTAAAGATTGTGGTTGTCGAAATGTTGCATAATGCATGGCCATGCTGATGTCCCAGCAAGCTTTACTGGCTTTGTGGTTAAATGTTGAATGATTGGACAGAAGCCAAAAACGTACTTACTACTACACTTACAACATATCTTAATCTCTACATATTTGCAACTCATTGAATATTAATAATTGATCACACACTTGACCCCCTGACAGCTCATGAGATCACTGGACAAATGCGTGAACGTTTTGGTTTCAGGGGGCGCCTTTAATCTGGTCTCCTCGTGGTGACCAAGGTCTAAGTGATGGAACTTCAAGAACCGACTCATACATAAAACATGCACATGGTCATATAACCCTGGGTGAAATGGTTTGGTGAAAGCAGCAGCAGATAAATGAGGGCTCAGGTGGACGATACGACATACCAAGATTCAAATGTGACAGGGAAAGACATATGGGAGAGATTCATCACCTGCTGTTGGAGGAAAAGGTGGAAGGCATGATGGCCTTCAAGTTATTGGCCTCATCTTTTCACCTGTCCCTTCCTCTACATGAAGAATGCCAGGGGGAGGGTCCCCTGGTGAAACTTCAAGGATGTACAGAATATATTAAACCTGTAACAGTACAAGGACAGCAATATATGGCAGATGGCAATCACTTGCGCTTTTGAATTTAATTTCTTTATTGATTGGGAGCATGGATAGACAGAGACTGGCTTTCAGGCAATAGATCCCAATAGTCACATGACTTTATATTATTTGAGTGTACTTTGAGACATGCAGAAGGTGTGAAGCCAGGATTTCTACAGCTTAAGGCACAATAGACTTTTAAAGGCCTCTTGGAATGAAATTTAAGACAACCAAAAAGTGAATATTCCTTCATTTTCAGCTTTTTTTCAACAAAATGCTATATGTGTTACGAGTGGACAGTCATTTTACCCTCTCAAGTAAAAAATAGCAGTAGTGTAATTTGTCACTAGAAAAGATACAATTCTGAAAAAAGTATTTTTGATGAAACATCTCCTAAATAGATACATGTTTAATACCTGTACATGGTAAAAGTGCACCATATTAGTTGATTGTTAAGTAATGATATTTTTATCAATATAAGTTTCATCTTCATAAGATAATAAAAGATAAGACTTTATTTATATTAAGGAAATTGTTGCGCCAGAGAATATTCATTCTCAGCATAATAAGATTATCAACAACCCTTCATACTGTATTTCCCCAATGACTACTGGTTTTATTTCATAAACCATACACTTGTGAACACCCACACTGTTTTTTTATGAATTGTTTGTGGTTTGCACGCTCTCTTGCCCTGAATTGCCCAAAGGGAAAAATGAAGTATGAAGTAGAAAAAATCATTGCCAAAATAATATTTGTTCCCTATAACTAGAGGCAAAAGTACTGAAACAAATGATTTCCCTAATTTCAGCATTATTTAATAGTCCAAATTAAAAACTGAAAATGATGGCACGTTACAAAGGTGCTGGCTCAAATTCAAACTAAAGGCGTCACATTTACACAGCATGAGCTGCCAGGTCACATAACTTTGACCTTTAGATATGCGAGGACACCCTGGCAACTGTAATCATAAATGAGTTTTTTTTAAAATACACAAGTGTGAATGAGGTTGTTTAAATGTCAGTTCCTCTTACTGTAAAATTCTCTTTAGTCATATTGCATAAAAAACACACATTTGTAGATTGTATATGCAATTTTCATTAATTTGACTTAAGACAAAAAATGCCTTTAGTGAATCTCTGCCTCTTTGAAATAGAGAATATAAATGTCTTGATGATCCCCATAGGGAACGTGTTTCTTTCCTCTTCCATAATAAGGTCAGGGTTCAGGGTTGGCAAGAGAGCACCCCCCCAGGAGGTTAAAGCTACCCATCCATCAGTTGAAGGGATTCTCTGTTAAGAATGTGTCAGCTGAGTGGCTTGAACCCAAGCCCCCAGGAAGTGAGTTGTGTATTGAATGCAATATCTGTAGTGGACAAACGGTGGTACTACAACTATCATGTTAGTCAGTGAAGTCATTTAATCTGCTGAATTAGTTCACAATTTACAACTTCTGTTTCACTGATCTTCAAGTCAACGTTGTTTTTAACATGTTTTTGCTTTGATGCCTGAAATTGATATGGTGTTCACACAAGCTGAAGACATTTTGAAGTTTTGATCCATGACATAAAATATGTGCAACCGTGATATAGTTTGTTTTTTAAGCATAACATTATATTTGTACTTGGGGCGACTGCATTAACGCTTCAAAAACGTGAAAAGTCGTATTCATAAGTGGAGATATCCTACTGAAGATGTTATTTGTTGCATTATTCCAAAACCCACTTCTAAATCTCATTACTTTTTGTTGAGGGAGCCCTTGAGAAGCTAACTTCGGGGTCGGCCTATACAAATATTTCATCACTGCACTCTATTTCTGCACTCAGGAGCATTTCGACTTTATGCGTAAATGAGCAACGTTTATTGGATTAAACAGGACCTGCTTCCAGTTCTCTTTATACATCCATGCTTAAACCCTGTCCTTCTTGATAGTGGTCTCTTGATCTCTTATACAACCCTATAAATGCTCTCCTGCCCTACCAAGCCGCCCCTGTGTTGTCATGGCACACATGTAAGCCTATGGATCAGCTGCTGCCTGACTGACTGCCCCTTGGGGCTTTTTGGATGGAAAAGTTCCCAGTACACCCACACAGAGGCCAAGAGGCAAGGCCTATATGGAAGGTTGTCGAGATCCATCCATCAGAGGCAAACACCTTGGCGCAAGGTCCTCCATCCTTCCTTGTAGCCCCTAAGCGTCGTTCCCTGCATTTTTAAACCAACCTATTTTTCCTCTCTCTGTGAAGCAGATTAGAAAGTATAATATCTGTGAGGTAAAGCGTGCACTGACAGGATTAAGGTCGCTCAGTTTCATCAAAGAACCAAAATAAAGATGAAAGGATAACACTGCATGTACTATCCCTACTGATTTCTACTAATATCTCTTTGATTCATAATTGTTCTGTTGATGGCACATTTGGACAAAATGCCTCTACTCATGTTGTTAAAACAATTTTAAATGTGGCATAACATTTCACTTCTTGTCCTTCATATTGTTAAGAAAGGGTTATTTACAGACGATATCATCATGAAAGATATTCTGGGCATTTATCTCGGGCAGATTTGGAGACTCCAAATCAGCTGCGCGTCCATGGCGTGCGTCATTGCGCAGCAGCGCGTCCAGCCCACAGCAGTTGGGAATCCGCTGACGGAGCACAACCAGTTGTAGCGCGGATCAGCAGGTGCTGTCTTTGGACCTGGATGGAAGTCACGTTTGCATCCACGGCGATCTGAGGGGACATTCTTACAGCACGCCACGGACTCTTAATTCCAGGATGAGCTGTCATTTATGACATGCTCACCACGGCGTTCGATAATAACAGGTACAGTTCGGATTTTAACTTTATTACCGCGGCTAATTTTCCCTTGAAATGCTGGCGGCACCTGTTCATGTTTGCCGCATCTCGAATTTTGGAGGCGTTTGTTGTCCGTTTTGTGCGCCTTTTTCCTCACCAGCGTGCCTTTGAATGCAGCGTGCCGTTTCACCCAGACTGGAAACATGAGTCTCCTCACGATTTAAACTTTGAAGCATGGAGGGATGATTTAGTTTGAAGCGCGAAAGTATAAAAAAAACAGCGTGTTATTTAACAGCCAAATACATGGTTTTCCTGTGTGTGTGTGTGTGTGTGTGTGTGTGTGTGTCAGTCTCTCTGTCTGTCTGTCTGTCTGTCTGTCTGTCTGTCTGTCTGTCTGTCTATACGTTTCCCTTCAAAAAGGTTCTGCTTTAAATAAATGATGTTGCATCACTAGCGCTTGATCCTTCACGATGTGAATGAGGGTTAGGAGGTTAACACGTTGTTACTAAACCTCAAGGGCCACTTAATAGTTGATTGATTTTCCCATCTGGCCATTAGAATCACCAACATCCAAGTATCCCAACTGTGGACATGCTCATCAAGCTTTAATTGGGCACAGGGGGGATTTTTAAGCATGACAGTTAATAAAGTGACATGAAGGTGAAGGTCAGGAAATAATTTAATGGAGACCCTAGGGGGTGAAGTGTGTGTTACTGGGTGGGAGACATACTTGCAGAATGTATCAGAGATTAACACTGCAGCCTGTAGATATTCACAAACCATTATATCATGGGGTATGAGATAGTCTTTATCAACAGTGGTGTCTACTTTGGCCAATCTTCTCCCTCTGCATCAGATACAAAGCTGTCAAAATCAACAGGAAAATGCTCCGAGCAATGCTATAATCCCACTGTGATAATAGCGCCAATGCTCCAGGAAGCCTTGTGATGAGTTTCCCCGAGTCCTCCTCTCATTTCTCAAACTATAGCTGCCATATGATGTAATCAGTGAAGTAAGCACAGATTGTAAGGCTTACTTAATTGGTGCAGATTATTTTTGTTCAGTCTGTGTATCAAACTGCAAGCTGCCTCTCAGATCGAGTGCTCATAGTGCAGGCTTTAGGGAAGGAAGAGGAACGGGATTTACATACATTTTAGTTGTGTCAAGATAATGGAAAGGCTCTCTGTTATCTTCCAAACTCCAGAGCTGGGGGTGTATTTCCATTCCCTCTCTGATGGTCAACGTAGAGGAATAACAAATAAACAACAAATGAAAGTATTGGAGTACAGCTGTGCCTTTTTGGACAGCATTTGTTTTCATTTGGTTCTCTCCATATTGATTGTTCCTTTTTTTCTGTTTTCTGTGGTTTAGCGAGATAAATGGAGCTGTTGCCTTCTGTCACTGGAGTGGTCTGATTTATTTGGAGTTCATCCATTACGTCAGGTGCAGCCCTCATGACTTTTTGGTACATTTCCACTCAGACTTCAAACACGTGACATGTAAGATTAACCAGGTGCGTCCGCAGGTGCAAGTGCATATTATCATTAGTTGTGTCACATGTGGTTTTGTCTCATGGGACGTTGCCTTGACTCGGTGGCCCAGAGTCATGTGTCACCGGTAATACAATCTGATGGTCCTTCTGGGATTGTCCACTCTAGGGCTGTCACAGTGTCCAGATGTGTCTTCAGATCCACTAGTTTCCCCACAGGCTTTTCTTTTCTAAGAATATACATAATTACATGTGAAATGTGGCCAAAGCCCAGAGGTGGTGCTCCAGAAGCTCTCAAGCAGTTACATTCAGTATGTTTTAGTAGATTGTGAGTCCAGTTTATCCTCATTTGTCATAATTTCTGAGATGAATAATTGGAGATATTTGGTATAACATCCATCCAACAAAAAATTGCATCTCAAATGTTACATAACATAGAAATAAAGGATTCTCCTGTAGATGTTACGAAAGCTGCTAAATGATGGTGAGCAGGCAGAGGGGCATTAAGTCATCTGAAGAGAGGAAAAAAATGTTTCACAAAATATTGATTCATTCATTATTTCTTGCTTAAAAAACGTGTGCTCACTGTGTTTGGAGATTGAACTGCCTGCATAATTAAAATTATACAATAGAATGGCGTAAATTGAGTCATAAAAAACGGAGTACTCAAAGACGTGTATAAAAAGCTGTACAAATATTTGATCCATCATTTTGACGTGGTGTGCAGCTTGAGGTGCTGTTTACACGAGAACGCAAACGGTTGTATCCGCTACTTTTCTCTTTCGTATAGCCCGTTCGTTCACACAAGGCCATAACGGAAACACGGAAACGGACCCCGCAAACGATAACGGGTCCCAAGGTGGATAGATCTGCAAACGGAACGCTCTGGGGGGCCAAACGGCTCCGTGTGTACCAGAGTTCCCGTTAGAATTTTATTTCGCCGGTCAACATGTCCGTTAAAGTTAAAATCTTCCGGACAACATTTGAAAAGTGCCGGTCAAAGGTCTTCTTTGTTATTTATTGAGCTTTAAAACAAATTGATATGATTCGATATTAAACAAACTAATTATAGTAGATTCAAAAGTGTACAGTAATTTACAATAACACGGGGATAATAAATGGAGCGCTCTCTCCCTCTCCTGACAGCCCGTCAGTCTCATGCAGCTCACGGATCAGTAATGAGTGACCCGACAGTAAAACTAAACATATCTATAACTAGTTACGGTAGTTTGAGAGGTAATTAAAATAGCTACGTGTGATATTCTAACCTGAAGAGTGTGTGTTGCTCCGCTCACCGCTGCATGTGATTATGCAGAGCTGCGTGTCGACTCGTCAGCAGCAGCTGATCTCTCTCTCCCGTCAGATTAGACTTTACTCGCGTTTATGTCCATATCGATCAGATCCAGCTAGTTCTAGCTAATGATAGGACTACCTGCTTATTAAAAGACACCTAAACAATAAGCGTCGCTATGCAACCGGGTGAGGCCACAAAGTATAGCGCAGCATTATACATTTGTTTACATGCCCACCGGAACCCAGAGGCATTACCAACAGATCAACGCACAATCAACCCATACAGGACCTCTCTTTCTCCACATTACGTGTTAGACATTAGAATTGACTATTCTTGTCTGTCACATACTCTTTTGTCTGTCACATAAGTGGCGCAAGTTGCGCAACTGATGCGGTATTGCGCTAAACGGAAATGACATTTTGGCCGGACACTTTGACCTGAGAGATTTAGATTTGCCGGTCTTCAGCATATTTTACCGGTCATAGTCCGGTAATTACCGGCTAACGGGAACTCTGGTGTGTACGCCCTATACGATAATTTCCTGATAACGATGAAGCCATAGCCCCACCTCTCCCCACCTCTGCTGCTCACTGCTGTAGCATGGTCAGTAGCTGCTGTCAGTAGCTACTGCTACTGACCATGCTACAGATGTTGGTGCAAAATATACAGCTCCTCTACCACAACCATCAGCAACAAGTGGACATGGAGAATTACATGAACTACATGTTGCTAAATCCACGAGGGGCCAACACAGAAGGGCAACCATGGCACCCATGCTCGGGGGTCTTCTACGCTGCTTTTGGTGTATTTTGTGGCGGAATTACAGCGCCATTTACAGGCCCGGCATACGTACTAGCGTCTCCAGCGCTCCCGAGCGGTCTCGTGTGAACGGAATACTTTTTTGATATCGTATTTGGTTCGTTTGGGTTTCGTATGCGTTTGCGTGTAAATGGGGTCTTAAAGGCTGTATTACCCATGAGCCTCTGATGCTGTTGCTATATATTTAATCCAGATTAAGAGGCACAAATCACAGCTGTAAAATGCATTCAATCACTTTGTTGTTACACTTGGGAATACAATCAAAATTGAGTGATAATCCAAAAGGGAATGAAATCTTTCTGCAGATTCTTATAGATGTCTTTACAGTGTAATCGTTAGTTTACCTTTTTACTGAAATGCATACCATACCATTTTACGTACAACTGATTGTAATTTTTAATTGTTATCAAAGAGTCATATAACATTTACCAACAAATAATGTTTTCAGAGTTTTACTCTCCATTCAAGCTGTAGAAGGGCTTTTACTTTGATGTCATATTGTCTATGGGAAGAATTCAGGACACCCAACTGTGCAGAAAGAAATTCCCCTAATTTAGCAAATCTACAATCGTGAGCTTTATGGTTACCTTTAGATTTAGCTAGACTAGCTGTTTCCCTAAAATAATGTGCTACTGGCATTAGCTTCATTACGACCAAGGGTGATAACGTTCTTCCAATCTACCTCTCTGAAAAAAGGTAAGCATATTTCTTGGAAGAAGTTGGAACTGTTCCATTAAACACGAACCCTCCTGCGTCATTATAACTTTTTTATGTTTCTTCCGTCCCTTCCACATTCTCACCACTGTCAGTACTGCTGTAATTGCACGCCTGAAGATTTCCACTCATACAGTTTGTTTGATCGGCAACACTGCTGACTCATCCCAATATTAAGGCAGAGGCTGGAGACCTTTATGAGATGATGAGAAGTGGAAGTCACTCACAGCCTGAGTGGAGACTTCTAAACCCACAGATGAAACAGGGGAGCAGAGGCCTCCATATAGATCAAATCAGTCCAGGCCCTGATGTTTCTGTGAGACATTTCCTTGGTGGGTTTGAAAAGAGGTTGGGCCAGAAAGAAATATATTATAACATAGAAGTATCAATCTACAACAAAGTGAAATAATCAATTTATCTATTCCACCACCCTCACATAAGTGATTCTTTAAGAGCTATTTCTGACCAAATGTACTAGTCGATCCCTTTAAAACATCTGAACTTAGCTTTGAGAAGGAATGCTTTCATGTTTCATGTTATGTTTGTGCAAAGCATATTGGTTTAAATGGACTCGTCTACTCTGTCTCTTTGTATCTATATGTTCTTAGACTATAGATGGATTATGACAAAGAGCCAGGGTTGTATCAAGTCTTATACAGTATTTGTTGGCACAATTTCGAAACATCTTTATTAACATAGATTTTTTTCTCGTGACTGATGGGTAGATAATCCGAGATTTATCTTGTAATGTATAATATAGTTTTGTGAAATTATTAATAATCACAGCAGAGTAGCTACATCTGTTTGGACAGTGGTTGTCTAATCCTGCTAAAGCCATAAATTAAATAGCCAGATAATAAAGTATCCAAATCGATCACCTGCTAAAGTGTAGTCAGAGATGACCCCAATGAGCTAGAGTTTTGTGAAAGCCTAGAACAACCTTATTAGTATAGTGAGAGATCTTTGCTTTCCACCATTTTATGAAATGCCTGAAACCTTAGTACAACATGTATATAATGCCATAATTGACATACCTAAGTAAAGCCCTGTAGACTGTGATCACTATTGTTTACAATAGTTTTCTAACTATGTAATAGTTAGTTGGACCAAATCATTACAGACTTCTCAATTAACCCAGTCAAATTATTGATGGTGGATTATTATGGACAATAGTATATGCGTGCATTCTATACAATTCTGTACATTCATTAAATGCTGTACATTCATTAAATAGTGTAAAAACCAACATCTCCTTTTTTCAGAGCAACCACCATTAGGGCTGGTCCTGCCACTTCCGTAACGGAGCCAAGATGGCCATTGCTTATGTGAGAAGTATCTACTGCTCCACATGCGTTCTCTCAAAACCCCAAATGGCTGCTGTGCCCTTCCCAGAAGGGACGTTTACTGCTGTTAGCTAGCTAGCTAGCAACGTTGTAGTTTATTGTACTTAATCATTACTGACTTCAATTCATTTCACAACATCAAGTAACCCATTCTATGGTTTAGAAGTTGAGTTTACAATGTGGCTCATTGTGATGTATACGTCTCAGTGCAAATGCACTTATGCATTCAAAATAGTAGCTACGTACAATTGTAAGTATTGTTGTACAAGAACTAAGAAAGAGCACATGTTTTAATAAACAGTATGATGCTACATGTCATTACTAGCTAATAAGTTGTGGAAAATGTTAACTTATGAATACATTGTTTTAATGTCACAAACATCTGATAATGATTTTCATTTTACTGAAGAAGAGGCATTGGTTCTTTCTTGGTACACTTAATGCATGTAGCAAATATTATGAAATGAATTAAATATGAAAAACATTTTGTCGTAATTCCGACAATCAAAACCTGGGAAAATAACAAAATAAATCTTGTTTCAAGTGTGCATCGAAACCAATGCAAAGGAAAAAAAAAATCTTGTTGCAATATAGTGTCTGGCTGCTAAAGAATCTTGAAAATCACTGCCATCATCCGGTAGAGAGATGAGAATGAACTGGGGGAAGGGTTGATGTGCTTTTGATGTGACTCATCCAGAATGCCTAGAATAAATACCTTGGGTACAAAGGAGAGAAAAGCCAGATAATTAGATGAAGTGACTCAGTACTTCCTGACACATCTTTTCTAGCTTAGCATTAGCTACTGCCCTTTTCAAGTCAGCTTATAATCTAAATTGCCAGTGGTTGGAGTCACAGCTGAAAGACAGGCTTCATTTTGCAGGGGTGTTACCCATCCTTTCATGTTGGAGTGTCCGTCATGATGATGGTCACTGAGCCTGGGCAGATGCCAGAACAGATTTACTGGGAAACAGAGGCTGAGAAAGAGAGATATCTGTACCATTAAATGAAATTCTGCCTTAGGAGCGAATATTTGCTACTTTAAAGTTTTGGGTTAAAGCAGCAACTTGTCAACAGTCAGCTTTTTGAAGTGCACTGTTTTGCAACTGTATGTTTTGTTTTCTCTGTGGGACTGACACTAAATGAAAGATCTTTGGTTTGACATTACAAAGAAGGTGATTGTCTGCACTAATAATGCCATTCCACTCTCTCACCACACTTCATGTTTACTGGGAGATTTGCATAACTACTGCAGAGTATCTTCAAAGACAAAAACATATTTTCTCTCATTATGTATTCTCACAAAGATTACATTCTTCAACAAATGCTTTGAATACACCAAATAAGTGAATGTAGCAATGAAGCAATATCAATAATTCATTTGGAAAAGGTAGCTGTTCGACTGGAAAATAATGAGACAATACACTGAAACAGAATGGACAGTGTCTTCTGTAAGAAAACAAATAGAAATAATGTGTAACAGATGCAAATATGCAGTGGGGTTTATTTAATTTAATTTTGTATAATCACACAAATTCTGTGTTTTATATTATTTTATTCTGTGTTCTTCATTTTATTGAATGTTAAATACCTGGCAAGGTCGGAGATCAGTGGGCGGAACCTCTGAAGTGTGGTCGCTGTGCTCAGGAGTTTTTTGTTGTGAGGACTTTCCCCCCTTTATATTGTGTCCCTCACATTTCCTCTGCCCTTTCCGTAAAATGTTGTCAGTGATTAAACAGAGATCGTCTCTCAACTTTACGCTGGCTCGGGTCTCGTCCATTATCAACACAACGCAGAGACCGCTTAACCACACCGGTTACACATGTTAACTGTGCTATAAAATTCAGTCGCGATATTGACAACAAAAATGCAAGTCAAATAATAATGTTTTCAACTGATATTGTTTGAAGGCTGCATTCGAAAACAGTTTGGTTGTCAAAATGGCAGGACAAATGTGTACGTTGATTAATCGTTAGAATTTGTACCTTTTCAGTACTGTTTGCATGGTTGACATATGCATACGCTTATTTATTACAGGTATGCACAGAATGCATTTGAAATAGTATGGAGCTGGGGAGGATAGGGGATAAATATTGTTGCAACATATATCTAGATTCAGAAAGGGCTTGTACAACATAACCAGTATCTTAAACCCCAGGCCTTAAATTAGGATTTTGCCTTGTTTATCTGTGGGTTAGTTGACTTTGTGGGAGCTTAAAATTAAAATTGTATCCGTGTATAACTCAAGTGCAGAAGCAGCGGTCTGTGGTGGTCCAGTGAAGTGTGCTACATTTGTAAAAATCCGTTTTTACCATGATGTAAAATGCAAAGCTGCTGCTGAAGTAATACTTCTGAAATGCTGTACAATGGCAGAAAAAGGGATTACATGATTAACAAAGATAATAAAAAAAAAAATGTAAATGGAGTTCTTTTGCGCTGATGCAATGGAGAGTATAAACTAAGAGAGAAGCAGGGTTAGAGGGTAAAAACATATTTTGATAGAAATTCTGATTCATTTCTTCTTCAGCAAGTATTAATTAAGGTGCAATTTCGGAGTTGACATACTTCAATTACATGCATTTTCTAGAGGACAGAATTTTAAACTGGAGGTGTAGGTGCGGTGAATAAAGGACAGCAGGCAGGGATTTATCTGGTGTATTTCTTCTCTAACAAACTTAGATTATTACTAATAAACTAAACTAAAAACACTCCTTCTCTCTGAGCACCTACACCATTGTATCTGTTTATAATTTTCGACCCACATATACTACGCAGTTGCCCGGTTGTACTGGGCGTGACTTTGTATCATTTTCAATATTTGCACTCAGTGGGTGGCGCTCAATTAGATGAAATGCACCTCTGATCAAATGCTGTTTGATTGGTTCAGGGGATCTTTGACAACAAAGTGTTGAATTGCTGGGATAAAGTTCATCTGGAAATTAAGAATGTTGTCATAGCACCGTTTAAAAAAGAAGTTATTTTAAATCTTTGGGCACATACTGTATCTTCCAATAAAAAAAAGGCTCAGGTCCAAATGAAGTCATTACAAGTTTGAAGTTGACTTGAATTTGATCAAGTTGGATTCATAATTTTTTTTACTCAAATTGGACTCGAGTTCAAGTAATTTGACTCAATTCCAAACCTGTGCTGTTATTAAGCCTCACTGCTGCAAAACCACACACAGTGTATTATGTAACGTTACCAACCGATAGGTCTTAATGTATTCCACGCCCGCACCACTGTAAAGTCACTTTGACCAGTACAGCCACAGAAGTTTGCTTTCCACATTATATTAAATATGCCCGTAGCCTAGCTTGACATCTATATTAGTCTGGTCTCGGTGTTTAAGTCATTCTGGTCTCTGAACCGCTTTCATCTTAAAAGAGGCATGAGGGAGAGAGGGAGAGGGAGAGGGAGAGGGAGAGGGAGAGGGAGAGGGAGAATGCATGGCGATATGGGAAAAAGATGACTTTTTGAAGTAAACTTCAATATGCTCTATTACTTTTCATCAAGTTCTAAGTTTAAAGTGCCAGACTTAAGACAGACAGAGGAGTTTTTGTAGTCGCCAGTAAATATAAGTCATTGTACTGTTGAGAGAATGTCCTTCATGTAGTGCCTAGTACTAATACAGTGCGGAAAGATGTCCCACATGTAAGTGTCTGTGAGAGTGTAAAATAACCAAATGGCACTTTGCAGCAATGGTTACCTGTCTGAGAGATATCATCAATAGTTGTGGAACCGTAAAGATTAAAGATGGGAAAAGATTGCACATGCCATCCTGTGATGTGTTCCAGACTCACTGGATCAGCACAAACACTATCTTACATCCTCGCTGAGATGCAGCAAACTATTTAGCTTTCAAAGGGAGCAAAATCCATATCTTCTGTAACTACTGTCGTCTCTTGCATCTCTCTAAATTGCGTGTTGTTGTCCTTTGTGTGCTTTTACCGCAGATAAACTCCACCTGGCGTCTGGACTCTTCTTGCAGCAATGACTCCGTATGTATCCGGAGGGACCGTGTTCACCATCCTGCTCATCTGCAGGTACGACTGTTTACAGAGATACGGCTGAAAGGTGAAGGCAGGGAGTGACATTGGATTTTGATCCATCTAATCTAACAAGACAAGGCTCGGTATGCGGGGATCTGAGCAGTGATGTAATGTAACTAAGTACATTTACTCAAGTACTGTACTTAAATACATTTTTTAGGTACTTTCAGTTTATGCTACTTCTACTCCACTACAACTCAGAGGTAAATGGTGTACTTTTAATCCACTACATTCATGTTGTACCTTTGGTTACTTCACAGATGTGGATGAAAGATGTGAAATATAATCAAGTGTTAAATCTGACTTCAGTTCCACCTGGAGTAAATTCACAAGCTACCCTGCAGTATACAAAGTCATTCAAACTAGCTGCACCTTTACCAGCTTTGAGAACACTTTCATGATCAATCATTATAAAACATATCATATACTGTATATTATTCTGAAATGGACCAATCTGCACAATGAGTACTTTTACTTTTGGTACTTTAAGTATATATTTTATTTTTTTATTAAATATATTTTTATTGACATTTGGCAGCAAACAATTACACATTGTTTTTTCAAGACATAATAATTGTACATTTTAAGTTTGTCTGTCCGAAATGCCTTTTTCTTTTTTTGTACACAAAGATAAAATAAAGACAGTAAAAAGTACGAACAATACTAACATTAGGGAGTGATCAGGACTTCACAGTAAAATCATACGTTAATTAAATTAAATCTGGCCTATGAGGTTTTACGAAATCAGTCCACTTTCAAATAGTTCCAGTTTGTGATTGACAGATGATGTTATCCTCTCCATTTTGTAAATGTCCATTGTAATATCCATCCATGCGTTTAAAGTTGGGCTATCAGGTGATAACCACTTCTTTGTAAGAGCTTTTTTACTCGCCACCAGCAACAGATTTAATAAATATTTGTCTTTTTTAGTCCATTCTTGAGGTATGAGTCCAAAGAACAAAGTCTTACTCTCCATGGGAACATGACATTTGAAAATATCTTGTAAGGCTTTATGTATCTCTCTCCAAAAGACCTCAATAACAGGGCAGTCCCAGAAAACGTGATAATGATTTGCATTTGAATTTCCACATTTTCTCCAGCAGTCTGGGGAGTTACCAGTGAGACTTCTGAGAGGGTGTTCTAAAATATCTTCCAACTCCCTCCAGTTATGTGAACTGGTACATTTCCACTGATATTTCCATATTGCTGTCCATTCCTCCTCAGATATGATAACCCCTCCTTCCTTCTCCCAATTGGATTTCACATATATGGTTGAGTGTATTTTAAGATTCAACAGCCCTTTATACATACATGAAATAACTTTGCTATCTGTTTTTGAATCGTATGCTTTTTTAAATAGTTCTATCACACCTGTACTTGACTCTGTTATAGTTTTAACCTTTTTGTTAACATAATGCCGCATCTGTAAGTATCGACAGAAGTCTTGTTTTTCTAATAGGAATTTCTCTTTAAGCATTTCAAAACTAGAGGTTACTTACGTAACCCCAGTTCTCAGAGTAACATGAAGTGAGATGTCTCACTATGGGATGCGCCTCATCGCGGAGCAAACAGAAGCATCAATCTCATTTACGCCAATTCTGATTGGCTATAAGTAGCTTGCGCTACGTCGCATGCGTCATTCAAAATAAGCACCTCTTCTCGCTTCACCATAGCAAGGAGGGCCGTCTGGTGAGACATCTCACTTCATGTTACTCTGAGAACTGGGGTTACGTAAGTAACTTCTAGTTCTCATTCATAACACTCCGTTCGATGTCTCACTATGGGAAATCGTAACTCCCGTATTGCCAGACAAGCTTATCTCGAAAGTCACCAAGACCAACCAGAACCTTACAGTTAGAGCTCTAACTCAGCAGGGGGCCCAGCACTGCTCGAGCCACACTGGGAGTAGAGACGTCCAGCCTGTAAAAGCGGACAAAAGTGAGCTGCGAGGACCAGCTCGCTGCTGCACAAATGTCTTGAATGGAAACACCCTTGAACAAAGCCCAGGATGTAGCCATACCACGAGTCGAGTGAGCACGCAAACCCGAAGGTGCCTGCAAACTCTGACTCGTATAGGCCAAAGCAATTGCGTCCACAATCCAGTGGGAGAGCCGTTGCTTGGTAACAGGCTTGCCCTTCTGAGGGTTAGCCCAGGACACAAAGAGTTGATCGTTAAGACGAAACTTCTTTGATCTGTCCATATAAGTGTGTAAAGCACGGACTGGACATAGCAAATTCGGCTGCTGTTCTCCGGAGGGACACAGCGGCGGAGGAAATGCTTCAATGTCAATTGGAGTACATGAACCCACCACCTTAGGTACAAAGGCAGGGTTGGGTTTCAGTAGCACTCTAGTATGCCCTGAGGCAAACTGGGTGCATGAAGGATGTACAGACAGCGCATGAATGTCACTGACACACTTGGCGGAAGCCAGGGCCAGTAGCAGCACTGTCTTGAGTGACAGGTGCTTCATGTCAGCTTCTTCCAGGGGTTCAAATGGAGCTCGAGAGAGCCCATCCAAAACCACTGACAAGTCCCATAAGGGCACCAGTGACCTGGAGACCGGGAGGAGCCTGCGAGCTCCCTTCATAAAACGGCAGACCAGGGCTGCGTTTCACTTCGGTTAAATGGATTCCTTGCATCCCTCACTTGCGTCGTTTCCCTGTGACTAGTCCCTCCCACCAGGGAAGCATGGAGGGACGCAAGGAAACCACGAGAAGCAGGGAAATTAGTTTTAAGAGCAATGGGACGTCCTTTCCTCCGGAGCGTCACGTGAAGCGTCGCCGTTTGTGATGACGCTGCACAGCTGATCGTCTGACAGCAGCCAGATCTGTCCCCGTTATTTCCACACACACCCCCGCCTCTGTTCGTACACATGTACTGACACAAACATTTGTATCATCTGTTGTAGACCCAAATAAATAAAATCAAATAAGAACTCATTCTCAAAAAAGATAAACGCCATTCTTAAAATGTATAAACGAACATTAGTTGGATTAATATTGATTAGAGTGCACAATAGAAATAAAATAATTGAGAGAAGAAAAAGAGATATTATCTATCAAAACCCAGTTAGATTAACATTCATTGGATTGCACACTTTGTTTGTTTGTGTGCATGTAGCACATTAACATTTTAATATCACTTAATGACTGACTGAATAGAAATGACAATAAATGAAAATATAAAACGAAAAAAGCGATCATGAAAATGTTTCCAAAAAATGAATAAAATGATTTTTGTCCACTTTGTTGTTCAGATAAATCACATATTTGTAACTAAATGATGCATTAATTGAAACAAAACACAGTATAGACTGAGGAGTGACTCCCGTGAGTTTCATGTATTTTCTTCACTCCGCTGGGAAACTGCTCTCATGTCAAGAACATGGTCAAGAAGCATCAGATCAGTGCATGCGCTGCATCGTCCAATCAGTGAGCGATACACAGTAAGGGGGCGGGCCGAGTGTCTGAGGATTTCATCGGAGGATGGTCTGGTGGTTCCTCGATTATAGCTCCTCCGTTATCGCTCCTCGCTCGTCGCTCCTCGGTCCTCCGGCAAAAATAAGACCATTGGGATGCTACTCCAGATGGCGCAGACAAATCAACTTCCGGTGAGACCGAGACCGAGGAGCGAGGAAATGAAAAATAAGAGAAGTGAAACGCAGCCCCCTTGTCGGTTTATATACGACACTGTGGTCGTATTGTCCGTCCTCACGAGGACATGGTGTCCTCTGAGAAAAGGCAGGAAGCTTTTCAGGGTGAGAAACACCGCTAGAAGCTCCAGGTAATTTATGTGCGCCCGCTGGCGGTCTCTGCTCCAGAGACCCCTCACCGGGCGACCCTCGCTTGTGAATATACGATGCCCGAGAAGCGAGGGGGGTGACAGCGAATTGGAGTTTGTAACCCCGCGTAACTGTTTTTTTTAACACCCAAGCAGACGTTGTGAGCATCCTCCACTGTTCGCTCCTTAGAGTCAGTGGAGATGACACGTCTCCTGCACCCTGTGTCTCTATTTGTTGTGTTATGGGGCCCTCTAGTGTCTGAACACGGTGGTACCCTGTTTTGACGCTTCCTACCGACACTGCGCATGCGCAAGACGGAGCGTCATCACAACCCCCACCGGCACTGCGTCTGCACGTGACGGTGGCGGCCTCATGGCCCCAGTCGCCACTGCGCATGCGCGAGGCGGTGGTGCCTTCACAGACCCTTTTATTGTCCGTCTTTTGAGAGAGCTCGTAGCTGCTCTCAAAAGGGGGAAAATGGCGGGCTGTTTATTGTTTTTGTTGTTTTTATTGTTTTTTCTTTCATTTTTTCGAGCTGCGCCCTCGGCCCTCGGCCTGGATGCGTCAGCGGAAAATGCTTTATGAGAAAACGGAACAATATTGTGACAACATGTGTATTGATGCACTTGAGGATGGCGTTGAGGCATCTCTCGAAGCAGCGGGAACACACCTGGAGCTGGGGAACCGTGGACTTCCAGCTCTGTCACGGGGGGGAGAAGAGGGGGCTGTCAGACCGGCCGCTTCTTCTTCCTCTCCTGCTGGCCGAAATTCTGGGTTGGCTGTGCCTGGGCTGCAGCCGGAACTGGAGATGTTCTGGGCCAGTTTGTCCTTGTCTCCTGCCTGGGCTGGGGACTCTGGGCGGACTGTGACCTCTGCAGCTTGGGTATCTTGAACCGAGCTGCTGGGGCGGCCTGGGTGAAGGACTGCCGCCGTGGAGGGGGCGGTTGGACCCGTCGAGGGAGACAAAGGTGGAGGGCCTCGTCTTCCTTCTTTTTGGACTCGCATCTCTTCTGCATGGAAGCTAGCGCAGATCCAAAAATTCCCTCGGGAACGATGGGCATGTCCAGCACATCCTCTCGTTCCCGGTCTGGGAGGTCGGTGAGGTTGAGCCATCTCGCTCTTTCCTGCACCACCATAATTCCCATAGCCTTGCCCGTGGCCTGGACGGCGCAGCGTTGAACACGGAGACAGATGTCCGTGATCGCGGCTATCTCGTCCAGTACTGCCCTCGTAACGGGATCTGGAGGTCTCCTTGGCCATTTCAGGCCATGGGATGTCTAGTCTGGCTGCGGCACGCTGACACACGGCCTGCAGGTCCATACTTAGACAGGGCGAAGCTGGTGTGCTATCGCCCCCGCGAGCAGTCATCGCTCCCGGCGTTGCAGCCTGAGCCGATGAGATGAAGACATTATCTTCCTGCTCGTCAGATTCGGACAGGAGGAATCCTGAGGCGTCCTCGTCATCCTCCGTATAGTCCAACTCTAGGACGTCTTCCGCGGGCTGGACCATGGTGAGGTCCAGCCGGGAGCTCCAGCTTGGTATAACATGGGGCTCCGCTCGCGCGTCCCTCGCTGCTCCCGAGTCCCAGCCTGACGGCGCGGGGCTCTGGTTCTGCAGCGGCTACCACTGATGAGCCCCAGACCGACACAGTGCGGGGCTCTATCTCTGTGGAGGACGCCCTCGTGTCATGATTTCCATCCGGTAAATCAGGGGACATGAGGGGGTCCTGGCTCGACAGGCTAGCTTGGCGAGCTAGCCGTCGGCGGAGGCTCCTCGTGGTGAAACGAGCACAATGCCCGCATGAGCCGGGGTTGTCGATAGCCTTCTGGGCATGTTGCAGCCCGAGGCAGGACGAGCAAACCTGGTGTGCGTCTGTGTCCGAAATCTTTAACCCGCAGCCGCAAAGCCGAGCCTCCGGTTCCCTGGCTCCTCTGGTGTGAGGGAAAGACGTGTCCATCTTGTTCGTCATTACGGCGACGTAGGAAGGACGCGCTCGTAGCAGGTGCGTTAGCCGAGAAAAAATCCTCTCAATCCGGAGAAAAGACGACGGTGTAGGATTTATTCCCGAAGAATATTAACCGGTGTGTTAATATTCTTACTTAATCCTATTCTTCTCTGGTGGAGAAGAAAGAAAAAAGCGTCCTCGCTAGCGTGGTGTCGGTAGCAAGGAGGGTAAGCTAGCAACAGGTGTGCTGCTAGCCTAAGTCAAAACCTTACCTTTTCAATTTCCGGAGAAAAAGGAAAAAGGGGTGAGGTCGAATGTGGCACTAACTGGTGTGTTAGTACCTACAATCTTCTCTTCGAAGAATATCTAAAGGTAGCTCGCGAGCGCCCGTCGACCGAATTCCTAGCTAGGATAGCCGGGTTCCGTCTGTGGACAGTTAAGCTGTGCAGCTGCCGAAAGAGAGATGTGCTCTGAAGCGAGAAGAGGTGTTTGAATGACGCATGCGACGTAGCGCAAGCTAATTATAGGGGGTGGATTCCCTGACGCTGACGTCGAGATCACCCGCCAATCAGAATTGGCGTAAATGAGATTGATGCTTCTGTTTGCTCCGCGATGAGGCGCATCCCATAGTGAGACATCGAACGGAGTGTTATGAATGAGAACTAAACAGCGTTCCCTCTCCCCCTAGGAGTAAAGTCGGTGTCATATGCACACCATTTGAGAATTGTAATATGTCCCTCTAATTTATACTCAGTTATGACTGTTTTCCATACTTTAAGAGTCAGTTTTACCCATGGATTTTAAATGTTATTTATGTAGCCCTGTAGGTCGCTGTCAGCTATGATTACTTGTATGGGAATGGATAATATTTTCTCTTCCATGGTTTTCCATTGGGCATCATACGATGGATTGCACCATCATACCATGGGCCTCAGCTGTGCTGCCCGGTAATACTCTTTAATGGAAGGTAGAGCCCACCCCCCCCTTTCTTTTGCTAATTGTAAAGTTTTAAAACAAATTCTAGGTCTTTTAGCCTGCCAGATTTACCTTGATATTATTCTGTTCCACTCGTTAAATTATTTTTGGTTAATCTCTATTGGTAAGGTCTGGAACAAATAAGTAGTCTTGGCAGTATGTTCATTTTGATGGATTCAATTCTTGAGCTGAGACTAAAGAAAGGGATAAGGTTTCATCTAGCTATGTCCTCCTTAATCATTTTGTTTAAAGGTGAGTAATTGTATTCTGATATTTCTGAAAGATCCTTTGGTATTATAACGCCTAAATATTTTTAAATGCTCTGTGTGCCATGCCAAAGGGTATCTAGTTCTAATTTCACCTAGTGGGCTGTAAGTGTTGTAAGTAAGCAATTGTGTTTTAGCAATATTGAACTTGTATCCTGACAGTCGACCATATTGTTCAAGTGATTGCATCAATTTAGGGAGAGTTTGTCGTCCGCGTAGCAAGCCAGCTTGCGTTCCTGCCCGTGATTAGTAATTCCCCTAATCTCTTCATTTTGTTTTATGTATTGAGCCAATGGTTCCAAGTATAGTGCGAAGAGTAGCGTTGACCATGCACAGCCTTGGCTCGAGCCTCTTTCGAGGGTAATGCTATTTGACAAATATCCATTAACTTTAATTCTAGCAGTGGGCTTGTTGTATAATGCCTGTACAGTTTTAATAATTGTGTCATGTATACCAAATCTATGTAGAACTTGATAGAGAAAATCCCAATTTAACGAGTCAAAAGCCTTTTCAGCATCCACGCTTATCACTTTAACTATATTTTGATTTTAATACTTTATACTTTAGTAAACATTTTAATGTAGGGCCTTTACTTGTAACATAGTATTCCTACACTATGGTACTTCTACTTTTACTTAAGTACAAGATCTGAGTACCTCTAGATCTGAGATGAAGATAGGAAGTTACTCAATAGCAATTCCTCATGCATGTGATAAGAAAATAAATTCCAAGGCCACTTCCAAGCGCTGCTGTGCAGAGCTGATGAAGCAGGATCGGCACCACATGTTATAGTCATTGCATACAATTGTTGTTCAGAGGTCATACAGAGAGACTGATGGGATGTTTTGGTCCGTTACCGTGAAGAGAAGCTTCTCCTCTTCTTACATTTTCAAAGCACAGAATGCACTTTGCGCATTCTCGATAAGGCTAACCCTCTGGGCCTGGCTGAAGCCCGCTATAAGAGATTCTGTGTATAGTGCAGTGCTTCTTTGCACAATCAGCTCTGGGATTAATGTGCTGAAGTTGGTCGCCTGCTACACTAGCATGTTGCCAAATGCATACTTTACTCTGTGCAAACGCCATATGCCAGTTGGAGACCATTCCAGCATTACATGAATTCACTTCAGGAAGCTGTGACCCCTCAAAGATTCAATGTAGATTTCTTGCGCAATGGTCATTGTTGTGTTTAAGAATCTTCTATTGTATGTCTAATGAGCCTTATTACCACACTGTGGACTTCAACACACTGGTGCATGCCATTCAAAGCCTTAAAAATATACCTATGTATATGACATATTTTTTAATGAGAACAAATATATATAATTGTTATTGTTAAGATATAACTTCAAAATGTCATTGTAGCTGCCAATATGTGCATACATTTTATTTAAAGGTATAATTAATAGTACTCTGTTGCCTATAAAAAAAACGTACTCTTTGGCAACAATAGTCAAACTATTACATTTTTACTGAGTAACTTATTATACTTTATTTGTAGAAACGCTAAAAACGCTGTGTTTGTATAGTCAAGGCCAGTCATGTTTTAAATACCGATATTCTGTCTATAGTGTAATAATAATGACTGGTGGTGACATATTGATATTTCTGTTTACACGCAAATGAACTCCCAACAGTGCAGCCTCCTCATGGTTTTTTGAAACATTTCAACCTTATTTCGAACAACTTTTATGCAGTGATAAATTACTTGCAGAGATTGTTAACTGTCACCAGTTACCAATAATGCTTTGGCCACATATTTTCACATCAATTTTAAAGAATAGAAGGTTTCACTCTACAATACCTCGACCTCTTAGTGGATGGTTTATCATTTAGAACATTGGCGTCCATTCTTGTGTGATGCAAAACAACCTATTTTTCATCCAGTGAGAATACTGTAGCTGGATTTGCTCTTTTTTACAAGTTGGAAGTCCAAGTCGGTATTTTTTCAGGCAAGAAGTATTTTCGAGTTTTAAGTTCTCAACTGACCATTGCCATTTTAAGAAGCAAACCCAGACATATCTGCTCAGATACTGCAAATATAATTCCCACCTTCAAATACTTGATAACCACAAATATCCTCAACTTATTAAAGGCCTTCATGGACCAGTAGTATGAGTCTGGACAGGTACAAATTATATTCAGCAACCTTCAAGTAGCCATTTTATCAGAATGGATCTCAGTTCTCGGAATGTGATTAATTCCAATTCAAGAAGACTTGCTATCAGCAATGATTGAAATAAATCTAGATTGGGTTACTAATCTTTGCTTTAGTTATACAGAGTCTAAGTATTCTCAGTTTCCTGTTAGCTAGCTTAGCTTGAGCTTTGCCAGGCCATGTTTAGCCACTTCGGCTTTGGACCCCGTCTGTGGCGGAAAAATTGAACAAATGTCATTTTTCTTTCTATCTGAGCCATGTGTGGAGCAAATCTAGTGACTAGTAATCACTTACACTTATAGTAATTTAGCGTCCTCTGTAAACATTTACGTGGGACAGAATCTGACTAACATGTGTCCATAAAAGATACATCGGGGGGGGGGGGGCGATATCAAGGATAGCTTATTCTATTCTACATCTTGCTCAGTATGCCCTCTAACGTTCTTTTCAATTTCAGATCTATACATTTTTGGCAATATGCACCAAGGTAATGAAATAACATTTTAGAGCTTGATGATCATAATCTAATCCCGTGTAATTTATTGATTGACATTCAATCATTGCAAATGGTACTGTGTAATTGATATGACCTCTGTGAAATGGAGGGAAGATTTACCATCAGCAGACCCTGTCAGCATGAGGTGTTCAGCTCAGAAGCCCTGATAGATCTGGTGATTTAGTGATAATGAAACACAGCTTACCCTTTGCCAGTAGAATACAGATGTGCTACAACCGTCTTCCTACAACATACATGGGCGCGTTATTGACCCAACGGCTTAATGAAGACAACCAGTGACCTTGACAGCGTTGAAACTTCCAGCACCCTCACTTTACAGCAAACAGAAATTCATAAAGAGTCATGAGAGCTGCAAATGTATCCATCATGGAAGACTCACTGGGACACAGATGGCCTGCTTGAACTCTCTGGAAAGATTGACGTTTTGCTTAATGTGCAGATGCAGTATACTAACAAAATAGAGCTATAATGACACGTTAGCAAACGTGTTAATTCAGGCTAAGATTACTTCCTGCTCATGTTCCTGTGGTGCTCAGTATAAAACCCTGGCAGCATTACAGCTTTGTTAAAATAACAAAGCAAGGATTCACAGCTAAGCTTGTTATTTGAGAGAAAAAAATAAAGATGTCGCTGTCACAGCCATATAAAGTATTATCTGGTGAATAAACATCGAAGTGGAGTGGACCACCCATTTTGCAAGGGAGCTACAATTCAGGAACAACAATAGTCAAGGAAAAGATGCAGAGAGAAAAACACTTCAGAAAATAGAGATACAGTCCAACAACCACTTAAAATATGTATGTATATGTTATTTCCTTACAAAACAATAATAGCGCGTACCAGAGTAGCTGTTAACTGTAGCAAGATGGCGGCCGGTGAGCTACGCTGGAAAATCTCCCATGAGCCATCAGGGCTGGAGTCGAATAGTCAAAAAATCAGCTCCTAGGCTGAAGTCGAATAGTCCATTTAGCTTAGGAACCTTCCTAACCGAGTGAAATGACCCGGAAGTCCCTCAGTGGCAGCCATGATAAGTGCAGTTCGAATTCTCTACATGATAGGAAAGGAGGTTTCAAACTTCCTTTATAGCCTCCTTTATCTTAGGAACCACTGGACCTCCCTAACCGAAAGGAGAGGAGAAAATGCTGCCCCACAATGCCTTGCAGCCGCAGCATTTGCCGTCACACAACATTCGGCCGTTCACGGAAACAACCGATTATGACCGATACATTATATCATGAAAGTTACGGTGCTTATTAAGCTTTTTAAAACGTATGTGGTAAGTTGCCAAAGTGCTTTGTTTTGAACGTTCATCAGTATTATAATCAAAAAGAGAAATATGAACGTTATTTTGACTGAAATGATCAAATAAAGTCAACATTTCACAGTGTTTACTGAGCTGTGTGGGGTTTGTTCAACTTTTAAAAGATGTTTGAATGGTGATATACACATTGATATATGTTAAGGACTGACGTTTATAATAAATACATTTGTATTTATTTTAAGATCTTTTCATAGTCCATACAATCATTAATTTGGATCGGAGGGAGAGGGAGACGAGCATAAGTTTCACTTGCCTTTTTTTATTTCAATTCCAACTTTGGTCATGAAGAATATGTTTCTCTGTTGTCCACGTTCATAAAGCATAAAACAACAGCATCAGAGCACGGTGCAGAGTCTCTAGATGAGTTTACAGTAGTCCCTCGTTCTTATTAAACATCCATGTTGTAGTCCGCTGTATAGAAAACTGTAGTTTCCATAGTTTCCCCACAGCAGCAGACGCACATTTATGACGTCCGCTGGCGCATCATAAACACGTTGGATAGTGAAAGTGCAGTCGGATTCTCTAAAGTACCGCAGTCTCTTCTCCTAAATCCTTTTGAATTCTCCTATCCACTATCCCTTAACCCCGTGACGTTTCACTCAGAGGTCAAGGAATAGACGATAGGCTTAGAATTTAGGAGCTGATTTTTGAACTATCGTCTATTCCTTGACCTCTGAGTGACGTCACGGGGTTAAGGGATAGTGGATAGGAGAATTCAAAAGGATTTAGGAGAAGAGACTGCAGTGCTTTGGGAATCCGACTGCACTTTCACTATCCGACGTGTTCATGATGCGCTGTGGGGAAACTATGGAAACTACAGTTTTCTATACAGCGGACTACAACATGGATGTTTAATAAGAACGAGGGACTACTGTAAACTCATCTAGAGACTCTGCACCGTGCTCTGATGCTGTTGCTTTATGCTTTATGAATGTGGACAACAGAGAAACATATTCTTCATGACCAAAGTTGGAATTGAAATAAAAAAGGAAAGTGAAACTTTTGCTCGTCACCCTCTCCCTCCGGTCCACATTAATACAAATGATCCCAATACGTATGATTGTATGAAAAGATCTTAAAATCAATACAAATATATTTATTATAAACGTTAGTCCTTAACATCTATCACTGTGTATATCACCATTCAAACATCTTTAAAAAGTTGTACAAACCCCACACAGCTCAGTAAAGACTGTGAAATGTTGACTTTATTTGATCATTTCAGTAAAAACTAACGTTCATATTTCTCTTTTTGATTATAATACTGATGAACGTTCAAAACAAAGCACTTTGGCAAGTTACCACCTACGTTTTAAAAAGCTTAATAAGCACCGTAACTTTCATGATATAATTTCTCCGTCATAATCGTTTGTTTCCGTGAATGGCCGACTGTTGTGTGATGGCAAATGCTGCGGCTGCAAGGCATTGTGGGGCAGCATTTTCTCCTCTCCTTTCGGTAAGGGAGGTCCAGTGGTTCCTAGGCTAAAGGAGGTTATAAAGGAAGTTTGAAACCTCCTTTCCTATCATGTAGAGAATTGGAACGGCACTTATCATGGCTGCCACTGAGGGACTTCCGGGTCATTTCACTCGGTTAGGAAGGTTCCTAAGCTAAATGGACTATTCGACTTCAGCCCTAGTGTTTATATATATCTATGTTTACACTGCTCCATTGTCCATTGACTTCCGGTAAAAGTTCCTTCAAAATAAGAGTCCCGATCTTATTACTATCGAAATAAAAGTGCAAAACGAAAACTTTACCATAAGAAAATATTGGCATACAAATATAATCACTTCTCTAAAAGGTAACTCATTTTAAATATAGTTAGACATATTAAAGGTCATTTCCAATAATAACAAAATAATAATAATAATATTAATATTACTAATAAGCTTTATATTTGTATAGCACCTTTTATACAAGAATTGTAGCCAAATTCGCTTCACAGCAGACAAATTAGTATAACATGACAGGATAAAAGCAATGTAGAGGAGCAGCGACATTTCAACACATATATCCACTAAGATTAATACGTGAAGACTTGTGACTCGGACTTGACTTGGACTCTTCTTGGGGTGACTCGGACTTGGACTCGACTCGGACACTCCTTGGGTGACTCGGACTTGGACTCGACTCCGACTCTTCCTAGGTGACTCGGACTTGGACTCAGACTCGAAAAGTGAGGACTCGAGAGTGACTTGAGCCTCATCTCAATACCCCTCCTCGACTCCTCTCTTCCCCTCCTCCGGGACTTGACCCGGAAATCGATCAAGACACGCCATGTTGAAGGACGTCCCAATAGCTGAAATGCACACGGAGGAGTCGAGGAGGGGTGAGGGAGGAGGGGTGCGGGAGGAGACGAAAGGGAGGAGACGAAAGGGAGGAGACGAAAGGGAGGAGACGAAAGGGAGGATACACGCGAGCAGACTACGCGGAAGTGTTTTCACTACTCGTGTATAAAAGCCCCGCCCCCACCTTCACAGCTGGTCGATTTCAACAGAGGAAAACCGACAACTGGAAGATGAGTGGAAAAGCGTCACATACATGTATAAATGCTCACAGCTCCGTGGGAATTATTATGTGCAATTAATTTCTAAAAGGCTTTCACATTACTATAATTATATTTTTATTTAAATGTAGGCTACATTTCACACCAAAACGGAACACAAAAGCAGGACCAACCATCATACATTGCATTCCTTGACTAACAAGAGAAAGATTCATTCATTTAAATAAATATTTAACAACAAATGGGCCGGTTCTAAGGGGTTATTCAGTTAAGCCCGATGAGAGGGGATACAGCTGTTCACATGTCATCATTAACAGACGTCGTTTAAAAGTGACGCTTGAGTGAACGAGGACATCCCAATTAATACCTGAGGACTCCTCTGTCCTCGCGTCACCTCCTCGTGTCTCTCGCTCGCATCTTACGGAGGCGGAGCTAAGATGCAAGGAAAGGAGGCGAGTGAGGGAAAGGAGGAGTCGAGGAGGGGTATTGAGATGAGGCTAGGGACTCGTGAATTGGTGACTTGACTACAACACTGATGTGATGTAGTTATGGTTATGGTAGCTAAACTGGAAAGTATTCCATACAACCCTCTTGGATTTACAATAATCTGGTTATCCTAACTGTACATCTTTTTTTTTTTGTTAAACAGCCACAGGGAAGAAGGGGTATATTTATAATTTAAACCAAACGTATACTGCATTCCTCTGCATTCATTAATCAACCCACATGTACATACCCATGCAGTAGCATTGGCTTCATTTCTCATTAAGTTTCTCTAAGTAGAGGCTTATTAAGTATCACCTCACTGCAAACAAGATAGTGACGGTTTTATGGCACTGGTTACAGAATGCATGGATAACATTTTATTGAAGCCTATTACAGGCAGATTAAAGGCTTACAGTACGCTTTACTTTCCTTAACTGCAGAGACATGACTTACTCCTGTATACAAATCTATTTCACGTCAGCTTTTTTTATTGACCGTCACTGGAGAGATTACATTATTATTACATGTCTGCATTTTAAAGCATAATCAAAGGGAACATTTCAATGTGGATAAGTTATTACCTTTAAGATTATTGTATATTTCTTAAAGAGAAGATCAATTGTACTTTGGTACATATTAAATGAAATACGTTTTAAGGATGTTCATTAAACTACATTTTGGATTTTGTAAAGAGTATTGTTTTCACTGACACTCAAGAATCAGACAATGTCTCTTCATGCAGTTTGAAGTTTGTAAGAACTGTGAGCTTTCTCAAGATCATATTTCAACACAAAACAAAACTGACATAGGACTCCAAGAGCTTTGGCACATTGATTTTGAAGAGTGATCTTAAATTTGACCTCCGGCAACTTTCTCATCTTGTGTGCACGAAAAAGTATCTATTAATAAAGCGTGGCCTCGTTTTATTTAAATTGAGGCCTCAAATTACATCTCGTGCGCACAAATTAATAAAACGTGGCCTCGTTTTATTTTATTTTCTCTCTATGAACCCTCCAGGGCTTCGTAGTTTCTTGACTTCATTCAAAGTAATTCTTAGCTAAATATATATATATTTTTTATAATTTGATATTACGTTTGCATGAGGAGTCAATTTCCCTGCTGTGGATGACAAATGTGGCAGATGTTCCCTATTTAGAAGTGTAGCATTGTTTGGCACAGAATTGTAAGTCTTTAACTATAAAGGAGTTTATAATTATGTGACTCTAATTAGAACATTTAGAGCATGCATGCATTTGTTCTGCTAATCCTTTTACTGATGTTCCCTTCTGGCTGCTGGTGCCCTGTCCATTCCAGTATCCACAATATTTATTTTCTCATTGGACCTCACAAAATACATTCAGAAGACGTAAAATCTTATTTTAAAAAGTCTAGGACCGGAAGAATAGGAACAAAGAATACCATTAAGGCTTTTAAAAGACTGTTGGCACTCACAAGAACAAAGGCTTCAAGTGACTGGTCAAAGAAGTCAGCAGGGCTGCCACATAAGAGAAGTTTTTGCACCCTGTTGTTCCTATCACGCTATATATAAAGGGGACCTATCATGCAAAATGCACTTTTGTACATCTTTTATACATGAATATGTGTCCCCGGTGTGTCAGGGAACTCATCAAGTGTCAGAAAACACAACCGTCTCTCTTTTCCTCCATACCCAAATCTCTAAAAACGGGGCTGCAACGGGTCTGATACAGACTGATCCAGATTTGAAATATCTCTGACGTCAGAAACAAGGAGCTCCGCCTATATGGGCAACTCTCCACCTATCAGGGGAATGGGGGGTTGCCGTGGGATGGTAACAGCATGGTAACAGCATGGTAACATGACGCTCGTGCCTCGCCCCCCTCCTTTGCATGGGGGCGTGGTCAGCTGCAGCTCATTTGCCACAGAATCAGCCCTTGCAAAAACAGGGATGGAATACAGCAAATAGAGCAAAATGAGGCATGGCTAAAATGCATGATCTGTTTGGTATTTTGAAAAAAAACCTTCACAGACATGTTTTGTATAGGTATGGCCGTACAATATATTATTCAAATATAGCATGATAGGTCCACTTTAAGGTAAAGTCCAATTGCCATATCAAGTCCGCACATTTCCATCCAAGATTCTCAAGGTTCCACTGATATTTGAACTCCTATCCCTGGATTCAAAGTCCAGAGTGCTGACCATTACACCATGGAACCCTTCACACTATGTTCTTGGAGGCGAAATTACAAACTCAGCGGGCCTGCCAAAGACGTTTTTGTAAGAAGTTTTTGCAAAACTGCTGATGGTACCCCATAAAGCCCAATGGCCCTGATCTCCTCATCAGCCGGACAGACCTTCCCTGGATGAAAAACTGCTGGCCAGATACAGAACACTACCTTTTCCAAGCACACATTTGGCAAGGTTATGTGCTAGCGATGCAGCTGACAGCCGTTAGAAAACGTTTCTCGATGTATTCAAGTAGCTTAACCGTTGTTATAATACACACACCATCATTATGATACACAATGTTGTTCAGAAAGACTTCTAGTAACATCCCCCAGTACAATATTCCCTAGCCTCTGAAATGTGCCAGGAACATTACACATACCAGAAGGTATTACTCTGCATTGGTGTTTTCTGGAGGTGATGGTGGAATTAGCTAATAAGTGAGCCTTGTTAGCTTCTGATCCCTCTATTAACTTCTCATATGTGCTGAGAGTTGCACAGTGCAGACCAGTACACAAGGAGTACTCTGGAGAGTTACGAATGGATGTCAGTCACTGAAGATGTATTGGAAGCTACGGCTGGAAAATTGACATAAACAATTGCGTAGTGACACAGCATCTGCCCAAACCAACTCTGAAGTCCTGTCCCATAAACTTCTCGTATTACCCACAGAAAGCCGGTCAAATGGCTTCAAGTGACTGGTCAAAGAAGTCAGCAGAGCTGCCACAAAAGAAATGTGTTTTCACCCCGTTGTTCCTATCACGCTATACTTAATGTAGTCCAATCAAGTTTGCACATTTTCCTTCTCAGGTTCCACCGAGATTTTGAACTCAGATTCCTGGAATCAAAGTCCAGAGTGCTGACCATTACACCATGAAACCATGCACACTATGTTCTTGGAGGCGAAATAACAAATTCAGTGGACCACATAGAAGATTTTTGTAATACGTTTTTGCCAAACTGCTGATGGTAGCCCGTAAGGCAGCAATGGCCCTGATCTCCTCATCAGACGAAAAACTGCTGGCCAGATAGAGCAAACCTCTTTGAAGCACATATTTGGCACATCATCCCTACCCTCCGTCCCCCCCGATGGCTACCGGTCCTGCACCCTCTACAAACTCTTACTCCCAACCTACAAATCTCTCCATGCACCTTAATATCTCACCGTCCTCCTGCACACCTACACCCCCTCCGACAACTGCGGTCCTCTGATACCGGTCTGCTCTCCATCCCCCGCTCCAAACAAAACACTTTTGTCAACAGAGCCTTCAGCATCGCTGCCCCCACTCTCTTGAAATCAGGATCACTGACTCTGTGGACATTTTCAGAAAAACAACCAAAACACATCTGTTCTCTCCTCTACATTTTTGTTTATTTCAGTTTTTTATCCTCTTATTTTCTAGTCCCTGTTGTTTTCCTTTTTATCCCCCCCACGGCCCCTGGTCCTATTGTAGATTATCGTTGGGTTTCATGAAAGGCGCTATATAAAGCCAAGTTATTTTTATTTATTTGTCTTTGAGGTCTGCAGCCTGAAGTGAAGGAGGTTTTACAAATAAAAAAATAGCTCTACACCCCTGACCGCAATGTCCTTAAAATGAAGTCTGAGTTCGAAATATATCTAAAATAATGTATGCACTGCCATTTCCCCACATAAATACAACAGTCTGCGATGAAACGGTTGTCTCCTGTGCTCCACTTCCTATTGGCGCACCGGTAACTTTCTCTGCGCACTAGAGGCTGAGACCTTATGCTAACCAATTTTGATTTATTTTGTATGTTTTGGATGAAATAATATGACTGGTATAGGTGCGAAAATAAAAAGAAATAATTGAATTTTTTTTTGATAAAATATTTGTATATATTTATAATTCTGCAAATATTACAATAAACTCATAGCTATTTCGCGGCCCGGCAGTAACACCTCCGCGGCCCGGTACCGGTCCACGGACCGGGGGTTGGGAACCCCTGGTCTAACCCACTGATAAGACGCATACCTGATGGTTTTATCTTCCTTGCTTCCTCAAAAAAACATAGTTTTGTATTTTGCATGCATGAAAGAGAACATATGGGACAGGAAAATAGAGAGTTTGTTCAATGTAAGGCCCCTGCACACCCAGGGAATTCAAGGACTAAAAACAGAGACTATATTAATCAGAATAGTTTATCAGTATATTAACATTGCAGCTGCCAGCGTCCAGAGCACTAAAGACAGCAATATAGAGGGACGCTAGAAAACGTCTCCAGAGCCAAACGTTGCATGGCTACAAGGAGACGCTTAAGGGGAAAACTGCAGCAATCTCAGAGCTTTTAGACAGAAGAACCTTTTAGCCAGCATGTTATACTGTCAGGTACAAATGAGGATGATACCGGACAGAGACCCCAATGAGAGGCTTCTCCAACTTTTAACTGCATAAGTTGCTGTGCAAATACAAATCTTAATATGTAAACCAACAGGATGATGATTAATGCCACATTTCTCAACATTTCAAATGTATTTTATGTAAATGGGGGATTCAAATTCAATTATTCTTAATTCAATGACTCATTGTTGTTTTGTTACTTACCATCACTTCCTCGATGAACTGCTCCCAGTAATTAAACAGAAAACATGGAGTAAAGTTGACATATATCACTAAGAACAGTTTTGATACCAATATGTGACTGTATGAAAGGTTCCAAAGTAAAAAAAAACGTTAACTCTGACATTTTAGCTGGAAAGGTCGCTTTGGATAAAAGCGTCTAACAAGTGACATGTAATGTAATGTAATGTAAATGAGAGAGTATATTAAAAAAAAACGAAAAAAAGACTAGAGTATCACTTACAGCCTACAAGCTACCACACCAGTGTCTTGATTTGGTAAATGTAGATAAGTGAGTCAGTATCCAATGGGAAACATGTAAAGAAGTAAGCCTTTACAGTATGTTTAGTATCTGTGTTTGAGCTTCCCAAAGCTCCAAGGTCCATTTCATTTTACAAGACTACAAAGCCAGAGTGTCATTTTAATTAATAGACTAACTGATATCTTATTTTGGCCTTTAAGCTCCTGACATCTCAGAGCTTTGTAAAAGAAGATTTAAAGAAGGCACATGCTGCCTTAGAGGGATGTAACTGAAGCTGAAGCTCCCATCAGATAGGGACTCCAAACTCAAGATGATAGAGGCTTACTTTGTATTTCCTTCACCAATATAGCCTATTTTCAAGGTCAAAAGCCACTTGCAAACTGATTGTCATATGTGGTGTGGTTGTCTCATCCGCTACAGCTTTTCAGGCTTTATTTCCTCGTTCCAGGATAAATGTCAAAAGTTACAGTTTAATTTAATAATCCAAGGGTACTCTAAATTCAAGTTTGGAATTTTATAACCTGATAACCTCCCTACTTCTACTTCCGCTACTTGCAGCTCATTCCTCCAGTTTTTCGCAGACAAAATTAACGCCATTAACCACTCCTTCTCAGCTCCATCTGACATACAAGCATCTCCCCCAACCTCCACCGCTACCACTTCTCCCCCCATCTCCCTTGACCTCCTGACTCCTCCTCCCCAGCGCCGCCTCTCCCAGTTCAACCTGGTTACCCCACTTGAAATACTCCATCTGATCGGTTCCTCAAATCCCACAACCTGCTCCCTTGACCCTCTACCCACTCCTCTCCTGAAGTCCTGCCTCCCCGTCCTCTGCCCCTATCTTGCTAACCTTTTCAACTCCTCGCTGTCCCATGGAACCGTCCCCTCTGCCTTCAAAACTGCTGCCGTTACTCCAATCCTCCAAAAACCTGGTCTTGATCCCTCCTCCCTCACTAATTACCGCCCCATCTCCAACCTACCATTGCTCTCAAAAACGCTTTGTAGCCAAACAAATTCACTGCCATCTCCAAACCAACCAGCTCTACGAACCCCTTCAGTCTGGATTTCGTCCTCACCACAGTACAGAAACTGCACTCGTCAAAGTCCTGAATGACCTCCTCACCTCTGCTGACACTGGTTCCCTCAATAATAATAATATTTCCTTACATTTATTATAGCACTTTTCCAGATGCTCAAAGCGCTTTACAAATACACATTACACACATATCATACATGTAATGGTCATTACTGTGGACAATACCCACAGGAGCAAGTTCAGGTGAAGTGTCTTGCCCAAGGACACAACGGCTTTACAGGCACAGCGGCGGCGGGTTTCACCCCTTGATCTGATGATCATTGCACAGTGCACTGCGCCACACCATCCATCTTCACGCCTCGAAGTCATCGAGGCGCTTTTACAAGTACACATTAGTATCATACATGTACTGTGGACAATACCCACAGGAGCAAAATCCAGGTGAAGTGTCTTGCCCAAGGACACAACGGCCTGACGCAGTGGCGGCAGGAGCGGGTTTCGAACTGGAGTTCCCCAGCGCCCCCTTGATCTGATGATCAGATGCACAGACCACTGCACCACCCGTCCCACAATATTCTCATCCTCCTCGACCTGAGTGCAGCCTTCGATACCAGCCACAACATCCTGCTCACCCGACTCAGGGACATTGGTATCGAAGGTATTGCACTCAGATGGCTCCAGTCCTACCTCACTGAACGATCCCACTTCATCTCCCTCCCACTCCTCTGCTACAGCCTCAGTCACCCAAGGCGTTCCTCAAGGATCAGTACTTGGCCCCCTCCTCTTCATCATTTACATCCTCCCCCTCGGTCAGATACTCCGCCACTTCAACCTGGACTTCCATTGCTATGCTGATGACACTCAGATCTACCTCAGCACCAAATCCCTCCATAACCCACCCCTTACCCACATCGATTCCTGTCTGACAGCTATTACAACTTGGATGCAACATAACCTCCTCAAACTGAACAGCAACAAAACAGAACTCCTCCTAATCGGCTCCAAATCCACCCTCAGCAAGGTCACTAACATAACACTCACCATCGATGGCACCATTGTTTCCCCCTCCAATCAGGCACGCAATCTTGGTGTAATCTTTGACCCCACCCTCTCCCTCGAACCTCACATCCGCCAAACAGTCAAAACCTCATTTTTCCACCTCCGCAATATTGCAAAAATCCTACCCTCTCTCACCCGCCCCGCTGCCGAACGACTAATCCATGCCTTTATTTCCTCCCGCCTTGACTACTGCAACTCACTTCTTTACGGCATCAGCACTACATCCCTCAACAGACTCCAACGGGTTCAAAATGCAGCTGCACGTCTCCTGACGCATACCAAATCATGGCATCACATCACCCCAGTCCTCAAAGACCTCCACCGGCTTCCTGTCTCCCATCGCATCAACTACAAAATTCTGGTCCTCACCTACAAAGCACTCCACCATCTGGCCCCCCCTTATCTCACAAACCTTCTCACCCCTTATCAACCCCCACAGTCCCTCAGATCCACCGCAGCCGGACTCCTATCTATTCCCACATCCACACTCTGCAGCTTTGGGGACAGAGCCTTCTCAGTGGCAGCTCCTAGGCTCTGGAATTCCCTCCCCCAAGATCTTCGCGACTCTGAGTCCCTCACAGTCTTTCAGTCCCGCCTCAAAACACATCTTTTCAACTCTGTCTACCCATAAGCCCCCCCCCCCTCTCAATCAACTTCCTCTTGACAGCCTTTTTTGTTTGTTTTATTTGACTATACTTACTTGTTTGCCTGTCCTTGTTTGTATACCCTCCCTCACACTGTAAAGCGTCTTTGAGTTGTGAAAAGCGCTATATAAATAAAATGCATTATTATTATTATTATTATTATTATTAGGTAACTACAATACTAACAACTCACTGTGATTTGTATCACTTATCTTTGCATTACTTTTAGCTCCCCCAAAGCATCAATAAAATAGTGCCAGCCATTTGAATGCCTCTTAAGCAGATTGCATCTACTGTAGAGTTTGCCCGGGTTTGAAGAAAGGGTGATTTGTTGGGCAATTTTGAGAAGACATGCAGTCCCACAGCTTGACAACATTTGACAACAGCTTGATAACAGTTTGACAGCAGCGGCCCTGCTTGTGGCGTTGGATGGCTAATCGTTAGCCCCCATGGCGCTCATAGGATATGATGATGCCAGGCAAAGCAGTCAAGTGGAGAGAGAAGGTGGCAGATTCAAAGGTCCAAACCAGGGAACTCTTTGAGCATGTTCTGAGCAAAGTATTACTCTTACAACTAATTGTCACATAGACTCTATATTTTCAGAGTCATACAAGGAATGGTCATGTGCAATGACCAAGTCGCTGCACATTATCCCGCTTATTACACAGCCAGATACTAAACAAACGAAGGAATCGACTCCCAATATGAATTGAAATGATTTTATTGACTTAAAAATGATCGTATTTCTTCTGCTAAGAAAAAAAAAACTCTGTTCCACGGCGCACCAACGGCTGGAACAACAACAACTTTACGGCAGCATTGTCCAACTCTGTTCAGTTTTTGATCCACTGACAAGTCCTTAAACACTGCAGAGCTCATACCGTGTTCTGTTCCTGTTAGTGTTTACTTCCTCTCTGCCTTCTTCTGGTGATTTATCTGACATCCAGCACTCCGCCTTTTAACCTCTTTTCCTTTCTCTTTCTTGATCCTTGAAGAAAAATTGTCCGTTGTTACCGTTTGAATTACCTAGCAATGGCAGGAATTGCTTCAATCGCGTTTTTGAGGGGCTTTTTGATTACATATGTGACCTGCTCCATCGAAATCAGTCGCATTGACCCGAAGACACATTTTGAGTGATATACACTGTTTGAAAGAGGAGATTCCTAGCTTTCTAATGATATCAGGATTGTTGTTGTACTCCAAATATTAAGCGAAATATGTCACATTATATAATGACTCGCGTGAGGCGGGTGTCGTATATGTCCTGTAGTGAGGGGAGCGAGGCACCGATGATCCTCTGGGCAGAGTTCACTATGCGCTGCAGGCTCTTGCGGTCGGCGGCGGTGCAGCTTCCGAACCACAGCGTGATACAGCTGCTGAGGATGCTCTCGGTGGCACCTCGATAAAAGGACAGCACGATGGGGGGTGATGCTCCGGCTCGCTTGAGCTTCCGGATGAAGTACAGGCGCTGCTGGGCTTTCCTCGCTAGTGCGGTGGTGTTGATTATCCAGGTGAGGTCATCAGTGATGGTCACCCCAAGGAATTTGGTGCTGGTCACCTGCGTCACAGCAGCGCCGTTGATGGTCAGGGGGAGAGGGGGTCGACGGTGGGTTCTCCTGAAGTCAACAACTATCTCCTTTGTTTTCTCCAGGTTGAGGAAGAGGTTGTTATTTTGGCACCACAGGGCCAGCTGGTTCACTTCCTTCCTGTAGTTAGTCTCATCGTTGTGGCTGATGAGACCCACCACAGTAGTGTCGTCTGCAAACTTCACGATGTGGTTGGTGCTGAAGATGGGTTTGCAGTCGTGGGTCAGCAGAGTGAAGAGAAGAGGGCTGAGCACACATCCTTGGGGGGCCCCCGTACTCAGTATGAGGGTGTTTGAGGTGTTATTGTTGACCCGTACAGCTTGTGGCAACCAGTTACAGAGAGAGGGGCTGAGGCCCAGGTCTGTACGTTTTTGTATAAGCTGCTGGGGGATGATGGTGTTGAATTGAAAGTTTTGGAAGATTCATAGCTAACCACACTGAAGATTATGGATTATCTCATATTTTTAAGCCTCAATTTGTCCCCCCCCCCCCCCTCTAACATCACCAGAAGTCATAATTGAAGGGGTCATTTCCCAAAATGTTCTTCCGGGGGAGCATCCCACCGGACCCCCCTTGTATGGTTTGCACACCATTTCCATAGCCCCACCAAAAATATTTTCCACCAGCCGCCACTGGATGTAGTTAAAACAATATTGGATGATAGTCATTTTCTTTTGTGTTATGGACTGAAATAAATCATGGGTTAAAATTGACCCGCGAACACCATGAACGGTAACAGCTTTCGAACACAACACAAGGGTTAAGAAAAAATGTTTGATGGAAGGTTTATGGCTTTTGAAAATATAATTAGACTCTTATTATACTTGCCCTGCAGCTATATTCATTCTCCATACCTACCTTAATGTTTCAGCTCGGCAAAAACTCTATTAAGTACTGCTTGAGTAACCTTTGAATACCCTGGGGATCTCATTTAATGCGCTGTTTTATGGATGTGACCAAACTGCTGCCAACTACACTGTTATGTTTTTCACAGTAACTCCGCTCACTTCTGATAGCCTTTAATTAGAGAGTTGGGGCTGGTGGAGGTGTTTTTTAACCTGGACAACTGTGAATATATTTAAACATCAATGTGTGGTTGATCTTCAAATGTTACTGGCTTGAAAATAGAGATTGTATTAATGTTCTACCCTCATTAGCTGTGTTGAAGGCAGTGCTGGTGTGTTGTGCATCCATATTTTGGAACATTAGCTCTGTATTTTTTTGAATTATCCGAACACATATCCAGATGCTTGCTTTAAACATCCAAAGTCTCATGTTTACAGTTTTGATTCAAATGACACCTCACTGTTGTCTGTATACTAACATTGTTGCTTACAGCATGACGGCTCTGAATGCAACATTAATGTGCATGTTATGTGTGGACAAGCATCCATTAACATGCTTGTTACTCAGTTTCATCTGGCGTGGAAAAGAAAACACAGTTAATTATCCTGCTGATGGGATTTTTCTGGATGGTTAAATTTTTCTTCATAACTAATGAGCTTTCTTCTCGGTAATGACTTAACTCTGCATGTAATGGGCAGGAAGAAAAGGCCAAGAGTACTTATAGATTACCCACAGAGGCATGAATTGTGTCTCGTCTTTAATGAAAATCCAACTTGTGATGATTGCAGTCTTTGCCTGATGAGGTCCACAGTTTATATCAACATATATTTAAGATTCAGATACATCATAAAAAACACTTACGGCGCAATGCTTTGCCTCCAGACCTACCGTTTTTTTTCCGTTCAGATGCTTACTATGTTTGGTTTGGTCATATAGCTGGACAACGGGAAAAAGGCAATCACTAAGCGTAACAGCAGTTACGGCCCCTACACCCGGCGGCGGGCGTTGGCGCTTCAACGCTTCTGCCCATTCACTTTGAATGGGGTGACGTCACGATTCGCCGAACTGCATTGCGGGAGCAAAGCGTAGCTTCTCTCGCGTTGCTCGCTTCAAAAGTAGAGCAATGTTCTACTTTTGACGCCTCGATGGAGGCGTCAGCCAATCGAATCATATGCCAGTACAAGCTCTAGCCAATCAAACCGCGTGCTTGTGTGTCTGGGGCGGGAGATTCATGTGATTGGTTGTTGGTCGAGCTTCAGACACGCCCGCCGGCAAGCGTCAACGCCCGCCGCCGTGTGTAGGGGCCGTAACGGCCCGTCCACACAGCGGCGTGCTTTGAAGCTTGGCGGTGGGTGTGTCTGAAGCTTAGGGAGTCAACGCGAGCAACGCGACCAACAACCAATCACATGAATCTC
>CALSBZ010000379.1:185158-221275 GCA_943591055.1 Gobionotothen gibberifrons | reverse complement strand
ACTGCATGTGCCGAACCGTGACGTCCGAACCGTGACGGTACGGGACGAATACGGATACCGTTACACCCCTAATAATTTGTATCAGTAAAATGTATAATCTACAATAAAATCTTGTTTAAAATTGTGTTACGATGTCTAAAGTTACTGATAAATCACATGTTTCCTGCCTGGCCTTGCCCATGTCTTACCATCATTACCCTCTCTCGCCTGGGCGCTAAGAAATCAGCCTTCATCCAGTGCAGCAGCAGCCACTAGCGGCTGACTGTTGCGAAACATAATTTCAGCCAATCAGCGTCGTCAAATCTGATTATCACCGGGCGCCAATGTCAGCGCCGGTCCAATCTGTGAGTAGTTTGGACAGTGACTCGTATCCGGGTGACGCACTAGCCGCAGAGGATGGCTTCATTCGTGTGCAGGTGGAGTCTCCGGACCTCGGTCCCCTCCAAATTCCGTTCAAGAGCTAATCTCCAATCCTTTCGAAAGGAGAAGTTTGGGAGATAAACTGTTGCTTAAAGACCTTGGACCGGACCAACCCGATGTGTAGGCTATATATCGCAGCAAGCTCGTGAAAAAGACAAGACTTATCAACAAGGCTTCTCACGTAGCTGGTACACCAGAAAGGCATGGCTAGCTGTGGCTAGCTGTGGCTAGCTGTGGCTAGCTGTGGCTAGCTGTTGTTTCCCATGCTTGCTCTTCAAACAGCCGGGGACAGATAAGATGTGCCCGTGGATCGCTTCCACTTGGAGCATATATCGCCAGCTACTGTTGATTTATTTAATGTATAAACTGCCCGTATTGTTCATGTAGAACAGTGTTCACGTAAGCCTGCACATTGATTTTATTTTTGTAACATTACGTAGCCTACAGTCCGACCGCGGCACTGTGTATCACATCATCAAACCTGTTAATGTACGCATTCAAACACTTTTTCTTTTACCAGCTGTATTCACCTTGCAGGTGTAGATGTGGCTTTTATCCTGGATAAAGTGTTTGAGTCATGAATGTTTAAAGTTTAACTTCTTCATATTTGACTAATATTATACTTGACTTTTCATTAAGTAGTATGACGCTGCGCTGCGGTTGAACTAGATTCGCAACTGCGCATGCGTGAGTGGCAATAACTCTCCTTACCAGCAGGCGGCGGTAGTGTGTATTCGTCATTCAAAACGGGCAACAACCGGAAAACAGAAGAAGAACAGACTAGGTGAGTCTGTTCTTCTTCTCTGTTTTCCGGTTGTTTTCTATTTGTTTATATCTGTGTGTTAGCTTCACCTTAGCATGTGTTCTTTGCAGGTGTGTTGAGGTTTGATTATGACTGATTTTAGTAAGTAAGGAAGTAACACGTGTCGGGGCAATGTTAGTAACTGTAGTGTGGTTACTGAAATATAAAAGTAGCGCGAGTCATAATTTAAGGTGTCATTTATCCAAAAAAAATGTTTACTCACTATGTCAACAGCCCCACCAAAAATATTTTCCACCAGCCGCCACTGCTTACCACCATCATTATAACAAGTCCTAGCACTAGCAAAGGTGACTCAATAAATGCGTTTATGCAGTTGCATGCTAAATTCATCAAGCCACGTCTAAAAAAGTAAATAATATTTTGATTATTTAGCTATTATAATTGAGTTATAGCAATAGGTTAAATTCACAGCAAATAACTGTATCCTTTAACAGAGATTCAAAAAATATTCAAAAGCTAATGTGAGTTTAGTTGATAAGACACGTTTGTGTACCATCTCATGCTACATGCTACAGGCTACATGAGTAAGCTACTTACTGAATTTACTAATGGTAAATAAGTAATAACTGTATCCTTTAGCAGAGCTTATCATTTGTTCACTACTTTATCTAACTTTAAAAACAAGCCCCTACTAGGATGCTAGTCACTTTCCTTCCATCCATCCATCCATCCATCCATCCATCTTCTCCCGCTTATCCGTGGTCGGGTCGCGGAGGTAGCGGTTCCAGCAGAGAGCCCCAAACTTTCTTTTCCCTGGCCACATCAACCAGCTCTGACTGGGGGATCCCAAGGCGCTCCCAGGTCAGCGAAGAGATATAATCCCTCCACCTGGTCCTAGGTCTACCCCTTGGTCTCTTCCCAGCTGGACGTGCCTGGAACACCTCCCTAGGGAGGCGCCCCGGTGGCATCCTAACTAGGTGCCCGAACCACCTCAACTGGCTCCTTTCGACGTGAAGGAGGAGCGGTTCAACTCCGAGTCCCTCCCGGATGACTGAACTTCTCACCTTATCCCTAAGGGAGACGCCAGCCACCCTGCGGAGAAAACCCATCTCGGCCGCTTGTATCCGCGATCTCGTTTGTTCGGTCATGACCCATCCTTCATGACCATACAGATGAAGCACTTACTTTCGGACAGTTTGAAACGCGAGGGCAGTGATTGGTAAGTGGTCTGCCCTCGCTCAAGGGAAAGCCTCCAGCTTGACTTGAGACCGCCCCCGTTTTAAATAAATGTAATTATAATGAAGCGAGCTGCAATGGATCATTGATCCACCAGGGGGTGCAGTGGGGTTCCACACTGGTGCTCATGTGAAATAAAGTCTGATACTGTACAGTACGCTGGATGTACAGCGGTCAGCGGAACTTAATGTACTGTAGTCGAAAAAAACGAACGGGAGGAAATGCAGCCCGGCTCTCGATTTTTAATCCTAAATTAAGCATCATCTTAAACTCAATATGAACGTCAGTAATTCACTATAAATATGTATATTTTAATGGAGCCTCGACGGTGTAGCGGAGGGATCTTGCTCAGAATTAACGGTGTTCCCAATAAGGAACAAGTCGCTGCAAATTATCCCGTTTATTACATGGCCAAATTCTCAACAAAGTAACGACATGACTCCCAATATTAATTGAAATGCTTTTATGGATTTAGAAAATGTTTTTATTGATTTAAAAAATAGTTGTATGTATTGATATAAATTGACATGCATCCGCTAAGAAAAATAGTCCGTTGTGACATCGCGTAAAACAGATTTCGACTTGTTACATTAATTGCTTATATCCACACGCCTCTTCTCCTCATATTCACTACCTAAACTAGTTATAAATATGTTTATTTGTACAGTCGGCCGGGTCACTCATTACTGGATAAGCTGCTGCATGAGACAGACACTGACGCAGCCCGAAGAGAGGGAGGAAAAAGAGAGGCTCCGTGTATTTTATATATTATAGGCCTATAGAGTCGTTATTCATTTGTTTTAAAGCTCAATAAATAACAAAGAAGACCTTTGACCGGCACTTTTATAATTTTGTCCGGAAGATTTCAACTTTAATACACATTGACTGGTGAAAAACTAGTCCCTCTGCCCCCAACGTGGAGAATAAACAGAAGGTGCAACCATGACAACTATGCTTCTTCGCTGCTTTTGTGGAGGGAGTTACAGCGCCAGTTACAGGCCCGGCATATGTACTACAGCGTGTGTGTCCCAAGGCCTGGCTGGAAGGCCTGGAATGTCGGAAGAGAAAGACGTGAATCCAGGAATGTGGACAGCTGGAATGCGGAAATGGAGTCGTTATAACCATGGATGTATAATAAGAACAGATTTATGCATATTCGACTAATCACTTTTATTTTTTTACTGACCTATTGGAATGATTTCTTAATTTAGGCTATTTTTTACAACGTGTGTTGGAAGGATTTATTAAATTACTATGAATATTTGGGCTTAAATTAATTGCCATTTTTTAAACTCAGACATGTATCCCTAACATTATCCCTGACTTTGTCATACCATTTGAACAGAGCCCCCCAATTACCCCCAATTACGCCCCAGATACCCCCAATTATTTAATATAATTTACCCATCACCTTAAATATCTAAAATAATGCATTAGAAGACTAAAGCCCTGTAAATAACCATTGCTCTTGCACAATCCATGCCCCTTTTTAGGACTGTCCCACATTAGGCAAATCATACTGTTGACAGTGTTTTCTGATTTATGGAGTGATAAAAAGAGATGTTTGGACTTTACTTTAAGTATTTCAATGTTTTGCTACTTTGTTATTGTACTCCTCTACAGTTCAGAGGTAAATGGTATTTAATACCTTTAGTTACTTCACAGATGTGGATGAATGATGTGAAATATAACCAAGTCTTAAATCAGACTTTAGTTCCACCTGGAGTAAATTCACAAGCTTCCCTGCAGTATACAAAGTAATTCAAACTAGCTGCACCTTTACCAGCTTTGAGAACACTTTCTCCCCCCCTCCCCCCCTGAATTGCGTCTGAGGGAATAAATTGCTCACTCTACACAGTATGCAAATCGGTGTGAAAGCAGTGAGACCATGAGTGAGACCTGTGAACAAGGGTTCAACAACATTTCTGTTGTCGAACGTGATTCGCTCAGATCCGTCACGTGGTGTGCTAAAACACTTCCTGGTTAGCTGAAAGGAGACAATCTCCTCCAAATCCGTTTGGTTCTTTCTTCGAAATAAAATAGACATAGTTTCTTGCACAACCTATTCAAAGTTCTAATACTTATGATAATCTGATGCTGATGTGCCAAAAGATCAACTATTTCGTTATTTGAGAAGCCTAAACTAAAGTACTGCTTCAGAAGATGCTCCACATTCCTCATTGTATTGCTGGACGCTGCTGTTGTCAGAAATGTCATTGCTATATTTGCAGGGATATTTAGAATTTAAAATGCTGCTTGATCGTTCATTTTGTTCTCGACAAACAATATTATGAATCCTCTATTCTATTCTGTTCATGCTGGACTCAAACCCGAGTCCCAATAGCAAAAATCCCTCGTGCCATGCGCGTTATGAGTGTGCCACGGATCATGCACATATGCAGCATGGGAAAATGGTTTAATCTGTTGGAATAGGCTATTTGATATTTATACTCTATCACTACTTTTCTTCTGCACCGTTACCAGCTTTGAGAACACTTTCATGATCAATCATTATAAAACATATCATATATAGGCTATTATTCTGAAATGGACCAATCTGCACAATGACTACTTTTACTGTCGCTACTTTCACTATATTTTGATGAGAATACTTTTACTTGAGGAACATTTTGAATGCAGGACTTTTACTGTAACAGAGTATTCCTACACTCTGGTACTTCTACTTTTACTCAAGTACAAGATCTGAGTACTTCTACTTTTACTCAAGTACAAGATCTGAGTACTTCTACTTTTACAAGATCTGACAGGCCGACAGGCAGGAAGACTTGAGCATACAGCTCACGCATCACAGAGCAGCATACTGAGTTTAATGGATGTTTCCTTCTGCACTTTCTCTCTCACGACAACAGGGCATGTTTGGTTTTCTCTTTGAGGGGAATAGTTTTGTTGAAGCTGTTGTTGGCCTGTGGGAAAATGTAATCATAAGAAATGACTCCGGAAAAGCTGCAGATAGAGCCATAAGAAATGAATGCACCTGATTATGTAATGTTTAATGTTGTTTTTATAGGCAATAATTTAAGCTTTGTTAGTTCCAGGTTTAATATGTATAATAAGTTCATTTCAATACGTTTTGCAATAAACATTGAACCAGTCCCGCCCTCGACTAGTACCCATTTTGTAATGTTGGCCCACTGTGTATTTGAGTTTGACACCCCTGCTCTACAGTAAGCAAATCAACAGTAATGGCTGGTTATTCAGCCACAGCGCTAATCCCTCTATACAAATCAAACTGTAAACTGTGGGAAAGCACCTACAGTATTGTTTTAAATAATGTTTGGAATGTGACCTGTGAGCCTTCTGAATTACCGTGGGACAGCGCATTTTACATTTTCTCATTTACTCACCCAAATGTATATAAAAGTTACTTCAGATGCTCAAATATTTGTATTTTTCAAGTATAAACATACAGTATACAACAGATATAGGCCTACATGCATACAAATTATAACATCAAATGAAATGCAAGTTTCTTCGTGACACTTCCTTTTCCTCTTTGAAATCTGTCTGTAAGAGAGAACACACATTTAGAGACAGTACATTATGAAGCAGGCCTTAATAAAGTAATAAGAACTGAGAACATGACAAAGAATAAGAAAATGTCCCCATGCAAAGGTCCGGAAAATCAAAATGTCTAAGTTGCTTCATGAATTAGTGTGATATTGAAGTAACCTGTAGCTTTATCAACGTCTGCATGTAATGAACAACTGACTGCCAATCAAATAAAGAAAGTACAATTCAATATGTATTGTCAATGAACATTGAACTATACAGATATCGTCTCCGCTTCTCTCTGCTGCGCTCTCATCTCTTCTTCTGTGTTTCTCTCCCTGTATCGCTCACTCGTCTCTTTCGCCCCCTGTCGGCCGGCGGTTAAAATACGGCTGAGATTAAGACAGTGCGCAAGTCACAGAACGAAATGCATTGTGGGACATGTAGTTGCTAACATGTAGTTCCTAATTTAGCTTCTATATTTAGCCGTACAGCGAGCCGAGACACGACTAATTACTGGCAGGAACACACACACAAACTCTCCGAAACGCACGCGCACATGTAGCTTTAATATTTGACCGAACTGAGAGCCAAGATACGACTAACACACACCACGTTGTTTACTGACAGTTTGAACGCAGCGTGGAGAGCTGTGATAAACAGTGATCCGCTCAGATTAAACTGTGATACGACTTCTGTGGCTGTCTACCAGCGATCATGTTTAATATTAAAGACTACACACATTGATCCCGTATCAAGATCAAATGTGACTGTTTACTCGTTTTGCAAAGATAGAAGCAGAAATGTCATTGCTATATTTGCAGGGATATTTAGAATTTAAAATGCTGTACAATATTATGAATCCTCTATTCAAAAATATTATTCAGTGTCCATCGACATGAAAATAACTAACTAACTACTTTTCTTCTAAATGAAATGCTGACATTACAAAATGCATGGTTTAATGTAATGTAAACATTTACATTATTATTATGATTATTAGTATATAAAGACTACTGTATATGTTCAAATGCTCTTCATTCAAGCAGCTTTATCCGCACTACATAATTTCTGTATTTGTGAATGAAGCGCCATCTCCTGGTTAAAACCTGAAATTGAAAATCTGGCAACGCCCTCTTGGAAAATAGTGGGAGGGCTTGACCTTCCTCCAAACTGGGAGTTGGCTTGCAGTAGGCAGGAACACCTAAGCTGGAGTCCTAAAGTAAGTGCTTCATCTGTAGGTGAGGGTAGGAACGAAAATGGCCCGGAAGACAGAGAGCTTTGCCTTCTGGCTCAGCTCTCTTTTCGTCACAACGGTGCGGTAAAGCGACTGCAGTACCGCTCCCGCTGCTCCGATTCTCCGGCCCATCTCACGCTCCATTGTTCACCCACTCGAGAACAAGACCCCGAGATACTTGAACTCCTTCACTTGGGGTAAGGACTCATTCCCTACTTGGAGTGGACAGTCCATCGGTTTCCTGCTGAGAACCATGGCCTCACATTTGGAGGTGCTGATCCTCATCCCAGCCGCTTCACACTCGGTTGCGAACCGATCCAGTGAGTGCTGAAGGTCGCAGACCGATGAAGCCATCAGAACTACATCATCTGCAAAAAGCAGTGGTGCAATCCTTAGTCCACCGAACTGCAGACCCCCTCCCCCCCGACTACGCCTCGAAATCCGATCCATGTATATTACAAACAGGATTGGTGACAAAGCGCAGCCCTGGCGGAGGCCAACCCTCACCGGAAATAGGTCCGACTTACTGCCGAGGATCCGGACACAGCTCTCGCTTTGGGAGTACAGAGATTGGATGGCCCTGAGTAAAGACCCCCTCACCCCATACTCCTGCAGCACCTCCCACAGTAACTCCCTGGGAACCCGGTCATACGCCTTCTCCAAGTCTACAAAACACATGTAGACTGGATAAGCGTACTCCCAGGCCCCCTCCAGGATTCTTGCGGGAGTAAAAAGCTGATCCGTTGTTCCACGACCAGGACGGAATCCGCATTGTTCCTCCTCAATCTGAGGTTCGACAATCGGCCTGACCCTCCTTTCGAGTACCTTAGAGTAAACTTTCCCGGGGAGGCTGAGTAGTGTGATGCCTCTGTAATTGGCACACACCCTCTGATCCCCCTTTTTGAAAAGGGGAACCACCACCCCGGTCTGCCACTCCTTCGGTACTGTTTCCGACTTCCACGCAACGTTGATGAGACGTGTCAACCATGACAGTCCCTCAACACCCAGAGCCTTCAGCATTTCTGGGCGGATCTCATCCACCCCCGGGGATTTGCCACTGTGGAGTTGTTTGACTACCTCAGCGACCTCCCCCCGGGAGATTGGTGTTGATCCCCCATCATACTCCAGCTCTGCCTCTAACATAGAGGGCGGAGTTGTCGGGTTCAGGAGTTCCTCAAAGTGTTCCTTCCAACGGCCCAACACTCCATCAGTTGAGGTCAACAACGTCCCATCCTTACTGTACACAGCTTGGATGGTTCCCTGCTTCCCCCTCCTGAGGTGTCGGACAGTTTTTCAGAACAACTTTGGTGCCGCCTGAAAGTCCTTTTCCATGTCTTCTCCGAACTTCTCCCACACCCGCTGCTTTGCCTCGGCCACGGCTGAGGCTGCTGCCCTTCGGGCCTGTCGGTACCTTGCAACTGCCTCGGGAGTCCCCCGGGATAACAAATCCCTGAAGGCCTCCTTCTTCAGTCGAACGGCTTCCCTGACCACCGGTGTCCACCAGGAGGTTCGAGGGTTACCGCCCCTTGAGGCACCTAAGACCTTGAGACCACAGCTCCCCGCCGCGGCTTCGGCAATAGAGGCTTTGAACACCGACCACTCTGGTTCAATGTCCCCAACCTCCACAGGAATGCCCGAAAAGCTCCGCCGGAGGTGTGAGTTGAAGGCCTCCTGAACTTGGGCCTCCTCCAGACGTTCCCAGTTCACCCGAACTACACGTTTGGGCTTACCAGGTCTATCCAGAGGCTTCCCCCGCCACTCGACCCAACTCACCACCAGATGGTGATCAGTTGACAACTCCGCCCCTCTCTTTACCCGAGTGTCCAAAACATACGGCCTCAGGTCCGATGATACGATAATGAAATCGATCATGGACCTTCTGCCTAGGGTGCTCTGGTACCACGTACACTTATGAGCATCCTTATGTTCGAACATGGTGTTTGTTATGGCCAATCCATGACTAGCACAGAAGTCCAGTAACAAACCACCACTCCGGTTCAGATCAGGGGGGCCGTTCCTCCCAATCACGCCCCTCCAAGTGTCTCCATCGTTGCCCACATGTGCGTTGAAATCTCCCAGCAAGATTAAAGAGTCCCCTTCAGGAGCCCCATACAGGACTCTTTCCAGGGTCTCCAAGAAGGCCGTGTACTCTGAACTGTTGTTTGGTGCATAAGCACACACAACAGTCAGAGTTTTCCCCCCCATAACCCGCAGGCGTAGGGAGGCGACCCTCTCGTCCACTGGGGTAGACTCCAACAAAGAAGCACCCAACCGGGAACTTGTGAGTATCCCCACACCCGCCCGGCGCCTCACACCTTGAGCAACTCCGGAGAAGAATAGAGTCCAACCCCTATCCAGAAGTAAGGTTCCAGAGCCGACGCTGTGCGTAGAGGTGAGCCCAACCAGATCCAACTGGTACCGCTCCACCTCCCACACAAGCTCCGGCTCCTTCCCCCCCAGAGAGGTGACGTTCCACGTCCCCAAACCAGCTTCTGTCGCCCGGGTCTGGTCCGTCGAGACCCTCTGCTTTCACTGCCACCCTTTTGGCAGCGCACCCGACCCCATCGCTGTTTCCCGTAGGTGGTGGGCCCGCGGGACGGAGAAGCGGAGGTGTTGTCCACGTTGCCTTTTCGGGCTGTGCCCGGCCGGGCTCCGTGGCTCCAGAAGGGGATAGTCACTTTCCTTGATACAAAATATTCAAAAGCTAATTTGACTTAAATTGACATGACACGTTGTTGTGCCATCTCATGCTACATGCCACAGTAAGCTACTTACTGAACTTTCCTAATAGCAACTAAATAACGTCACCTAAGAATTTGTACAACGCATAAAAACGTTAGCTTATACTTTGCTTAATATATACAGTTAAGGGTGGGATAATCAATGTTACAAAACCAGTCACAAAGCAATCTGGCCTCTGATATTAATATTATAGCTTACCTGTGGTTAACTTGCCAGCCGAAAATGGCATGCTCGCCTCGAGAACGGCACTCGTGGTCCTGGAGCAGTAAGGTGCGCACACTGCGCAGTGTGCAGGTCGGATGTGATGCAGCGAAAGTGTTCCGGCAGTGCTCTGGTATATTACAGGAATGGTTCCGCACGGGGGAAACTAGTGACAGCGGCTACGGACAGCTGTGATGTGGGTGTGGTGGGGTGTGTGAGGGTGTGTTTGGGGTGGCCAATAGGGTGGCCAGGATTCCACCCCCCACCTCCGCCACTGGTTCCCACATAGCTGATTTAAAAGAAGCAGGTGGGTTCTAGCTCCTGTGTGTTGTGTGAACTCGCCCTAGTTGCTAACTTTTCTTCTTCATGTATTGTGTTCGTTTTGTTGTGTTTAGTTCTTGTTCTTCATTTGTTATTTACGGGCGGCTGGCTTTTCGGCGCAATACCGCCCCCTGGATTATATGTAGTGCAGTGGATACTGCCCCGAGTGACAGACTTTTTTCCCACTCGTAAAAAAAGGCGTATTCGCCGTGCGACTGCATGTGCCGAACCGTGACATCCGAACCGTGACGGTACGGGACGAATACGGATACCGTTACACCCCTATTCAGATTCTTTACTTGAGTAAAAGTACCATTACATTATTGTCAAAATACTTAATTACAAGTAAAAGTCTTGCATTCAAAATCTTACTTTAGTAAAAGTACAAAAGTATCATCAGCAAAATGTACTTAAAGTTTACAAAGTAAAAGCAATTGTGCAAACAAAATTGCGTTTATATATCATTATATTTACATACGTGACAGTTCGCAGTAATATTTGTGCATCAAGTAGTACTGTTTAAGTTCTAATTGACTTTTCGTAAAATGTTTGACTCTTTTGTGACCTAAAGAGTTAGTCAACTAGTTTAATTTTTAGAGATGCATGTTGCTAAAAGTAGCTAAAGCTGTCAAATAAATGTAGTGGAGTAAAATTGCATTACTGCCCTTTTAACTGTAGTGGAGTAGATGTATAAAGAAGCAGAACATGGAAATACTCAAAAGTACAGTACTTTAGTAAATGTACTTAGTTTCTTTACCTCTCTAACTACAAAACAATGAACAGGGTAGATGTTACTGTATCACATGTGTGATGTATTGCCATTATGAGAATACTGCCATGCTAACATTAGCATTGAGCTGAAGGAACTGCTCTGTTCTGCCTCACAAAGCTGCTCGCGTGGCAGTAAACTGCTTTGGACTCTTGTTTTGTCCCAAAGTACAACAAACTGTGCCTCCCTACAGAAAACAAACATACATCTCCTATTGTATCATCAATAAATCATAGCATTCATCTTGAGACGTTTCTATTTTGACATGTACTGTACATAAACATTTTTTCACCAAGAACACACACAGCAGGGTTGCATATATTATTCATTAGTTTTTATTATTATTACCTTATTTGGTTTATTTTCAATTGTTTTATTTCTTTCTTGTATAGGTTTTTATTTTAGGGTTTTAGTTATTTTACAGAGGTGATATTTTATCATTATTTATAATATTGTGTTTTATTTTTGATCATCATACCCTGTGTCCCTTAAACTGTTATATGTTGCTATGCTGCATGTGTGCAAAATGGTTTTAATGGCTGACCTGAGGCATGTACTACGAATCCAGTTCAACATACCCTGGATATGTTTGAGTTATCTGGTTTAACTAACCCAAAACAAAACGTGATCTCGCTAAGCGGTCCTACGACGCTGGTTATCAACTCGGTCAAGCCAGGGATTCTCTGTCCGGCTGAGTGAGCGTTCACGTGCAAGGGGCGGGGTTAGCAACATTTGACCAATCACAAACATGGACAAGCATAGCCTACTGACAGCGCAGCGTCATACTTCCTGAATGAAAAGAAAACTATAATATTAGACAAATATGAAGAAGTTAAACTTTAAACATCCATGACTTAAACACTTTATCCAGGATAAAAGCCACATAGCTGCACCTGCAAGGTGAATACAGCTGGTAAAAGAAAAGGTGTTTGAATGCGTACATTAACAGGTTTATGATATGCCCCGTCTAAGACACGAGTGGATCTGACTAATTACATTGACTCAAGAGTTTCATCAATTTAATGTGTTGCTTAAAATAATACTTCTGCATACAGTATGTGACACTGTAAGTGTTGCACGGCCAGATACGGCTCAAGAAGCTGACTCAGATAAGGAAATATATGATACATTATGATGTGATATCATGTGATAGGAATGATAATGGGACACATCGACGTCTGCACTCACAGTTCTGCGGACTGTACGTAATGTTTCTTTGATCGGGTTACTTGTGTTGTGGCAGATATTTAAGTAAGCTTTCTCAACGCTGATGTTATATTAGTCAGATTGCTCTGAAGATGGGAGGTGATATTCTATTAATGTTCACGTTCACACAGTCAGTTGATTTTTGCCGGCCGTCTTTCCTGTAACGGCAGTTTTTCTGTATTTCCTTTATCCTGTAATATGACTTGATAGCCTTAAACTCTGCACACTGAGCTCTGATTGGTCAGCAGGCGGTGCTTTCACTGAGTTGATGTCTTATCCTGGAACCAAACCTGGGGCCTGTACTACGAAGCAGGATTTTAGTTTAGCAAGCTAACTTCAGGGATTTCCGGTCCTACGAAGCTGGTTCACTTTTTAGCGGGCTAGATAACTTATGCTGAGCAGCTAGCCTGCTCCGGAGCAGGATAGGTTCCAGGATAAGAGATCAACTCAGTGAAAGCACCGCCTGCTGACCAATCAGAGCTCAGTGTGCGGAGGAAATACAGTTTGAACTGCCGTTGCAGTAAAGACGGCCGGCCAAAATCACAGACTGTGTGAACGTGAAAATGAATAGAATATCACCTCCCATCTTCAGAGCAATCTGACTATTATAACTATTATACTATTATTATACTATTATGTTAAGAAAGCTTACTTAAATATCTGCCACGAAATAAGTAACCGGATCAAAGTAACATTACGTAGCCTACAGTCCGCGGCACTGTGAGTGCAGACGTCGATGTGTCCCATTATCATTCATATCACATCATAATGTATCATATATCTCCTTATCTGAGTCAGCTTCTTGAGCCGTATCTGGCCGTGCAACGCTTACAGTGTCACATACTGTATGCAGAAGTATTATTTTAAGCAACACATTAAGTTGACGAAACACTTGAGTCAAATGTAATTAAAGTCAGATCCACTCGTGTCTTTGACAGGGCAGTGATATCATAAACCTGTTGATGTAGGCTACGCATTCAAACACTTTTTCTTTTACCAGCTGTATTCTACTATGTGGCTTTTATCCTGGATAAAGTGTTTAAGTCATGGATGTTTAAAGTTTAACTTCTTCATATGTCTAATATTATAGTTGACTTTTCATTCAGGAAGTATGACGCGCTGCGCTGTCAGTACGCGGCTTGTCCATGTTTGTGATTGGTCGATCGCTCCAAATACCACCCCTTTTATGTGAACGTGCACCTAACTAGATAGGACACGGCTGGCTTGAGCGATCGAGTTGATAGCCAGCGTCGTAGGACCGCTTAGCGAGAGCGGGGTTGGTTTTGGATTAAGTCAACCGGATAACTCAAAACATATCCAGGATATGTTGAACTAGATTCGTAGTACAGGCCCCAGGTTTGCCGTTCCGCATAAGTTACCATGGGGATCTACCCTGGTAAGAAGAGAACCAGCGTCGTTCGACCGGAAACCCAGAGTTTACCCTGAAGTTACCTCGCTAAGCGAAAATCCGGCTTCGTAGTACAGGCCTCTGATTTATTGTTCTGTTTTTATTTGTGATGTTTGCCATGTTGTTAAAGCACTTTGAGTTGGTGTAGGAAAAGTGCTTTATTATTATTATTATTATTATTATTATTATTATTATTATTATTATTGTTGTTATTATATATCAGGAAATGTACTTGATCATTTCATGATAAAAGAAGGTTAGGGTTGTTTTATAGCTACAAACTGAAAGAGGATGTTGCCTGTCCAGCAATTGTGACACTAATGTTTTTTCTTTTTATTACTAAGCAACTGGATTTATAGAACAAACAGTGTTGAAACTACCAGTTAACTTGACTCAAATCGTTCAACTTGTTTACAGCGATATAGGTACACAAATTACTCAATATCAATCTGAATCCATAAGCACCCTAATAATGCCTGTGTGGATAATGGATGATGCTGTGTTATGTATGAAAAACATCCCACCTTGCGTTTACACTCTTTCTCTTGTCACTTATTTGAAGCGTACAACTGACAGAGGGGACACTGAGAGGCTGCCTACATTTGGAGATGAATGTTTTCTGCTTCTGCACACGGGCTGATCTGTCTTGCCTCAGCCCCTCTTACATCATGGCACGTGCCCCGGGGCTTTCTCTACCGAGCAGGCGTTCTGTATTTAGAGCCTGATTTATACACAAACACACATACCGCTGGGGAAGGTGCAATGAGTGTTCTTTTACCCAGCCGCAATTGCCAGCAATATAATCATCTTCCCACACTTCAATGTGCCTTTAAGGATAGCATTGAGAAACACTGAGAGGAACAACAATCTCATGAAAGCAAATGGTAATTTTAAAGGCGTCAGGCGATGGAAACACAGGCAGATGGGTAGTTTAAAATATTCCGAATGTGGTCATTTCAATCAATTAAACAAGGAGGTTTTTTTTGGGATTGTATTACATTTAAATTGCAATTATAATCTCCTGTCTTTTCCCAAACTCAGCATGTTGTGCAACATTTGCTTTTCAAGCCCCTGCAGATTCTGTGAATTCTAGAGATCCGCTTGGTATATAAATTCTTTGTCGGTTTTTTTCCTACCTCTTTTTACTTCTCTCTCTGTCTTTCTCTCAGGTTGTTAGAGAGCTCGATGCTCAATGCAGAAATGAAGGAAGGAGAGATTCTGCCTCCCACCATTCATAAGCTGATGAAAGGATACAACAAGTACCTCAGGCCCTTCTTTGACAGTAAGGAAACTGCAGACAGATGCAGCGAGTGAATCAAATCAAATCAAGTTTTATTTATAAAGCACATTTATAAACGATTTTTGATCGTACTGCACATATAATAAAAATAGCCTACAGTAGGCTGAATGACTGAACACTCAGGGGAAATGTGCGATAGACAGAGAACAAGAACAGTTCATATTGCAATGTTTTGCCTGTGCGTCCCTTTGAGAAATATCCGCTGACATACTTAACTTAGCTGCATATGTATGGTGTAATGAGATGTCAGAACTCATCTAGAATGTACGTTTTGATCATAGACTGTATATATAAATGGACGTAGTGTCCATGACGTCACCCATAGGATTCTGCAGAGTTGCCGAGAAGCCCTTAGAAGGCGGAGTCGGCCACTAACGGCCCGTCCACACAGCGGCGTGCGTTGAAGCATGCCGCCGGGCGTGTCTGAAACTCGACCAACAACCAATCACATGAATCTCCCGCCCCTGACACACAAGCAGCGGTTTGATTGGCTAGAGCTTGTACTGGCGTCAAAAGTTGAACATTGCTCAACCTTTGCAGCGAGCCACGCTAGCAACGCTCCGCGTCGCTTCCCACGATGCAGTGACGTCACCCCATTCAAAGTGAAAGGTGAAGCGTCAACGCACGCCGCTGTGTGGACGGGCCGTAACGTCTCGACAGTGACGCTGCATTCCTTTATCTCCAGTTATAGCGCCTCTGCCGCCGCCCGGAGCTAACAGAGCCGCAGGGGGCTAGCTCCAGCCGGCGTCCCGGCGGCCACCACTGGGATAATTGGGTCCCCTTTTAACATTTGCTCCCGTTTAGCATTATGGGCGTCATATCCATAGACTAGAAAAGTCTTAACCAATGCTGAATAATAAAATAAACTGTGTGTAACGGGGTTAACATGTATAATATTATCATTTTAGACTTCTTGGAAGTTCTGTTAGCACATTCAACCGCACAGCACAACATTTGAATTGTCTGGTATTTGTAACAACATTCCCTAAAAGGCACAATCACCACGAACACGAAACACGAACACGAAAGGGTCAAGTACAGTAACTACAACTAGCTAACGTTGTAGCCTAGCAGAGTGGACAAGTTGCTGTTAGCTGACAGTGAGGCACGTACCTGTCCATCAAAGTGACCATGCCCTAATTTATGCAAAAACGTTAAGACCTAATATAAATAAAAGGGTTGCGTTATAAAACAATTCACTCAACAATTAATAATTATTAAGGTGGAATCTAACTATATCCCGAATAATTGTATTGCATCCAGGGGTAGAAACATGTTTATTTATGCTGTAAAGTTGGGCATTTTAACATGGGGGTCTATGGAAATTCATCCTTTCTGCAGTCATCGCCTATCGGCCAATAGATGAACTGCAGTTTGTGGCACTTCCGTATTGGCCTCCCGGCTCTGCCCCAGAGTTTACCGCTTGGTTTTGATCAATAATAGGGAAATTCATGCAGAAGGAAACACTGATATAGGGCCAGTGAAAGAGTACTAGAATGCTACATTTTAATATATACATCTGAAAATGTAATATTGTTTGTAGCTTAGCCAAGATTAGATCAGGGGGGTATACTACGAAGCAGGATTTTCGCTTAGCGGGCTAACTTCAGGGGAAACTCCGGCTTTCCGGTCTTACGAAGCTGGTTCTCTTTTTAGCAGGCTAGATCTCCATGATAACTTATGCCGAGCGGCTAACCTCCTCGGGAGGAGGTTAGGTTGCAGGCTAAGATCAACTCAGTGAGAGCACCGCCTGCTGACCAATCAGAGCTCCGTGTGCGGAGTTTAAAGCGATCAAGTCGCATTACAGTTGCAGTAAAGACGGCCGGCAAAAATCACAGACTGTGTGCACGTGAAATTGAATAGAATATCACCTCCCATCTTCAGCGCAATCTGACTATTATAACATTAGCGTTAAGAAAGCTTAATTAAATACCTGCCACAACATAAGTAACCGGATCAAAGTAACAGTACAGTCCGCGGCATATCACATCATAATGTATCATATATTTCCTTATCTGAGTCAGCTTCTTGAGCCGTATCTGGCCGTGCAACACTTACAGTGTCACATAGGCCTACTGTATGCAGAAGTAGGCTATTATTTTAAGCAACACATTACGAAACACTCGAGTCAAATGTAATTAAAGTCAGATCGTGTCTTAGACGGGGCAGTGATATCATAAACCTGTTAATGTACGCATTCAAACACTTTTTCTTTTACCAGCTGTATTCACCTTGCAGGTGCAGCTATGTGGCTTTGATCCTGGATAAAGTGTTTGAGTCATGGATGTTTAAAGTTTAACGTCTTCATATTTGTCTAATTATATAGTTGACTTTTCATTCAGGAAGTATGACGCGCTGCGCTGTCAGTACGCTTGTCCATGTTTGTGATTGGTCGAATGCTCCAAATACCACCCCTTTCATGTGAACGTGCACCTAACTAGATAGGGCACGGCTGGCTTGAGCGATCCACTTGATAACCCGCGTCGTATTACCGTTTAGCGAGAGCACGTATGTTTTGGATTAGGCCAACCGGCTAACTCAAACATATCCAGGTTAGGTTGAACCAGCTTCCTAGTATAGGCCCCTGCTAATGCACAATGTGATTTAGATTCAAATTTTCAGTAGGCGACTAATTTACTTCCAATAGAGAAGCTAACTCTGTGTACGCTTTCCAGAAAAACAATGTTATGTAATCCCCTGCAAATCCCTCCCTACCATTATTTTTCTGGGATCTGGGAATCCGTCTGAATGTGATTATGGTTTGTTTACTCGCTGCATAATCTGTAATAACACCTCGGACTTTACCGGGGCAAATGCTTTTCAGTATAATCACAAGTCATCCCGCTTAGAAACGCAAGCTTGGCACACAGAGATGGGAAAACACACGGCCACATGTATTTGCATTACAATGTGTGAATTGCAATTTTTGTGTTCATATTCTAACCCTTCAGGGAAAAAAGCACCAATAAATATTTGTACTAGATATACAGCTGCTGCAACAGTGTCATCATGCACTCTGTAATTCTTTGTGTTGTCATGGTATCTTTAACCACATATCAGAGGTGTGGACTCGAGTCACATGACTTGGACTCGAATCAGACTCGAGTCATCAATTTGATGACTTGAGACTCGACTTGACACAATCACAAAACACTTGCGACTCGACTTGGACTTGAACACCAAAGACTCGGGACTTGACTTGGACTTGAGCCCTCTGACTTGAGGTGACTTGATAATTTAATGCAGAGCTCTCCAACACGCCGATCGCGAGATGCCGCTAGAAGAGCAGACTCCCGTCGGGGAGAGCAGAATCTCCAGCTGCTTCTACTCTTGCAGGCAGGGGCGGGACTTTATTTAGCTGGGCCACCATGCGGCCAATCATATGCGAGGACACACTAGGATCATACCATTATGTGAAAGAAGGGTGGGGGGCAGAGCAGGTGTAGTGGTACAGGCCAGCTGCACAGAGTGACGGGGAGACGGGGAGACGGATTTAAATGCAAGCGCGTCGGAAAAAGTCAAGAAATTAGCGAAAACTGAAAAAGAAGCAGCATCTGGCTGCATTTCAATGATATTGGAGAAAGCAAAGCTGAGTGCAGGATTTGTAAAATGAAAATAACCTTCAGAGCAGGTAACCACTCAGGATTTATTGTCAGAGGTGAGAGAAGTTCAGATCTTGTACTTGAGTAAAAGTACCAGAGTGTAGGAATACTCGGTTACAATAAAAAGTCCTGCATTCAAAATGTTACAAGTAAAAGTACAAAAGTATTAGCATAAAAATATACTTAAAGGTCCCATGTCATGGCCATTTCCACTGATCATAATTCCATTGTTGAGGTCTACTAGAATAGATTTATATTGTGCAATTTTCCAAACTCACATTGGTTTCTCATACAGCATCTCTGTAAACTACGTGTATTCACTGAATTTCACTCTCTGCCTTTAACGGCTCGTTTTAGCACCAATAGCTCCAGCCCCCACCCTCCCTGTGAGCACAGTGTGCTCTGATTGTGACTAATAAAGAGCAGTTTGATTATTGAGTATTATTCTGTTGATCGATGTCATTACATTTGGTGAAAAGCACATAATGACTTGTTTATGACTCGTTTTGTCAAAGTTTAAGACTTGGACTTGACTTGAACTTGCCCATCCTGACTTGAGACTTGACTTGGACTTGAGCGCAAAGACTTGAGACTTGACTCGGACTTGAGCGCAAAGACTTGAGACTTGACTCGGACTTGCAAAACAATGACTTGGTCCCACCTCTGCCACATATACAGGGCAAATACAATATTTCCAACATGTCGGTGCAAGGCAGAGGTGGGGACTCGAGTCACGTGACTTGACTCGAGTCATGACTCGAGTCGCATATTTTGTGACTTGAGACTTGCTTGACTAACATTGATAAAATACTTGACTTGACTTTGACTTGGTATTCATGACTTGAGACTTGACTTAAGCTTGAGATAGATGACTTGAAAGGACTTGACTGTTTAAAATTAAATATTTGCGTTTGTTTTTGTAGTGAGATATTAAGTTTAGTTTTTTCGAAAAACGTGATTATATTGCCGTGCGCGCAAACCTGGCAACCCACTAGAAGGCAGGAGTCTGAGTTAACATGGCAGCGGCTAGCGTTACACCAAAAATAGTGAAGTTTGGATTCAAGGATTATTTTGTCGATGACGGTAATAAGAAGAGAACAGCGGTATGCAGGGTCTGCAGTATAAAGATCGGTGACACGACCACCACAACATCCAACTTCATTCGTCACTACAAAAAAACCCACAGAGAAAGGTAGGCTACGTTGTGTGTTGTGTTAGCTAGAAAGCTAACGTTAAGTTTAAGCTACGTTAGACTTGGTTTCAAATCGATTAAGCATTGCAAAGAGAAGACAAAACTGTAAATTAACACTAGGACCTCCAAGGGATTCATTTGGACTAACCCTGATACTCACGGGCTGTCAGGAGAGGGAGAGAGAGAGAGAGAGAGAGGAAAAGAGATGCCTCGTTTATTTCCCCTGTGTTATTATCAGAAGTTACTGTAAACTTTTGAATAATGTAGTTCATCTACTTTTAGTAGTTTGTTTAAATGTTTTAATTATGTTGTTTTTGTTTGTAGAAGTGCATCATTCATTGATTTATTGTAAAATGAATCTGAACTTTTTGATCTGTTATGATGATAAACTGAAGCAATTTCTAAATTAACCCAATTCAGTGAGTTTTAAATCGTCCTGCTTAGTTTATAAGGAAATTATGAAGAGGAACACATTAAATGATTTGAAAATGATATCTATGTAGGTGCTGACGCTGTTGGTGGTTCTAGTGTTAACAGACATTTAAATTAAATATGTGTAATGGCAAATGCCATATATGATTTTCTTACCTGGAATTCTGCCTTTTTGAACAGACTTTTTGATTGAGTCCTAGCTATATTGTCTGCAGTTCTAGGGTTAATATTAATCTAATATGATTGTCATTGGTCTAAATTAGATTTCAAATGATTAACTGTGTATGTAATGAAGATCATAGTGTGGGTTAAATCCATTTTCATAATCACTGTCTTTTAACTGATTTAAATGCGGAAACTGCGCTTATTCATCAGAATTTCTTATGACTTGACTTGACTTGCTTGACCTGAGCAATGACTTGACTTGACTTGCTTGACTCTCACCACAGTGACTTGGGACTTGCTTGATACTTGTAGGTCAAGACTTGAGACTTGCTCATGACTTGCACATGTAGGACTTACTCCCACCTCTGGTCAAGGTTTCACTCCTCGTCAACAGACAGCCCCTCGCTCACTGCAGTCCGACCCCTTGACCCATTACTCAAGACATTAATCATTGTTCCTCATACTGTAACCCTAAGGATTAGTTTGACGTTTTGGGTCACACACACTTATTCGCTTGTCTTGCAGTGTTGGATGAGAAAGATTATTACCACTCTATATGTTTGTAGATTATATAACTGCAGACAGCTGTGCTTCCTGGAACATAACCATACCCAGAACAAAGTGATATTTGTACGGATTAAACACATTTAATATTACATGTAAGTTATATAATGAAGTGAGCTCCAGGGGTGCTTTGGAAAGAGCAAAGCTAGCTGTTTTCTCCTGTTTCCATTCACAGCAGTACCACTGCTGATGTACATGTTATTGTACATCAGCAGTGGTTGCAGTGTTGTATTTACTACATCCAAAGGGTTGAATTATAATTTCAAAGCTTAATACACTTTTTTTAGGGGATAATTCCACTGGTTGCCAACAGATGTTGTTTTGTATAGAAGTCTACAAAAAAAATGACGCTACTTGTTGCTTGGTTTATTACTCAGTGAAACATTTTCTCTATTATCAATTCATTATGAGGTTATTTTAGTATGTTATGTCTATTCACCATATTACAATTATTTAAAGTTAAATAAATGATGCTTGAGGGCGTGTCTACCCTTGGATTGACGGGTCACCACTGTTGGTCATGTTTTTGCCTTGGAACTTTTCTTTTTTTTAAGTTCATGAATGTTAATAGTAACATTTTGGTTACCTTAAAATGTTTTGTTCAGCAATGTACTTAGCTCCACCCTCTTGTGTAACTTATTGTTCCAAAAAACACAAATGGGAAGCAGGTTTCAAAACAAAAGCGAGCTTTATTTAAACAAAGCAAGACAAAAACCATGAATCGAAAACAGGTAGCATGAGGTAAGTGACTAACATGGAGAGTGAGAAAATACAACGAACCGACATGGAGCACAGGGGAAGACAAGACTAAATACACAGAAGGGTAATCACAGGACAAGACACAGCTGGGCAGGGGAGGCAGAAACACAAGGGCAACAGAATTTCAAAATAAACACAAAACTTAACACACAAAACTCAAATCATGATAAATCTTCACGTTGAACTTTCCTCCAAAGTAAGTAAATATACTTCTCAAAGTGTTGAAACTATTATTTGAAAGCCTGATATACTATATTAGGGGGCAAACTCTGGTTCAAGCATAGCAGATGTCCCATTGTATAGAAGTCTTGAGAAGATTACCCAATTTGTTGCTTGATTTACTATTCAGTGAGACACTTAGTCTCAATCAATTCATTATGATGTTAATTTGGTAAATGGTGGCTATTCACCATAATTCACCACAGATTATTTACAGTAAAATAGATGATAATGTGGGTATGCTTAAATGCGTGGCTACCTTTGGGTTGAAGGGTCACCACTGTTGTCCTGTTTTTGTGCTGTCCATGTTTTTGTCTTGGAACTTTTCACACTGTTTTTGTAGTTCATGAATTTTAACAGTTACATTTTGGTAAAATACAATTGTTTTGTTCAGAGATGTACTCCTCGTGCCACTTGTTGTTCCTGAAACAAGATGGTGGCGACCGAAAACCAAAGATGTCCATAAATTCTTGGTTGATGTCACAATGACTGAATCATTTAGACTACAGTTTATTCATGATGCACATACATGTAGTTTCTACACCCAAACATCTTCAGTAGGCACACACTAAGTCTCACACAGGATCTGCAATATGACTCATTGGTCTCGTTAATGAAAATTAAGATTGATAAGAGAGAGACAAGGCTAATAGGATGATGAAACATTTAAGAGTGATAAAGTTATCCCTCTTTGATGGTGAATGATGGAGAACTCATTCCCTCTGGGGGTTCACACTTGACAGACTGCAGCTGTTGGCGTGCCAGCAACGTGGAGTCTGAAGTGTTTGAAATATAATGTCCTTCAAAAACTTTTCTCTAAACACCATTCTTTATAATACAGCTATAGAAGCCTATGACTCACCAAAATACAGTTTTTCATATATCCCAGTCATATAACCCAGTGTACCCATGTATGCATTATACACAAGCATATAGTATTTACATATAAATCATGGGGATTATGCAATGTGTAAATAATGTACGACACTGATTTGTATTGGTTATTTTTTGTTTCTAGATGGTCCTGTAACAGTGGGTATGAGCCTGGACATCGCCAGCATTGACACCATCTCAGAGATCAACATGGTAAGACAATATTTTAAGCACCACAAAACTACATAAGAAATGAAGTGCAGCAGTAGTTTTTAAGTTGTACATGTATCCTAATATCCTGTTTATCCTCACGTAATCCTTTCAACCCCAGGGCCCACCAAAGTTTAGTTTCATATATGGATTTAGAAATATTTCACTTGAATCATTGCAAGTGTCAAAATGTGCCAATAATTTAAAACAGTAATACAGCCAGTAAGTGAAATCTATTTTTGGAGTAACTAATTGGTGACTAATCAATTAGTCAATCGACAGAACATAACAGTTTATTGTTAAAGTTAATTTCACTGGAATATAGCTGAAAATACTGTTTTCAGCATAAAGGATGGACCACTTGCATAACAGTATTGCTTATTCTGCCACCAGATGGTGCAATTTGTTTTGGCTTCAGCTCAGTCTGTAGGGACTCGGCTTGGGAACTGAAGGGTCGGGTTCAAGTCCCAATCGGACCAAAAATAAAGAGTGTGGATTGGTTTTTGGTGCCATTTCACCCCCTGGGCCCTGCTGAGGTGTCACCCAACTGCTCCCGGGTGCCGGAACACTGGCGGCACATTTCACTCTGCCACCTCCATCAGTTCATGTCCATAGTTTCTGTTTGTATTTCAGGCCTTTGTGTGTAATTGTAAAATAACTACAGAGTGAAGAACTGAATTTCCCCTCTGGGATAAATAAAGGATATCTTAATCTTAATCAACAAGTTTGCAGATTCACACACTCCTTTTCAAATAAAGCAAGCAAGTAAACAAGCTCAGAAAAGAATATACCATAGTGACTGTAGTTTCTGGTCCCAGTTCAAAATAGTGAGACTGAACCAAACCCTGGATCTCAATAACAACAAACAAGAAGAGATTACATACAAGCATGGTAGCTCTTTCTGCATTGACATGTTAGTTGACATAAAGATACTCCAGTTTCATCATTGCCTCACTTAAACTGTGGTATCCACTGGGACCGATCCATTCTTGTGGCTTGTACATTGCACTCTAAGCCTGTTACAACATAAGAGGAGAAAATAAATACGTAGCCAAACATGATGTCACATCAGTACATTTAAAAGGGATGTAGGGCACAAAATATCTTCAGTGTCATCAAAAACAGAACAGATTTGCAAAGTCAGGACAAAGTATGGTCATTTTTAGTTTTGGCTCTCCTGTAAAGTTGGTCAACTGTCACTTACGCCCCTCTGGTTCTCACCCCTCGATGTGATAACTGTTGCTTCAGCACAGTAGGTCTTAAAGGTCTCCTATTATGCTATTTGTAGGCATATATTATAGGTATCAGACTGTCAGGGACCAAGCAGAAAGGCAACAGGACACAGGAGTGGTTTAAATTAACTGGGTTTTTTATTTACCCAAAAGTCCAAAGAAAACATAATAAATCAATAATTTCTAATAACTAGGCCTTTAAACACCATATCATGTTCCAAACCACATTAAGGATTATTTAATGAATACACATTTCCGATATTACGTCATATCGGCAGCAAATCTGGATCAGATAAAATACATTAAAAAGTGCATTTTGCATGATGGGAGACCTTTAAGGACCTGATGCCATCAATACCCAATAACACAAACTTAAGAAGGAAATACACAGGAGTCAGCATATTATTAAGAACGCTTGTGGAAGTTGTCCAATAGTTCTGGTGTGACCTTTGAACACTTATCCTGCAGGACTATACCGCCACCATCTTTCTCCGCCAGCGTTGGACTGACGAGCGCTTGGTGTTTGAAGGCAACAAGAGCCTGAGCCTGGACGGGCGGCTGGTGGAGCTCCTCTGGGTCCCCGACACCTTCATCGTGGACTCCAAGAAGTCCTTCCTCCATGACATCACTGTGGAGAACAGGCTGATACGCATCTTCCCCAACGGGACCGTCCTTTACGCTCTGAGGTGGGATAACGAACAAGCTTATCAGTTTTGTGTTGTTTTATCTGCTCCAACAGATGATGAAAAGTAGGCCAGGGAACGGAGGAGGAATTGGCTGAGGGAGCAGGGTTTACATTTTGAGATAATGTGATTGCAAAGCAGGGACTGTCTACTATATTACCTGGGTATTGGATTGTATGAATACTGAAGCAAGCATTCTGTCAATACAAAGAGCTGTGGGCTATCGAAGCAACAGCGAGTCCCGTTAGCATCTTCTCAGCATTGATTGCTCTGTGTGCTAAGGGCTTAATGTCTGACAAGCTCTTGGCAAGCTTCTGAAACATGCATCACACTGACTTTCTGATTAGACTTCGGGCCAAGCAGACAGGTTATAGATAGAAAGGTTGTAGATGATCCAGCAAGGGAATTTGTTCAGCTCTTTTAAGCCTGTGATGATGGGATTTACACATCCTACTGCTTTTATGTCACATGCTATAACCTCAGTTGTGTAAGAGATGCCTGTGCTCCTGATTTGGCTTCCTTCACTCAAGGCTCTGCGCCTCAGTGCATCTCAGTTTCTTTTCATGCATACAGTTTTATCATGGTTACACACATGGGCGTAGGAAGCATCCTCAACGTGGGTGGGACAATTTGACTGGGGGTGTGGGCAGGTGGTGGACCTCCTCTAGGGGGCTCCCCCGTGAAGATTTTTTTTTAAAATGTTGAAGTTAAATGCATCAATCTGCTGCACTTTGAGAGCAACATTAGGGACTAAATCTATGGATACATCTCTCATCAACACCCATGTGAAACAGAACTGTAAACAGATTTACTTTTTCTTTATGCATATTTTACAAATCACTCCCCTTTTAAACTGTATTTTTGTGTTACTGTCCTATAGTATGAGTTGGAATTATTTCATACCTGTTATTCTCTTATTTTGTATAAAAAATGAATTGGAAATACTTACATAAATGATTACCAAACCGTTTGAGACCCACTACTTAGACTAAAGTGAACTATTTCTAAACACTCAGAGAGTCCTTTACCTCACTGAGCTGTAGTTATCAGCCTCTCAAGTCTGACTGGAGAGGACTCTCCCTCCACCTCTTTAATAACAGCGCCTTATATCCGGGTGCTAGTGGAGCACGCTTGTGAACTGTTAGCACCAGAGCCTCGCAGCATGGAAACTGTGGCGCGTATCATTTTACTAAAGAAACAGCTACACAAAAGACGCAGCATGTGTACGGCTCATGTGTACGGCTCTGAGAATCTGCCTTGGTACAAAGTAGCAGTGAAAACATGGTACGGAATTTCATTGATTTGGGCATTCTCACAATAAGCAAGTGGAATGGATTTGATAATGAAGCACCACTGACACAGCGGTCTACAAAGAGTGGCGAGTGGATAGACCGATGCACGGACTTTCCGCATAGTAAAAGTGGGGGGGTCTAAACTAATAATTTTAAACAACACACTCTCACTCCCTAAATGTCCAGGAGGATGCTTGGTCAGGGTCCCGTGGCGTGCAGTTGGGACGCGCCGAGGCTCCTTCAGCTTCATAAACGGACGCAAAGAGCTTTCAACTGATTGCAATGTATTCCCATCGGCGGCGGTATTTGACGCTTAGTGAAGCACTACACCCGTTTATGTCGGCAGCTCTTAAAGGCAATGTGAGCGTCCATTCCCATTGGATAACAGAGAATTGTACACCCGGAAGTAAGTATTCTCCTTACTGTCGATTGATTTGACAGTAATATCTCCACTACTCATCAACTCAAAAACACCAGATTACCTTTGTTAATTAAACGACATTGATAGGTTTAAATTGTGTACAATGCTTTTGTGTTTTTCCCCTTCAATTCTGAGAAACAACTTGTTTTCTCTGAAATGTGGAGCAACAAAGAGACTACACTACCCACAATCCCCAGCTATTGTTGTTACGACGCCTGTCCGCTTTGTGACAAACCTCGTGATAAGTCAGCAAGCTCTGTGATTGGATGAACATAAATTCATACAAAAAAAATCCAACCCTGTCTCCTAAAAATGACGTTCCCACAGAACTAAACTGCATTCTCAATTACGTTTAGCTAGAAACTTATTTTCTCCCACGTTACGTTTGTTATGAACGTATCTTAAATACGTTTATTTTCTACATATCTTCTAGAAACATATTAGGCTTGTTTGAGACGAGTTGCGGCTCGCCTCGAAAGTAGACGAGAATAGCCGATCGCAGCCGGGGGAGGTCTCAAAAAGCTTGCATGAAGTCGGACAGCTCGGAGTCGGCTTAGTCTTCTTCTTCTTCTTCTCTCGGTTTTTGGGCGGATTGCAAACAACTTTAAGGTGCATACCGCCACCTCCGGAGTCTGCTTGACTCGGTTTGCATTTATAAAGAATGCACACATGTGTTTAATCGTTAATGTCAGATATGTACTAAGTAAATACATTTGTTCCTCCTCAAGATTAGATTCAACTTGATTGTTATTGCACATATTACAGGTACTGAGACAACGAAATGCAGTTTAGCTTCTAACCAGGAGTAGAAGTACACAATCTACAGAATAAAATATAGAATGAATTGAATGATGAATAAACAGTGAGGGGTATGAATACACTAGATATACACAGCAGCCTGTGAGCAGTATGAACAGTGTGTATGAATATGCTAAGATATATAAAGTATGAAAACGGTAAGCAGTGCAAGTATAGTATAAAATATATAGATATTCATTTCATGATGATAAACATTGTGGAACAATGATGAAAAATGTGAATGGAAGTGGCGACGCAAAACGGACACAAAACAACAACAAACTTTTGCCGAGCCAATGGAGAGTTTCATCACCAGCACGTGGTAAAAACCACCAATGAGCGCTCAGCTCGAGATACCAGCGAGTCGTTTCCCATCAAGCATTTCGCTTCCGCAGCCCGTGGAGAGAAACTGCACCGCCTCGCCTCGCTCGCAAGTCTGCGGGCGTCTTTGTCCCGCGAGATTTCAACGTCTCATGTGGGCGAGCCTCCAGAGCAAGTCGGACAAAATGACTAACCATCATGCAACGCACTAGGAAGACGTTGATCGCAATTGCACAGGTCTCGCTTGTCTCAAACAAGCCTATTTTCTCCCACGTTACGTTTATTTTCTACATATCTTGCCATTTATTGTCTTGATTATAATAATGATAATAGTCATTTATAAATATCATTTTAGAGCACACATTTGAAATCAGTAGGAGAGGCTGTCATTTCGCCAGCTGTTACTCTCATGAGCGAGGCAGAAAATAATAGTTTTAACATGCCAAAAAGCTGCTGTGTCGTTTATTGCACCTCAGACATTAAAACAAATCCAGAGTTACGTGTTTCTGTACTTCCTCCAGGAAGAAAGGACAGTAAAAGAAGATCTCTGTGGCTTCAGGCTTGATCGCCGTTCAAATGACAGCGTTGGTTTCCCTAAAAGTGGGCGGGGCTGTAAAGTGACGTAGATTTTACTCTCATCCAGTATTCAAAACCATTCTATTTATTCTAACGTAAATTACATGCCAGTGTTCAAACAGAGTTACGTATTTCTGAAGTGTTTTTGAGTAAAAGAAAATTATTAGTAATTTCTTGTAGGATTTAAACTCATAATTTTGGTGTCTATATACGTCGGGATCCGGAGTCATGGATGATCCTGTTGCTGCGGTTCTGTGTCCTGGATCGCGAGCCCTGGATCTTGAGTCGTGGCTGTGCCTGTTGCTGTGGTCCTGGATCATAAATCCTGGATGGATATCCTTGTGGATTCATCTTCCTATTATACACACATCACACATGCATTTCCAAACATTTGGACTAGTACTACCTATGTTGCAAATGTATTATCTTTTCAATTTACACACGGCATCTATTGCACCGTCCTGGGAGAGGGATCCCTCCTCTGTTGCTCTCCCTGAGGTTTCTCCCATTTTTCCCCTTTAAACTGTGGGTTTTCTCCGGAAGTTTTTCCTTGTACGATGTGAGGGTCTAAGGACAGTCATATTGTCTAAGGACAGTCATATTGTCATACTGATATTCTGTACAAACTGTGAAGTCCACTGAGACAAATGTAACATTTGTGTTATTGGGCTATATAAATAAACATTGATTGATTGATTGATAATCATAGTATTATTTATTCGTTTTTATCAGTGTAGGAAAACCATTTAAAAATGTAAATTGCCTCTATTATTTAAGGTATTTTTTTAATAGATTTAATAGTGTGATTAAATCTATAATGTGATTTACCTTTACAAAGCCTGTTTTCAGACACTATGCTTGTGTCTCCTCCAGCGATCGTAATATCTTAGTTAGTTAGAGGAGTCATCAGCATACATATCCCAATACAAATCCTTGTATTTAAGAATTTTCTCTGAAAATTGTTCCACTGCCAAGATGAGAAGAATCCCTCGTGGAACTTTGTGCCTCTCGAGATAACTTCACAGTTTAGGGTCACACCCTGTCAGAGGAAACTGGGAGGAGGGTAGCGCTTTGCCAGCACAGAGCAGGACAGTAGAGCGATGTTCACGTCAGGGAGTGAGCTGTGAAAAGGGTCAGAGTGAAGTGGGAAATGTGAGGTGTTGAGGAAAGGACAGCTGTGGTAAATGTTTCAGGGCTGTGCCAGGGGGAATACATGATAAAGCACTGAAATGACAGAGCCTAAGGCTGAGCGGTCAAAAGGCCAGATTAAATAACATCTACTTTATTTGATGTTTTTTTGTATGGTTTACAAAGGTATATGAGGAGTTCTTTTCCAAAACGCTATATATCCATTTTAATAGTTTTCAGGAAAATGACATTTTTTACCTAGACCCACATATTTTGTTAATATTAAATTTATATATATATATATATAGGATATATAGCGATTTGGCATGAAACGTTGATAGAGCAGTGAATAGGTTCAGTACACAGCAAAATGGCACAACAAACTCAATTTTTTTCAATTTGGCTTTTATAGCGTTTTGGAAAAGAACTCCTCATATTGATGAGACCCACAATGAAACACATGAGCCCATCCATTTTTGTTTAATACACACAGTTAAGCTCACACACACTATTTTATGAACATACAGGTTCACCTACTGAATTAAAAACAGAACAAATGAAGCAAAGAAAGTGAAAACCATAAAGCAGATTCAGATTCTGGTACTCCCCATATTAATATAAATGAAAAATGTCAGTACAGTAAAGACTAGAGATACCAATCAGACAGTTTCTACATTGCTGTTACAGCCCATGTGCATGGTAGATTAACTGTATTTTCCACTACGGTTTTTAATTAATGCGCTAATAGCTCATTGGTCTATATCAATTAATACATTATTTATCTCATACACAAAATCACTGTCCCATTCAGTCAGACAACCAACGTTTAAAATAATAATAATAATAATAATAATAATAATAATAATAATACATTTGATTTATATAGCACACTTTAAAGACAAACGTCATCTCAAGGTGCTTCACAAAGCTATAAGGAAAAATAAGAAGGAAGATATCTAAAGGAGCATATTGGATGCAATATAACAAATACAAATAAAAGGTTAAGAGCATAAAAGGTTTAAAAAATAAATCAATAAATAAAGTAAAGGACAGTCAGTAAAACCGCGCAGCGACCGATAAACCTGCGAAAAACACCCAAAAACAGGGAAAACGACCGACAAAAGCACAGAAAACGTTCGGAAATCATGACGGCTGATAGGCCGCGCGAGCCCAGTCACGTGGGCAATTGAAAGTTATCACGGAAGTTTTTTTCTTTCGCACGGCGTAGCCGTGATTTGGCGCCAAAGTTCGCGGTCGCTCGATGCTAGGCGATCCCTCGCAATGGAACACGATGATGTCATAACGCCAACTGACATTGGCAGAACGCCACCAAACTTCACATGATGGTTAACACTGCGGCCTTGAACAGCTCTAGGTCAAATCTGATATTACTTAATTTGGCGTTACCATGGCAACGGATCCTACGCCATTAAACACGGTGTCGCTGTAACTCCAATGGACACGGTCCCATCGTCCCCCAATCTTCACTTTTATATCACCGGTCCATGCCTCAACAGCTCTACGTGAGATCTGAGATCTCACCGTATGCCGTTTCCATGGCAACAGATCCTTCGCCAAAAAATACGATGTTGTTGTAAGTCAATGGAAAATCGTCCAAACAGCACCAGACTTCAGACTATCATTAATGGTCCGGCCCTCAATAGCTCTACGCCAATTATGGGATGTCATCATATGCCGTTTCCATGGTAACGCATCCCTCGCCAAATAATACGATGTTGTTGTAATTCAATGGAAAATCGTCCAAACGGTACCAGACTTCGTATGATGGCTAATGGTCCAGCCCTCAACAGCTCTACGCCAATTATGGGATTTCATCATATGCCGTTGCTATGGCGACAGATCCCTCGCCATGAAAGACGGTGTTGTCCTAATTCAATAGAAAATCGTCCAAACGGCACCAGACTTCATATGATAGCTAATGGTCCGGTCCTCAACAGCTCTACGCCAATTATGGGATGTCATCATGTGCCGTTGCCATGGTAACGCATCCCTTGCCAAAAAATCTGGTGTTGTCGTAATTCAATGGAAAATTGTCCAAACGGCACCAGACTTCATATGATGGCTAATTGTCCGGCCCTCAACAGCTCTACGCCAATTATGGGATGTCATCATGTGCCGTTGCCATGGCGACAGATCCCTCGCCAAAAAACACGAAGTTGTCTTAACTCAATGGAAAATCGTCCAAACGGCATTAGACTTCAGATGATGGCTAATGGTCCAGCCCTCAACACCTCAATATGACAATAGTGAGTTTTCCCCAAAAGCTGTTGCCGTGGCAACACACCCCTCGCCGTTAAGCACGATGTTGCTATAAGTCCTGTGTAAATGGTCAAAAACTGTTCAAACTGTACATGTGTGCTAACCGTCAAGCCCTCGAGACATATATGTGTCAGTTTTGAGATTTCGTCAAATCTCGTTGCTATGGTAACAAAATGGTCGCCGTGAAACACGGTTTTCTCATAACTCCAGTTAACATGCTCCAAACTGGACCAAACTTCACAGGTTTCATAACGATGCAGCCCTCAACACTTCTAGGCGTATTATGTGGTGTCATTAAATGCTGTTGCCATGGCGACAGATCACCGGTCATTAAACACGGTTTTCTCATAACTCCAGTTAAAATGCTTCCAACGGCACAACACTTCACAGGTTTGATAACGATGCAGCCCTCAACACATCTAGGCGTATTATGGGGTGTCATCAAATGCCGTTGCCATGGCGACAGATCACCCGCCATCAAACACAATGTTTGTGTTACTGCTGTAACTCCCATGTACATTGTACGATCGGCCTGAAACTTCCCACGTTTGCCAACGGCCGAGTCCTCGAGACACCTAGACACACACACAGCCTGCGGAGCGTCGAAGACCCGCTCAACGCTGCTTGCAGCTTTAATTATCCTTGTGTTTATTTATTTGTTTGATTAATAAACACAAGTTGGAGTCCGTCAGGACCGAGGGTCGGAGCAGCTCATTTGCTTTACAGAATATTACACCCGGAAGTAAGTATTCTCTCCGCTTCGCTTGACAAACCCCGTGATAGTCCTCAAGCTCTGTGATTGGAGAGTGTGCTCCGAGGGTTACGCCGAGCGTTGAACAGCACTTGAAATGGGATGGTATTAAACTGTGTACATCCCTGGAGGTTTAGGGGATAGGAAACACTCAAATGTAAAACATATAATTAATAAATGAGTGAAAATTGCTTGTGTCCATAATGGGTAGCATTAATATATACCGACATGACAGCTAAGGTCAGAAGAGCTTTATTTAACAGCTGGTCTTATGTCTGTGACCCCTCCTGTTGTTCATTGATAAGCCTGAAACATGCACTTGTCAAGGTTCGGAGGCAACTTTTGAAAATATGGCAGTAGCCATCGATCATCTTAAGATATACTTTATTGATCCCAAGTTGGAAACATTTGCGTTACATCAGCATGTGTAATAGTTGTAAATATGCAGTGGTGTTTATTTGTAAATCATTTAGTATAATCACACAAATTCTGTGTTTTATATTTAATAATTCTGTGTTCTTTATTTATTGATTGTTCAATACCTGACAAGGCCGGAGATGAAAAACTTGGGTCGCAGGTTCCTCAACAGTGCATTACATCTATCAATATTTGTGTATACCTCCACAAATGCACTGTTGAGGAACCTGCGACCCAAGTTTTTCATTCATTGCATAACTACACCGTTTGTGTATATGATATGTCAATAAACCTTAGAAAATCTTGAAATCTTGAAAGGGATGTGCAAAATAGTTATATACAGTCTTTAATTAACTATTAGTAGAGAATAACAAGTAATGAATATACTTTATACTAGGATCCTATTAATATCTAATAATGAAATTCAATAACATGCTTTAACCACTAGGTGTCCCTTTTATATAAGCTGTGCACGTTTATGATGTAAATACAGCCTATCTACCAATTGGATCAAATATAAAAGTCAGCCGAATTAGTATTGATACTGCAAGGAGACAGAAATGTAAGATGTTGTTTAATTGCTGATATATTTATGATCCATGTCACGTTTTCAATGTTGGCGGCAGTTCCTCATGTTTGTCTAGAAGTCTTCTCATCAGGGCTCTATAAATAGAGAACTACCGCAGATATGTAATATTTAATGCAGCCGAACCGTGTATTACAATGCCGTTATGTGATGACTTTCAAAGAGAAAAGCAAACACACTCGGAATAAAGTGTTTTCGGTCTGTTTCCGGTATTTGTTTATGACGATGTGATGTAAGATGTGAGACTGGAATTGCACAGGGGAAAATAACGTATCTATGCCACAATTTTAGATGCGGATTTTGTTAAACTAATACGTTTGTGCTGTGGACCAACACTATACATTGACGGGGAAGGGGGCAGCAATAAAGATAACACCATTAAACAGTTACACAACATAACAGAAATAATATCGATAGCAGCATCCCTAGCAACCACCTTGGTAACAATGAAAACGTTGTATAGAGACAATTTCCTAAGTAATCTACGTAATAACTAGCAAATTAAAGATCATGTACATCCACTGCACACATAATCTGAAATAACAACTCATATTTCTCGCATCAAATGACATCAAAACGCATTTTAATGGCCAAACTAACCTTAAAATAGGCATTTTACATGTTTTTTTTTCTGCAGGGAGAAATGTGAAGATCAGGTGACATAGACGCCAGCCATTGGAATGAATGGTGAAAAAAAACGTAGGGATCTTATAATTTCAGAGGCGTTTTTGTAGAAATACTACGTCCTGCGTTGTGGACCAACGTAGTTATTACACGTTTTTTTATGAGACTGGGTTGGGAATGCCTGCAAGCAGAGAATTGCAGTAGTCAATGCGGGAGGTGATGAAGGCATGGACCAGTTTTTCTGCATCCGGTTTGGTGAGGGAGTGTCGCATTTTGGAGATGTTTCTCAGGTGGTAGTATGAGGCTTGGCAGACCGTCTTTATGTGTCTGATTTGCTGCTATTCAGTTGGAGGGAGTTGTTGCTCATCCAGTGGTGTATGTGTTCCAGGCATCTTGAGACATTTGAAAGTGCCAGATGTTTATCCGGGGCAGTTTGGAAATACATCTGTGTGTCATCAGCATATGTGTGGAAGCTGATGTTATGGCTCCTCAGTATTTGTCCCAGGGGCAACATGTAAATTAAAAAGAGCAGTGGCCCAAGGACTGACCCTTGTGGTACACCAGAGGTGACACAGTGTATGTCGGAGGTGCTTTTTCCAAGACGGACATATTCCTGTCTTCCTGTGAGGTACGAGTGGAAAAAGTCCAGAGCCTTGCCAGCGATTCCCACCTCCTGGAGTCACCGACACATTATGCGATGGTCAACAGTGTCAAATGCTGCACTTAAGTCCAGCAAGATGAGTAGGCTTGGGGAACCAGAATCAGCCGCCATCAGCAGGTCATTTAGAACCCTGACCAGAGCTGTTTCAGTGCTGTGAGCTGGTCTGAAACCAGACTGGAAGGTTTCATAGAGCTCATGAGTTTGGAGATGTTCGTGAAGCTGAAGGGCAACAACTATTTTCAGAACTTTCGCTAGAAAAGGCAGGTTTGAGATGGGGCGGTAGTTTGTGAGTACCTCAGGATCCAGATGTTCCTTCTTCAGGACAGGTCTGATGGCTGCCAGCTAATGTTTATTAGGCTACAGCCTCATCACTCCTCGCAAATATATTTGACATAGTGATATTATCAAAAGCTTATTGATAGTAATTGTATTTCAATTATTCTCATGGTGTTCCCAAAAATGTATGTTATTCATATTCACAAAAAGGATGTGTAGCCGAAGCCTCTGGTGGTCCCTTCCAACCGACTTAGGAGACGTAAGTCTTCATCAAAAACTATGGAAGGAGCCACATTAAGTATGTATATTTAGATTTTAGATCAAAAATGCATCTTTCTTAAAGTTTTGATGCACTTCAGATCAAAATGATTCTGTGAGAGGCTTTCATACATGACCCAGATCTACAGCACGACAGCAATGCAGAGCGAAGCCTTAATTTCCTTTAAAAGTGATCTTCAGTCCTGTGCCATTGAGGGCTCAATTCATGCATACTTTCATATGTATAACAGAAATTAATGATAACTTGAACCAAAAAGCAGAGAAATAATTCACACATCTGCACAATTGATTGTTTGAAACTAATGTTCTAGATCTATAAAATACCATGCTTTAGGTATATTCTTGGAATTTCCCTTGAAATAAAAACAACCTTTTTGTTTTTTAGGATCACCACCACCGTGGCCTGCAACATGGATCTGACCAAGTATCCCATGGACAAACAGACCTGCACGCTACAACTGGAGAGCTGTAAGGACACTTCATACTTAATAAAGAAAATCAGCTCTGTGCAGCTTCAAGCCTTGGCTGGGACTTGGTGGGTGGGCGTGATGTCAAATGAATCGCATCAAACCCGAGGATCAAACAGATCACTTTCTCTCAACTTCTAAACTGCTGCTGTGTGTATGTGTGTGTGTGTGTGTGTGTGTGTGTGTGTGTGTGTGT